>OZ018394.1:67036905-67256022 GCA_963969525.1 Ontholestes murinus | reverse complement strand
ATTTCAGAACAATTAATATTACCCGAAATTAATTTATGTAGAAAAACACAAAATCCAACATAATTCTACGAAATTTCAAGGAATCCAAAAGTTAAAACGAATACAAAGAAAGATAGTTACACTATTTTTCTTGAAAATGAGATTGAATTACATTTTGATATATTCAAAAATAAATTGTTCTTTAAACACCACTCAAATAAAATATTTAAATTATGTTGAAGTTGAAACAACTGCCAATGTTATCAATAGAATGAAATAATTTTAGGCCACCCGCAAACATTAAAGATTTACAGTACTTGAACGAATCACACAAAACATTAACAAATAACAAAAACAACACAGGACCAACATGAGGAACGACAGACCATACATCAATTTCGGAAGTCGTGTGGTTATTAAGTTTAACAATCTCAAGTATTTTAGGGATAGAAGATTGTACAGTAACACCACGATAATTGTTAATTAGATTTTCTTGTACCTTTTTTGTGTATAGGAATAATAAAAGATTGTTTCCAATATTGAGGAAGTAACTAAAAATACTCACTGTCAAATTGGCAGTGAATCGGCTTAAAAGAGTATATACACAATTATAAAGACAGTAACCTAAAATACCATCTGGACCACAATTAAATTTATTAGACAATTTTAAAATTTCATTAAAACGTCTTCCAAATTAATATGCAAACATGCCAAAGAATTAACCTTATTAACAAAATTGAATTTAGCGATACCAGTCACATTTATACAATAAGAAGAAGAAAAAAATGAAGCGAAATTATCAAATTGTAATGCTCGCAGGCATCATTATCATATGCAGTGTTCAATAGTTTATACATATTTTAGAAAATTAATGGTTTTATTTACATTTGTATCATGTATTTATTATTTACCAAGTAATTTGATAATTATAATTAGTAGTCTTCTTATTTGGGGATTAACTGTTACATTCTTGTTACAACATAATTTTTTTACAAAAGAATATATGTTATTATATGCAGTTATGATTTTGAAGATAATATTTTGGGTATTTTATTGTCTTAGAGAAGAGATACACATCTTTATTAGTCTAGTATACAATAATAAGACATAACAATTTTTATGCTGCCCTCTTTTTATTGGCCATCGACCATTAGGCCCTTTTTTATCTTAATTTTTGCATTTAGTTTTACTTGTATTAAGGTATTTGTTCTCTTTTTTAAATAAAATATATAAAAACAACTACTTCCTTGGCTAAACCACTACAGAAATTGCGTAGCACAACTACTTAAACAAGCAAAAACTATACGGTTGTTTAATTTCTCACTGAACCCATGGTGAAACAGCAACACTATGATTAATTAAATAAATTAATTATATAGTAACCTTAACATAACTCAGAAATATATATTAACAGCAAAACAAGTTTAAATGTGTTTCTTTCTGTCACATAGTCAATTCAAGAATTTTAATAAAAAACGTGGTTTTGAGAGTTCAAGAAGGTGTTACCATTATTCCTGTGTAATTATCAAGAATTTTAATTTTCGTGAAAAGTTTTTGTGTTAGGGTTAATGAATATCTTAAAACTCCACTTTATAAATTAATTTAAAAATGAATTTACTAATGCAGTATTGTTAGAAACTTAAAAATATTATTTAAAAAGTTAATTTCTCCGAGTATTACTACACCGTTAATTTTCATTTATCTAGGAGCTCACAGTTGTTAGGTTAAAAAATTACTCCTTGTACTAAAGCACCGCCAGGCATTGAATTTACGAGAGCTATTAGTTATATAATTCAATTTTTGGCGATGCTTTAGTACGAGGAGTAGTTGCTTTAATAACAGCTTTGAGTTCTTAAATTGTAAATTGCAAGATAATGATTTTTCTTGATTAAATTTTTAATTTCCTACACTTTTTAGTTATTTGTACCCCAACCTGTTATTTTAAACAGACTTAAAAATTTTCAATTTTGTTCAAATAAATAACAAGATGCCTCGATGTCATTGTGAAATATGGCCGCATCACAATCACAGAAACACACTTAAGAATGTATGTATGTAGGTGCGTGCGTCTAGCAGCAGGATAAACATGTAAATGTATTCTGCACGCATACGGCCAGGCTGACCAACAAACCAAGCCGTCCTTATACATAATAGCTGTACGACAGAAAAAGTCCGACTAGTTATGCAATCACCGTCCATTAATATTTATAGGGTTTCGAAAACAGAAGTTTATCAAAATACGGCTCTAAATTTAATTTTGTCACAAGGCAATCGATTTGTGATTATTAAACAAATAAGATTACAGCAAATAATCATAGAGAGAACTGAGTTTTGAATTTAGAATAACATCGGTATTAGTAATTTCGTAAATGCTAATTGCAATTAGAAACAAAAGAACGTACGAAATATGATTTGTCGGCTTTCATTTTTTATCCATATTATTATATACTTTGCCTACTTTAAAACTGTAGGTTTGAAAAGCTTCTAAAATAAATTTGAAAAATATATACCAATAAATACGTCATCGGAGTTGTTATATCACATGGTAAATTCGAACCCTCATAACATATTATCTCATTTTATCTCTATGGTTAAATCATTTGAATGACTAAAGGAAAAACGAAAATAGTTATAGCACACTAAAGTTATATTGAACATAACTGAATAGTTGAAGCTGTTAGTTGAAAGTTCATATTCTAATCACTTTGGTAAATTTTCGTAAATGAAATACGATAACAATATTTGAAAAATCATTTCTTCGCATGAAGAAGACTCAGTGTGTCGAAACAATTGTTTATAATAATTAAAAGATTATGTTCTAAACAAAACTTTATAAAAAAGTGTTCGTATAATTATCATAAATTATTATCACACTTTAATCTGGAGCATATCATTACCTTCACTTTTAGATGTTGGTCCAGTTATGGACACCGAAAACGTGCATTTCGAAATCTGTCAAATACAATTTATATGATAAGATTCAAAATTATTCGGCACAAGGTTTGGTTATGATTTTTTTAAAGATAATTTAACATGTTTACAGGCTATGGTGTAAATGTTGAATTTATCTCTTACCGTTATTTACATAACGAATTATTTGCAATCTTATTTAATCTATCCAAACGAATTTTATATATATATCATAGTTTCTACTCGATAAGATCGAGTGTTAACAATTTTTTTGACGTAAGATGTTACTTTTATATTTGATTTCTTACTATAATCAATCTCATTATGGATATATAGATACATATGTCATTGTAGAACTTGTTTTCTGGTTACCTAATATTACTAAAATTGTACCTGATAACACTGCCGGTATTATTATTTTAATAAAATAAAAAAGTAAAATGTATTGCTAAAATTTAAATATGTTAATCGTTTTTAAAGAATTTGGTTTTAACATTTATTGGAAATGTTTATGATTTGATTAATTGAAAGGATTGCACAGCAGCATCTATTGTATACATTTAAGGAAGTTTAAATTGCATAAACGTCCAAACCAGGCCATGGAACCTTCTCTTGAATTGCAATGGATGTTAAAGAGCTGGTTTAGATGCGCATATTTATATTCAAGTGTTTTTATTACAATGGAAACCACCGATTGAACCTAATTTTTGTAAGAAATATTTGAATTTTATTATGTAAGTACAATGGATAAAATAAATACTACTATCTACTATCTACTAATATGTAAAAGATTTTTTTATAATAAACCTGTTGAAGCATTTAATGCCTAAACTATTAAACCCTCTTCTACAACATGTTTTTATTTTTTTTCTACTAATGTGCGACTAAGAACTTTCAAAAACAAATAGATTCGGATTTTTTAAGGTCTTGAAGTTTGCAAACATTGTAAATATATGTAGTTAATTAATATTTATTAATTTGATAAGTCCGTTAGATAATACCAAAAAATAGGCCGCAGAAAGATTGAATTTAATAATTTATTAGATATAATACTAAATTTCATATTTAAACAAAAAAATAATATACGAAATAAATACACAGGCAATGATAAAATAGAAATACTGGATATGATTGCTGGAATAAATTTCTTATTTTTTAACTTATTAAAATACCTCTCTATATAATGTCATAAATAACAATAGCAATTCATAATATTTTAATAATACATGTTTTCATATACACTTATTATTATCTTCTAGTATACTTGAACATATTTTATTTGTGTATTTTGAATATTTATGTCATGCGAAGGTAATATTATTGACATATCTTTTACTATACTTAAAATTTTTAGAATTTGGGACATAAATAAATTGGTTTTTAAATTATACGACGGAGTTTTCCATAGCTTATAAATAATAATAATAATATGACCGTCTTGCCATAAATTATTTGTAAGGTTTGGTATTTAATATTTATCGCATTGTTTCTACTAAACAAGTTTTAAGTAAAATAGACAAATACAAATAGAATAAAACAGTTATATTAAAAAAATCTTGAATAAGAAAAATATAAATATTAATTAAAACTTAATGTTTAATGAATTTTAAGGACATTTTATTCATCATAAAATTCTAGTAGATTTACATTTTGTAATGCATTCCCGTGTTGATCATTGAATATGAAATATTTTGGATGTTTTCTTTTATTTTAGGAAAACAATAGAATTTTTTAAATTTTACTTAATTTGCTTAGATTCATGTACTATTTACGTTTTATAATTCAATACGTATGTTATTTATTTATTATTTATTAATATATCTTTGCACTGCTTTCTTATAAAATAAATATCATAAAAAATATATTATAGAACAATAAAATATACACAAAATTTTGGCTGATTGGAGGACGGGCGGAGTTCACTTCTTCATAGGATCTTCCACTCAAACCCATAAATATAGACCATCAATGCAGCTTCCGATTTAATAATCAATTCTACCCATGTATGAGTTTAAAAGTATATATCTATAACGATCAATCTGCATCCTTAATAAAAAAATATTATTAAATCATCTAGGTTTACAAATTACCCAATCAAATCTCTACCATATACTCCTATAATATTTGCATTGCCCTGAAAACATGTCGTCAATATTAAACATGGATATATCAGCAAGCTCAAACATTTCCAAGTACCTGTCCTGGGCATGCAAATGTGCTTAATTTATAAGCACTTTTATTATGTAAGTAGACCCGTAATTATTTCAGAAGTCAAGGATGAAGAGAACGCACGCGCGGTACTTAAAGACAATGACAAACCTCTTTCTATGTGCGTATGACATTATTTACATTCATGATTAAATCACGAATGATGATGCACGCAATCATGGGCAAATATTTTTTTCATAGAAATGAAGTTGGACTTGGAACGTGCTATTTAAACATACACTCATGTAAAATAATAAATAACAGTTGAAGAAAAAATAACTATTTTATTTTCATTAAATTAAAGAAGTATCACAACGTAAATGCCTCCATAATCACAAGTTTGCTTCAAATTCATCATTTATTTTCGTATAGCCCAACTTACAAATATATTTTAGGTTGAAAACGATGTGAATATAAGAACTCCTCCCGTCTTGATAAAAGTTGGTTTAGTTGCAGATTCAAAATTTATAATTTAACTTTAAGACAACTTTATTTAGACTATTGACATTTTTGAGACAACTATCTCTTATGTATTATATTTATTATTCCAAGCATGTTTTTCTAGTTAAATGGAATTACATCCATGACGCGATGCCAATAAAGTTTCATGTATTGAATAAATTATTGTAAAAGTTGGAAGGTCAGTTATTATGCTCGCTCTAATAAAACGAAGTTGATAGACATTTAATAAAACTATTCTGAATATTTAACAAATACTTATTAAATTAATTATTTTTTCTCATACTTTCACATCTAAAATGATAAACTATTTAGATTAGGAAAGAAGCGTTTTAAATGCAACATATATAATTTGGTGTTTTCGATAACTTTTAAGGATCAGACATATTTATTTCCAGCAACGCGCCACGTTGATGTTTAATTTGTTGGTAATATCTAGTAGATCTTCTTAAAAATATATTATTTGTATTTTTATTTAGAGTTTTTTTAATTCAATCACCTTGAACACGGAATTAGAATAGCCCTCCAGTGTGCTTGCTTGTCTAAACTAATTAATTAGTTAATAAGTTAATCAAAAAAGATTTACACAAAATCGCAAATTTGTAAAAAAATATTTATTCTATGTTTGTGCTTGTTGAGGTCACAGTGCCCAGTGACTAGTCCTCTGATATTTCTTAGTTTCAATCTGCTCAGTTCTGACATCAGGTACCGGATAATATAGGATGAGTCTCGTATGCTTTATTCCCTTTTGGTTGTGCTATGTCTCTTTGTACTCCTCTGCAAGCTTGCGTCGGATTATTTCTTTTCTAATTTCATGTGGTATACCAAAAGCGGGTTCAGGTCCTATGTAATAACCTGCTGTCCCTTGTTTGTACAGCAAGTCAGCCCCCAAGTGTTGTTCAACAATTCCTTGGTCCTTGGGTATCCATACTAGCTTTTTTCTTGTTCTTGGTCCCTTGTTACATCCCGACTCTAGTACGCGATGAATACATCAGTCAATGGCGTCTACCAGTCCTGGTTCCTTTAGAATCTGCGGGATGGGTGTAGTGATTAATCGAATATTTAAGCCGAACATTTACAATGAACATACATTTATATTCAATACGATATTCTTTTTCTTCTGTAGGCGCCTCTTCTAGCGGAGGTTGGCGACTATTTCACCATATTTTGATTTTCTATCTGTTGTTGCTCTCAAACCCCATCCCTGTCAAATTCTTAATCTTCGGGAGCCATGATATCCTTTTCCTTCTTGTCAAAATTTGGATCATTCGCTACAATTTTATCTACTATTTCGGTTTTTGTTTCTAAACTTGATTAAGAAAATATCTAGTAATTTCTTTTGGTTCATCGTCTTCAGAACCACTGTTTTCGCCTTCTTCAATTCCTTGATCTGCCAGTTCCTGAAAGTTGTCATTAGTAGGGCCTTCGCCAGAAACTTGCAGTAACTCCTCAATATCCTGTTCATCTACATCTCCTAGTCCTGCTGTTTCGACTAGATTGACAATTTGACAACAATAGGTTCTTCTGGTTGATAATCCTGGCATATATCCGGCCATATCTTCTTCCCCACTTCATCTATGCACTTCTTAGTTTATTCTTTTCAAGAGATGTCGATATTGCCTATGGGCAAAAATGCAATATTGTTTCTTCATCTCCTTCTATTTAATCAATAAGTTGTTGGAATGTACGACTAAGATAATGTGACTTAAAATTTGCAATAACCCCCCCATTAGCTGAATTAACAGCGTTTGGTTCAAAATTGGCAAAAATGTGTGGTAAAGCAATTTTGAAGAACGTCTCTTATGATCTAAGAATTCTTACTAAATTCCCAAATAAAAGTTAGACTATATTTTAGAACTCCTTTCATGATCCTTAGGGTTTTGGCATGAAACACAAATAGAGGGTTTAATTTTAAATCACCATTGGCATTACCACCCAGAAGAAGGGTGAAACGGTCTTTTGCAGCTTTGAAACTCGGTGCTCGCTTTTCTTTTCGCGATATAAATGAGCGCTTTGGCATTCCAAAAAATCCTGTTTCATCCACGTTAAAATTTCTTGTGGATAGTTTCCGCTTTCAATTATGGCTTTTAACATTGCAAGATAAGCGGCAGCAGTATATGCATTCGCTGCTTCTCTGGTGATTCGAATGTTGTAGAGGTTGCTTCTTTTTCTCAATTATCGAACCAACCTCAGCTAGCTGTAAAATTTTCACTCGTTTCTTCTCTTTTATTTTGAATGTGATTAAAAATATCTACGGCCTTTTGCAAAGACGTTTTTCCATTTCTTCTAAAATATTGCTTCTTGATCGAGTTATCTTTGCTGCATTAGAAGATGTGGTGGTAGTTGTTGACAACTTAATTTTGTCTTTGTTTTATAAAACGGTTCTTATTGCAGAAGTAAACAAATTTAACGCAATTCCAATGTCAACTTGACGTTCACCGTTTTCCAATCGCTTCAACACTTGCATTTCGATGTCAAACGTAATACTTTTTCGTATTATTCTTGTTTTATTATCATTACACTCACTCATTTTTATAATCTAAAGAAAATACGGATTAAATTAAAATCTCTATTATTACTACATAAACTAATTACGTTTTACGCAGAAGGTGAAAGTATTGAACACTATTTAATAGCTTACAAAACTTAAATACACCAAGCATACATTCTGGGGAATCGCAGCGCTACTTACATATTCCGGAATATTCGTATTATACGACTGTATACTAATCAATGAAATGCTGCAATTATTTGAATCCAACTATATTTTAAACATTTTTAAGGTTTTCAACAAAAGCCGCATTATAGCAAATCAGCGTTAATCAAGGTAGTGTTAACGGAAGTCTTAGTGTCATTAAAGAAGCTATAAGTATTTTAAAAGAAATCTCAGTTAAAGAAGAAGCTATAACTATTGTATTTCAAAAAAATAATTATTTGATTCTGACTCATCAAATATATTTTTTTAATGAGACTTGTTGAAAATGAAGAACTGACAGCTATCTGTTTAAACAATGGCTCCACATACTAAAGTACCGCTAAAAAGTTATATAATAGATAGCTGCTGATGAGAACACAATTAGCAAAATGTGTGTGTTTTTGTACTGTTATCGGTTTTTTTTCATACCGAAATTAGTGGCATTAATAAAAATCCTTCATATATTTAATAGACCGAAACAATATAATACAATATGATTGTTAGTCTATTAAATGGCTATCAACTCACGTTCTTTCAGTCCAGATTTATCAGTCTTAGCGTGTCTCGTCAGTGTTTGAATGTTGTGTTCTGGTTTGTACTTCTGCGTAAGCAGTAGCAAGAGATCAGTCTATTGTAGGGAGTTTTGATAAATGTTTTATTTAGATTTAAAAGACGTTTACGGACAGTAATAACAAAAGTAAAACCATACATTTGCTTGGAAAATTTTATAGAGGATTATGGAATTGAAAATGATTTGAGATAAATATCTTAGGGGAGATCTCTCTCTAACTTAGATATTCTGGACAGTGGGATTGCAGGAGGTGGAGAAAAGACATTACCATAGTTAATAAAAAGATGCCGAATCATTTTGTAGATTTTTGCGACTGTTACGTATGTCACCTTGTTTGTAGATCAAGTTTCTGAATAGTTCTTCACTGTTTGTAATTTTTGTTTTGTTGGAAGCTGTGCATTTTCTGAAATTCAGTTTATGATGGTAATTCCCAGTAATTTAATTATATTTTTTATTATTAATTAATTTCAATAAAAGCGACGTGTATAAAAATATGAACAAATTTTCTTCACTTTTTTCAATTAATATGTTATTATTGAATATAAAATATGTTAACGCGAATCTAAACATCATTATTTTTATGATAATAAGAGAAGTATTGTGTTTAAAATTATTCTAATTGAAATAGGTTTAAGAAATAATAACATAATCAATCATATTCTAATTGAATATTTCTTCAATTAATTAAATAAATAAGTAAATAATAAATAAATTATTATCTGTAAAATAATAATAATAATTTTGAAAATATGTATTCATTTGTTTTAAATATATGGATTATGTATAAAAGTTCAAACTGCCTTATTATTCAGTGAATTTTTACCTGGAACCTTTTACATGGGATTACTATAATTAATATTTTTTTAAATATCACTTACGAAACAAGCGAAACAAGCTCTGATATGTTAACTCGCAGTTATTTAAAAATAATAAATATAGAGATTTATTTGCTGAACATATCGTCATATTATATATACCTATTTAAAATAAATAGCTTATATATTTTATTATAATGTACAAAAAGACTATTTTTATATATTCAACATCTTTATATTAGTATATATATATATATATATATATATATATATATATATATATATATAACTTATTAAATAAACTAAATTAAATGGTTAGTACGTTACCGTTAGGGCTACTTCAAGAGTATTCTAGAGTTCTTATGTCTGTCAAGAGTCGTGCAAAAAATGTTTATTATATCTTTTATTTATCATTAATCTACATAATTGACCATAAAACTAAAAGCTAAATTTTGCTTTTATATCAGTAAATGAAATTAAATAAGTTTTACCATTATTTTCTATACACGAGTGTTTATTTTTATTGCGTAAAATTTCCTCTAATCATTTAACGTGCAAATACACTTAAGCTATATTTCCATAATTATCAATACCGTTTAAAACTTATTTATAGGTCTCCGTAAAAGTTATATTCTTACCACAGCCGAGGCTTGTTTGCGTTATTATCCTTTAAACTTGCATATGTAACATATCTATTTTTCGTGATCGTAAACGAGTCGTGAATATGAATAGACATTGATTGATATTAGAGATAAACGGTTGCATTCTGGTTGAGTAAATGTAGGTTAAAAAATGACATATACATGCATCTCTTGTTATACTACTACTAAACATCTTTATTCACAGAAAGAAAATAAAATATAATACGTGTAATGCATATAATAAAATAAAATAAATTCTGATATAGGTGATCTTCTGTTCATCCATAAACTAAACAAATAATCAAGGGAATTAATATAACTATTATATTGGAATTCGATTAAATTTTGTTTTGCCTATTATGAGGTGGTAAAACGAATCGAAACTAAAATACATGCTATTAATACTATATAAACGTAAGATAATGTTACATAAGAATACATATTCAACATATGTAGTTAATAAAGGTGACGGATGATACAATTATTATATACAGGGTTATTCACGCTATACGGCACGGAATATTGTGGCCAAAATAGTGACTTTCAAAAAGTTTCACTTTGGGGATATATGGAGGTCTATTAGGGCTACTTTTTAAAATTACTTTCATAATATACAGGGTGTCCCAAAAACCCTAAAAGTATCAAAGTTGTGTTTTTTTTAATGAAACACCCTGTATTTTATTGCATTTTTGGATCCTTCGATAAAAATAAGTGTGTGTTTTAATAAGGTTTTTATTACATAAACCTTAAGGTTTTTGAAATAATTTGAATTTTGTAAAAATGTAACCTAATTTTCATGTTTCAAATACTTAAAAAATAATTAAGTTATGCATACCAAATTTACACTAAAAGTGTAACAATAGATCATATTTTATTTTCCAAGTATAATAAACTTGACATCTTATGCTGGGTGTAAAAAAATTGGAATTAAACAAATGAGAACTTTAAATAGCTATAACTTCATTTATTTAAATGGAACGCTATATTTAATAATTTATCAGCAAATGCACGTTTTATTTACCTTTCGAATGGTATTTAAATCTTAAATGTTAAGTCTTCTCGTTTTTGCAGAAAACGCCAAAATATTGTTTATTGCACCGTTTTAGTACTTTTTAAGTAAAAATTTTAATGTATCTAGTTTTCTATGGTATTTAAAAACGTCAGATAATTAATTTAGTCTGTCATTTTAGTTTAAAAAGCCTGTCTTTTGTTATAGTTGTCTTATTTTGCATTTTTGTATTAGATCGTTAGTAATCTTTATTGTTTGAACATCGCTGTTGTATTTTTTGGTAAAAATGAAGATTTACTATTTAAAAGAAGGGGTTATTGGCATTATTTTTATGCTTGGAGAATGTCATCAAAATTGTTTATGGGCTTGTCGAGTTTATACTTAAAGGTTTCCCGAAAGAAATCACCAGTCATTTTTGAGAGACTATTAAACCAGTTTAAAGAAATTGGAAGTGTCAGTTATAAAAACCTCAGTATAAGAAAATCTGTGTAAATTTTCATTTTTTACTATGACATACAACAACCATGTTCAAACAATAACGATTACTAACGATCTAACACAAAAACGCAAAATAACACAACTATATTTATTTATTTATTTATTTATTTATCTTTGGTCTCCATTCTTGAATAATACATCATAAACATATTAATTAAATAAAAACATACATTAAATTTTGGGCGAAAGGAGCACAGGCGGAGTTCACAATTTAATATGGTCAAAAGACATCCTTTTTAAACTAAAGTAACAGACTAAATTAATTATCTGACGTTTTTAAATACGATAGAAAACTAGATACATTAAAATTTTTACTTTAAAAGTACTAAAACGGTGCAATAAACAATATTTTGGCGTTTTCTGTAAAAACGAGAAGACTTAACACTTAAGATTTAAATACCATTCGATAGGTAATTAAAACGTGCATTTGCTAATAAATTAATAAATATAGCGTTCCATTTAAATAAATGATGTTATAGTCATTTAAAGTTCTCATTTGTTTAATTCCATTTTTTTTACACCCGGCATAAGGTGTCAAGTTTATTATACTTGGAAAATAAAATATGATCTATTATTACACTTCAGTGTAAATTTGGTATGCATAACTTAATTATTTTTTAAGTATTTGAAACATGAAAATTAGGTTACATTTTTACAAAATTCAAATTAATTCAAAAACCTTAAGGTTTATGTAATAAAAACCTTATTAAAACACATACTTATTTTTATAGACGGATCCAAAAATGCAATAAAATACAGGGTGTTTCATTTAAAAAAAACACAACTTTGATACTTTTAGGGTTTTTGGGACACCCTGTATATTTTGAAAATAATTTTAAAAAGTAGCCCTAATAGACCCCCGTATATCCCCAAAGTGAAACTTTTTGAAAGTCACGTATTTTGGCCACAATATTCCGTGCCGTATAGCGTGAATAACCCTGTATACATTAAATATTGATTTACAGGTGCAGTATTATGAAAATAAAAGTAATAATTAGATTTAATTATTTTGACAATCATATAATTCAATACCTGGCGCTGCTTTAGTACGAGGAGTAGTTCTTTTAACTGTTAGTTAGTTAGTTAGTATTTGTAGTTTTTACATTGTAGTAATGTAAAACTACGGTGCAGAAACGCTCAAAATAATTAAATCTAATTATTACTTTAATAATTATGTAGTTAACAAAATTAGTAATTAGTATTACTATTTTTTTTTTTAATTATGAGGAACATTTTTAAAGTAAGAACTGTTTTGGACTAAAACAACACAATTCGAAGGTTTTCACTTATTGTTGATCACTGCAACATGTTTAACTAACAATGGCTTTATTACGCAGATGAATTTTTTGTTTTAAAAGTAACAATAACCAACGTGTTTTTAAAATTTCTAAATTTTTATTTCAATTATAACCAACATTCCTTTGCTAGGGAGAGATAGAGAATAACATCTTTATTCGAACACTTATATATACAATTTGGAAAAACATATACAAATGATAAACGATTAGGGTTAGTCTGTCCGTTTGGGCTATCGACCATCGGTCTTTCTGCCCTGTCTTGACTCGAAGTTATGTTTAAAAAATAAATATCTTTGCTAGCTAGCTTAACCGTCTGGGTGATTTGAACTAATGAATTGATGTATCGTGATTGATGGTGTTTATGTTTAGGGGGGGGGGGGGGTATTTGGGTTTCGGGGGTTACAGAATTTATTGAGGAGGGTTAAATTAAAGAGATTTATGGCAAATTTTGTACTAAGGCTTTTTATACGTTGGGATATTGGGATTTCTTTGCTATTTTTCGACGAATTATTGTTTCGTTCAAGGCATTTTTCCAAACGACAGCTGATTTTGAATATAACGGCATCACTTTCGCAAATTTCTATTATGCATCACACTTTCCCCATACACGTCTACAAGTTTCTGATGGATTTCAGTAGGGCGAATATTTCTTGTATTTAAACATTGAATCACATTTACTAATGGACATAGCTAAAATTAAATGGCTGCACAATATACGCTACTCTATTTAGCAACTTGGAGACTCAGTGGCAGTGTTGGCAAATTACTAGACTAGAATTAATGTCAATAGGTTAAATAATAACGCTTTTGGGAAAGAGAGTACTAACTTAAAAAATGTGATTGATTGTTGAAGCCGTTTTAAAAAAATGTTTTTGTTTATTATTTTATGAACCTTATTAAACTTATTATTTTTAAATTCTTGTATAATAATAAATATTAGGTAATAATTAGATAAATGATAATTAAGATTTAAAAAAGTTAGTTTAGTTTCTAAATTGAACATATTTTTATTTCATTTCTATCCCAAAATTATTTTGTTTTTTGTTTTTCACACTTTGGGAGATTGCATTTTGGAATCTAGGCAACTATTATTCTTTGTTTTGTGGGAATCGGAATACAACAGAAATTTAATGTTTAAATAACAATTATTACAATAAATTATTTTAACAATATACCAAAGTGGTTTTGATTTATTTTGTATCTCATTAACACAGCGCACACGAAGACAGAAGAGGAGAGAAAATTCATTAATGCGTTATTGGCACTCTTGTAGTAGGATAGTGTCGGACTCCTACCGACTAAAACCATTCCTCCAAAATCGCTCCAGTACGGGACCATCGCTACTTTCTGGTCGGGTCTCAAACGAAATGGTCTGTAAGATTAGGCAAAGGAACGGAGTTTTAGTATCCCGTTGCTATTGCTGACAGGAAAATAATTAGTACATGTTTTTACATTACAATCGATTTAAGATCATTGGAATTATAGCAAAAAGAAAAATATATCGTAAGAAAACAATTTTTAATATATAATTTAAAGATAAACTCCTAGAAAAGGAGATCATTTGATAGGTTAATACTTAATGTGATTTAAGTCATGTGGCGGCAGCTAATAGTTATGAAATCCAATGCCTAGCAGTATATTAGTAAGAGAAGTAGTTCATAACGATGCTGTGTATTACAAAACATTTATCTAAATTAGATCCTTCGCCAAAATCCAATTGATAGACAGAATCCGAAAACAAGAAATATTCTGTTGAAGATTAACTTTACAGAAAAGTTTAAATTTTCTTAAAAGCAGCCAAAAACTATTTAAAAACAAACAATATTATGAAAAATATTAATGAGCTATGGATATTTTACCTAAAAATGGATATGTTTAATTGTAGAGGTGTTTACGTTGTGGTACATCTTGAATATAAAGAATACAGAGACAAGATTATTTTATGACATAAAGTGGTAAAACAAAGTAATCGTGTCTCCGTCTTCATTATAAAAAGAAATAGTGTACTTTTAAACGATTTACTTTTCTAAGAAAAAAAATAGTTGAAAACTAAAAATCAATATTTAAATTTATGGCAAAAATTGTTTTTTTTTAATTTTATTTGATCAGATATAATTACATTTTTGGTAAAAAACAGTTGATATTGTAGATTTAAAAACCAAATATTAAAGGTTTCCGCAAATTAATAAAAAAATCACTCCTTTTCAGGGCAAGCCTACAATTTTGTTGTATATATTTTCAATTGCACTTTAAACATCCGTTATTCAATTACGTCTACGAACTCCACCAGTTTTTCATAGTTGGGCGTAGTAAGTGCGTGCGAGCACGACATTCCACACTTTTTGATGAATAAGGCATGCAGAGCAACAGTTAGTCGAGCTTGTGGAAATAATAACCAATTAATTCGAGTAATAATAAACCCCAACCACCGTCTTAACTAATAACGTCTGATAATTATTCATACCCATCCTTTCCCAAAATGAGAAGCAATTACGTAATTGTAATATTATTTAATTACAACCTGAGAAATTTACACCAAAATGTTTTGATCGTTGATGTCAAACAAAGCGTAAAACTGGCGTGACTAATAAACTCGCATTGTGTACTGGTTTCATGTGTTATAAGATATAGACTTGAAAATCAAATAGTGATAAACAATTCTTTAGGTTTAACATGGATAGTAATTGTATATTAAGCGAAAATAATGTTATTAAAGTCTACATACTAATAAAACTACAATTCTCTTCCCTTTGTAACATATTATCCTTGTATTTTTGTTAATGATGGGAAATTAGATAATTTATAGAACAGGTATAATTATTTATTTAGTTTTTTATTCCATTTGACGGTTTTTGATTATTATTGACCAAATAATAAATAGACGTTAATAAAATTATTACTGCATAAAATGGTTTTTTGTAATACTAATCATCATTAGCCTCTCTATTTTTGATATGTTGAAAGGAAAACTATTTACTAACGCAGAAAAAGAAATGAGAACAAATTGCATAGATTACAATGGTAGAAGCTACAGCAGAAGAATTAAGTCATTTGTACAAAAAGCTGTGTATTTTATATAAAAACGACATTTTCTAAGTTTGTAAAGATAATTGGTTATATACGTTGTATCCTTTTCATTTGGCAGCTTGCAATTATTATTGATCAATGGACAAATATACATTAATAATACTATTATTGTTAATATTGTACGGTCTAGTTTATTTGCGTTAAATGTTTATTTACTCAAACACATATCTCCTTTCAAACTTCATGACCAGCATTGGCTACTTATTTTCTCCTTTATTTTGGATACGTTTTTGTCAAACTGTCATTGTCACTAATGATAATGAACTCGTACAAATTACATATAAAAATTGATGTCAAGATAATCGCAAAAAACTGAATCTCTCTAAATTGTTAGCATTTTAAAAAACCTTTTAAAATAAGTAAGTAAATTTGTAGCACAAAAAGCAGAAAATCTGTAAATTTGGTATCGGATATTTAGCCTACTTCAAAGTGGCAAGACACCAATTCACATCCTAGAACGATTTACTGTTTTGATTTGATGCGTTATCTTAAAAATAATTATAATCCTGAACCATTTAAGGGTCACGTATCAAGAGTAGACAGAAAGGAAAATGCTATTGTTTTTCTAAAAGAGACGAGCCTTGTGTTTAAAACAAAGGATTATTCAAGTACTTGTTATACGTTGTAAACTTAGTTGAATATTCTATGCTATTCCCATTGTTCTGACCCATAAATAAATTAAACAATAAATAAATCTCACTCTCTATTTTATAATAATATTTATCACAACTTATAAATATTATCACAATAAATACTCGGTCACTATAAAAATATTTATTCTGTTGAAGTTTTATATTTTGTAAATTCTATTTTTCATAGCTTATTATTAACGAGCCTCGGCTTACATTTATTTTTAAAAGTACAAATTTCACGAATGAATTGGTCAATATAATTTGTCTTTCTTGAACGTCTTTCACATTTATCACTTGGTGAAACATTTTAAACTATTATTGATGAAGTTTTAAATAAAATTACACTTGGTTAGTTTCACAATTTTGTTCTATTCACTAGACTAATTTCGCCTTTTAAGTGATAATCAAAAGTGAATTACAAAAGAAACTGATAAGTTTGTATATAATCAGGTAATGATTATTTAATTTAAACCTTCATGTGTAATACAATTTGCCTTTTATTGACAGAATGAAGAATATCTCATAATAAAATGTATTCAAATCATTTAGTTCGTTGTAGAAAATTAAATAATAATTAAAAATACGAAAACTATCAATAGTTGTACTATTCGTGACACGCAAATTAATTTTGTTTTATTCAATGTCTGTCGAGGTTTTAGCCAGAGAAGTAGTTGTTTCAAAATTGATTTGTTTTCTAGTCTTAGTAAGATTCATTGTTGTAGATTCACGTAATGTTTTCGTATTTAGAATATCTCATATTTATATCCATTAGGTATTATTATGAAACCGGTATTAATTAATAACACAAATTATCCAAAGGCATATAACTTCAAGCAAAAAAAATTAATAAGGATGGTCCAACATCCGCCCATTATCTCAAAATCCTCTCGTTCCATCGATTTATGAACGCTATCCGGGAAGTAGAGGAGTTGGGAAATTACAGGTACTTGAGTCTATCGTCCTCTTACCCTACTACACTTCTTCGCATCCTGAACATTGTAATTAGCCTCAAAAAGGCGACTAATTAGTAACACTAATCAAAGTTTAATTTGGTTTACACGAGCAGCATTACTTTATTTACGACTTGAATTTAATTTATTTTTCCGTTTTTTTTTGTTTCGTATTTTCTTTGCCCGTATGCGTTGCACACTTATTTATAAATTATTGGTCCGGTGCAATTATAAAATTATTTACCATAACTTAGCTGTAATTAAAAGTTATGCATCACGCTGCCTGATTATGAATTGGCAGTAAAAATCTATTAACTCAAGGAAATAATAATATTTTTTATTATTATAAAATAAACATAACATAAAAATAACATTACCTTTCGATTAATATATATCTAATAACGCTATTATTTATTTTATACAATATCCACATAATATTCTGTATTAATAAAAAAATATTATGTTCTTTAATATAATTCCCAGCTTCAATTATTGATACTTCACATTACTCAACCTTGTTTAAGAGCTAAAAATTGTTTTTTTTTTAAATTTTACCCACTGGAACTGTGTTTACTCTGAATGTGTATATATTAATCCGTAAGGCTGTAACTAAAAACCTCCTCAAACTATTTTTATTCTTTGTCGAACGAGCTTACAAGCTTTTGATTCGTTTGGTCACCAGAAGTGGAGTTCTTTTTAAATTAAAATAAAGTATCTATAAACTTCTCAATGGATATCTTTGTTGAATTTTTTTTTTTACTACAGCAATACTTTTTCTTACTTTGTGAAGAGGTGAAGATATCATGCTTGTCCAGTATTTTTCTTGAAAATGATGAGGTTTGTGGTTATATACCTTTTATTTTTCCTTACAGGTGCATCTGTTACGTACATTTTATGTATATATTTAGGTCTTTAATGAAACGTAAGAAGAGTACATAAAAAATAATCTAATTATTACATCAGAGGAGTAAATCGTTTATTTAAATAAATATGAATTTGAAAATAACAAAAGAAATATAAATAATCTCTGCATCTATGTTTCTCCGAATGGTATAGGTATAATACAACTATTTAATCGGAAATATTTTAAGATTGTAAACTCCGACAAGTCGTTCTACACCATTGAGCACCAATCTGGAATCCATTGTAATAAAGCCGTTTGAGAGAAACTTTTATAATGATGGAATAATATGACGATATTTAAAAAAAAGTCTAATAATAATAAGGTAAAAATAAAATTGAAATAATTACAAACAGGTGTCACAGTTATCTAAAGTACAAGGACATCGGCGCATGTAATTTAAAGGCATCCAATTATATGTTATCGCAAATTTATTGCCGCAACGAGTAGCTGCAATTTTGATGATTGGGTAACATTTTTTTACTGTAGAATGCTTTTTGCATTTGACGTTGACAATTTTTCAAATTTGAATTGTTAATTATTATACATGCTCATTTTAAGTTATTTATAAAACAAGCAAGGTACGCAATTTCTAGTCTTCATAAATTAAATTTCTTAGTAGAATTTTCAATAGCCGAAATTAGGGGTAGGATTTTTAATAGTTTACTTCTTACAAAAAATGTCAATTGCAACTATTTTTGATAAGTAAGTGCATATTTTAAATATATTCTAAAATAAATTAGGATATGATGATAAAAATGGTGGCAACCTTCACTACGTGGCAATTCATGATAAACTTTCTATGTTTTTACCACTAAAAATATACATATATTACAAAGACAAAACTAAAGTTCCGCCGTTTATATCATTGTATAAATTCTAAGGAGGTAATTATTGTCGGGTAGGTTTAAAGGATTGCACGTTGTTAGCAGATTATAGATTATTGAAAATTAAATAGCGTGCGGATTATTACTTCCGCAGCTTCTAGGAGATTACGCGTGTACCTTTAATATTATGAACTGCGGGAAATTGATGTTTATATTCTAACGCATGATTTGAAAATATTCCTATGTTGATTTAATCTAAATGCCCAAATATGTTCTTAAATCTAGTTTCGAGGCTATCATAAGTTTGCCCTACATAAGTACAATTACATTCGGGATATGGAATTCTATATACACCTGACTTCTTTATGGTACTGACTTTATCTATTATTAAATACAATATTAATTAATTAAATAAAATATTCGACGATTTACAACTAGCTATAAACGCGACCCGACGATTGAGCTATTTTTCCTTAGTTTTATTGTAATAAGTGTAGTAAATGATTCTTTGTTTGGAGTTGAGATTTTCAGATAAATATTAATTATTCTATTTTGATATTACCTCTTATTGATTAGATTTTGAATAAGGCTATTTAGCAATTACTTTGGGCAATATTTAAAATTTTGTCTTATGTCTTCATTCTTGGGCTAAAATTAAATTGAAAAAGTTCACACAACACGACATAACTGTTTTAGTTTAGTGTTTACATTTTCTTTTTAATTAATATTAAATATTATTTATTTTGTTTAGACAAATATCCTATCATATATAGTTATTAAATTTATAAAGTAAAGTACTTATAATCAGTAGTAATTGGGGTTAAATTTTTGGTAAAAGAAGCACGAGTAAAGTTCACAATTAAATTTATTCTTCTACTCAAACCCTTCGCCATGATGTTGAGGAGCAGGAATCCTTTTCGACATCCGGAATCTTAGTGATAAAATTTAGCTGTTTATATCAATATGAGTAAAAAGCATTTTTAATATTTTTAAATTTATTTATTATTGTTGCATACGTATTTCTCAATTTATTGCCATTCTTTAAATTTTGGAGGTTAAATATATACATTCTTTGAATACCATTCTTCTATAATGTTAATAATGTATTTATAAGAATTTTTAGTGATGTTTTAAAAACGTAATGTTTATTTTCCAGATTGTTGGCGTGCAGCAGTATCCAATCAGGCCGCAGGCCGCCGATATAAACGAGAACATCCTATCTGAACAACTCACTTCAGAATCCGTGTTAACCGATGAACTGATCAAATCAGCTGGCCGACTATTAGATAGTGCTATTAGCGAATTTGACACATACTGCAAAAGCTTACACATAGACCCACACAACCCCGGGTTTAGACTGATAACGGACGGCCAGCTGCCTCTAAGGCAATGCTTACACCCGGAGAGCTGCAGGAAGAACATCGACCTACCAGCCTACTACACGTCGTTCCATGACCTCAGGAAGGAAACAGGCCGGTTTTGCGGGAAGACGGAGGAAATGCCACAGAGTGTCACAGATATGTTGACGTGTATCCTTTTTTATAAAAACGTGATTGAATAGCTATTGTATGAAATGTTATAGCTAGGGTTATTATAAAGATCTCTTTTAAATATGGATTATAAGCTGAAGTAGATTAAAATAAAATAAAATCCTCGGACAGGTCGATTTGTATTCTTTATTACGCACTTTCTAAAGTATTATAAAAATATTAGGTCAGTAACTTTTGTTTTATGACGTCAATGTCTTTTTTAATGGGATTTTTCTACATCTTTTGTGAAGCTATTAATTCTCTTTACAATCCTATATTTTTTGTGCAAAATATTTATTATTTCACATTTAAAAAAGCTGAATTTATAATAGAAAAATTTCATTTAGTTTACTAGCTACAAACAGCAATGTTTTATTACTTCATATTACATTAATACACTTTGTAGAATATTTAATTGAATTTTGTAACTAATTCTCTTGAATACAGCTATTTCAACGTAAATACGATGTTCAAATTTCCCAAATATGGTTAATTGATGATTTTTTAGATGAACCCATAAGAAAACGTCAATAGATGTCAAGTATGGGGATCGGGGTGGCCTATCAATTGCTACTCTTATTCCAATCCAATGCCTCAAAAAGTTTGGTACAAGTAATTACGAACCAGAAACCCACGGTTCTCCCCGTTCTGTTGAATCCATATATTTTCATGGATAAAATATGTCATATAGGTGGGCTAAGTTCCTCGAAATAATATTATTTTTGAGTAATTGGAAATATACCGCAGATGGTATAAAAATGACCCTATTATATATCTCTCAATAACGAAACACCACACATTGACTCAATCAGGATGCTGGGTATAGACGGATTCCAATTAATGTGGATTGGTATATGAACAATACCTGGCATTGAGTCGACTAACAGTACCATTTAAACATAATGTAGCTTTATCTGAAAATGCAATAAAGGTCTCATTGGCAAAATTGAACAGCGTTAAAACCCCGGATAGGTCATGTACCGGATACATCTTATAAGAGTAAAACTTATTAAAGACATATTGTTAGTCCGGGCTTGTGGGTTGTTTTATTAAGTTAAGGGATTGTTATTCTTGTGTATCAGTTATTGGTTTATCTGGGTTCCTGCGATTGTAAATTAATCCAATTTTAATATACATTCTTATTATCTTTGATACTGTAAACTGACAAATCGGATTATGATTTAGATGTTAAATAAATCACATACTTTAGTTGAGTGCATTTCATATCATCATATCAAGTAATCATGAATTTCTATTTATTTATTTTTTATTACAAAACAATTATTTAAGAAATACATACGACATAAACTAAATTAAAACAAAAAGCCTAATCAAAGTCAATGCAATAAAGATTTTTTGAAGATGGTAAATTAAATCATTTTTTTACTAAGAAGTAGTTTTTTTACCATATATGAAATAATAAATATTTTTGCAAAAATATATGTAAAAGCAATTTATAAAAGTTGTATAATAAAAATACCATAATCCATTTAAAACTATTGACAATGACTATTAATTAATTTTTAAGTACTTTAGGGCAATATATAACAAACATCGACCTTTTCGAGGATTTCATATTTTAAAAAAATTGCATATTTATGCTTATGGAGTTTAATATGACTTGCTCAGTTTCTTTTTTAAAATTTTCTTAAAATATTAATAAGTATGTTAAATCTTGAATATTTATATTTATACTCGGTCAATTTAAAAAAAAAATGAATTTCATTTACTGGAGAGTAATAATATCAATAGTAAAGCGAATTATTGTGGGGTATGATTTTTATATACTTAATACTGTCACATAATACGAACGAGTTTGTGGTTTTTGAAGACATTGTATGTAATATTACCACCAGGAAAAGGCATAGACAAACATGTGGTAACGAAATACTTCAAGTTCAATTATAGTATCATGTGAAACTTTCTTATATTACGTTAAAACTTATACATCCAGAAACTACTTTATTTATTTAAAGCTAATTTTTCATATTAAATTTATCAGTTTAAAACTTCACTATAAAACTTCAAATGTCTCATTCGCCTGAAGAAGTATAAGCATTGAAAGCTTTTTAAAATTTGTCTTTTCTTTATCTTTTAAAGAGTAAAAATATTTCTTTTACAATTAATAGCTTTAATTAATATATTCAAACGTATTGAATAACACATTTCACTTTGTACATAAAAGTCTATATATAAAACAAACAAAGTTTGTAACTTATTTTAACTCCTGTTACAATTATTGGCAATTTATTCAACTTATAATAATTAAACCATTTTCGTTTTCTATTTTCATAGTCGAATCTGTAATGGTGTTAGGTACCATTTTCTAATTTTCAACTTTGAGTTCAAAAAATATTTTTTAATATTAAGTACATCTTTTTTTATTTATTATGGGCTTCACTAGCATAGTTCGTCTGCCAGCTATTAATTATTTATGTAGTAACAACGTTCATTATTAATTAAAATTAATTTAAGTATAGATTGAGTAAAATTCAATTAACGAAGCGTTTTCTCCGATTTTTACGTTCGCTTTAACCTAGAGAACTAAAAGCTTAATTGGTGTAAAATTATATTCGAGTGTATCGTGGACTTGGTGATCATTTCGTAATCATTTTAATGACACGACGAAGGTGAGATTTTGCATTGCACGTGAGTCCTATTAAGTTTTTATATACCGATTACTTTCCGTTTTTTTTCTTGAATATATTTTATAGAATTTCAAAATAGTAGATTTAAATATAGGAAAAGTTGCAAATATTATTAAGTTATATATTTTTTCAGATTTATCTCAGAATTTTTGCCATTAGCTTTAAGAATTGAATTAGTTTAATTGTAAATACATATTGAACTATAATTGATGGTAGAAGCCATTAGTTTGTGATGCATCTTGGAATCGGATATTTTAAAAGAACTTTGTGTTATTGAACTTATTTGTATTTTAATTTTATTTTAAGTAAGGTAATGGTCATTTTGCTTTGATTATGGTCATAAATGAGGTCTATATGTTTTCCTACGGGATTTTGTCGCATCATTTAAATTTGATTTTTATACATATATTTTTTATATCATTCTGTGAGATTATCTATTGTCAACCAATACTTTTCTGAAGGGGGTCCCACAACAAGAGCGCCGGATTTTTTTAATTAAGCAAACATTTTTATTTCAACATAAAGAAAAATAGTTCAAACCTGAAATACTTCAGGCAAATAACATTTTCGCATAAATGTGGCTGTATTTCACCAATAACTCGCCGTCTTTCCTCTTTAAGTTGTTCAACTGTTTCAGGCTTATTCACACATACCTTTTCCTTCACTTCGCCCCAAAGAAAAATTCCATCGGCACTAGATTGGACGATCTTGGTGGCCAATGTTGATCGTCAAATCAATAGATGATTCGTCCTAGAAACTTGGTCTGCAGTAACACCATTGTTTCACGTACAGTGTAACAGGTTGCACCAACTTGTTAGAAAAACAGGTCTTCCACATCAATTACCTTCAATTCGGTCCACAAAAACTCCGTTAACATTTCGCAATACCGCATACCAAACAGTTATTCGCGGTGGAAGCATTGGGTTTTCGAGTATCACACGAGGATTTTCAGCACCCTAAATCCGACAGTTTTGCTTATTTACGTATCAATCGAGTTGAAAATATGCCTTATCTGAAAAAAAATGATTTTCTTCGAAAAATCCTCATTAATGCATTATGTTCCAATACCCAATCAGCAAATCCACGGCGCTGCTCATGCTCTCTTGGCTTGATTTCTTGCACCAATTGAACCTTGTACGTATGCAAATGCAGATCTTTTACTAAAATTCGTTGCATAATGCTTCTGGAAATGTTTAATCCTTGAACATTAAGCCGAATGGCAGTTCCTGAATTCTCAGCCACAGATTTCCTTACTGTGGCTATATTTTCGAGTAACCCACAAGGACGCTTAATTAAGCGCCCCACTGTCGATTCATTTGGCACGTTGAAAATTGAAAACTTGACGTAATTGGCGAACTGTTTTCACAAAACTGTCACCATTTTTGTAATGTGTTTTTACAATAATTAAACGTTTTTCGTTTGAATACTTCATATTCCTAAATCGCTTGGTCTGAACGTTACTATATAAGTTGAGAGCAACTTAGTTTTAACGAGCTGAATGATTAATTTTTAAACTACTATTACAATTATCTAATTACAATATTATTTCATCGTCATAGCATTTTTTCTTCAATACTTTAAGATTTTTGTAAGCAACATCAGCATATTAATGCTAATCTCTTTATTGAAGGAAAATTGCATTTAAAGGGATTTAATCTTTACTAATAAACTGAATCTGTAATTGCAGTTAATAAACTACGTGACAATAAAATTATTAGTGTATTTTTCCAGGTGAAGAGTATTTGTGTGGTCATTATTAATTCACTAATATGTATTCCTTTACTTTCAAAGAACAGCATTTACGAATAATATTCAAAGTTTACTCTGGAAATATATATTAGATGTATTAAATCGAATGTCTTAAGTGGATGTGTGTTAATAGGGGAATTAATGTTTTTATTTTTTATTAAAAATATTGATTAAATTATTTAGCAAATTTCGAAGAGTCCAATCTCTATATAACCAATTCAATATAATTCATTTGTTGTAGTGTTATAATTTCTAAAATATATTTGGCAGATCTAATAATGCACATTCATGCAGGTATACTTAAATTTGTGATATAGATTTGGTTTTTACTAGTAATAAATATCTTTCTAGTCAATTTGTATATGGCATCGAAAGTTATTCAGAAAGAAGACACCATTTAAACACTGATACTACGCATACCATTAATTTGTATGTGTTTTCTCTACATTGAAATTCTACTAACTAATTTAATAGGTAAATCTGTTGATTTTCGGGACAGATTCGAAAAAAGGTAATTTTATAATGCAGCAATATTCATGTTGTTGTTACCTTCACTATCTATTTCTCTATGAAACCATTTATTTTCCAATTATTATCTAGTGTATATTTGTTTAACTACTTAGTATGTTTATTAGCCATACCAAAAATCAAGTGATTTATTGCGATTTTTCTATTCTTAATATTATCTAGGCAACAATGAAGCTTACATGTACATATAAACTAAAAAAAAATTGTTTTGCATGTTTTGTTTTTGTGTACATCATTTACATTTTGTTGTTTTATACCTGCTGTAATTATTCGATCGTTTTTAATATCATTACATATTTTTATAAATTTTTATGTGGTAAAAAATAAGGTATTACAATTTAAAAAAAAACATGAAAATCATTTTCAGTACAGTTATAATTTCAAGAAACTTTGAATGAAAACAATCAATTTTGTTTCATGCTTTTTGAAGATTTTGAATTAGAAAATATAATTTTATGTTGTATATTTAGAAACTTCTACTATTGGAGTGTGATTGTTTTTGGGTTTAGATTAAAACTCACAGGCCTTGTTTTAACCTAAATATGTATCTACACTTGTAAATATTAAAATAACAACAGGTACAAGATGTACAAATGGCGTCGTTGACTCGTGGTACGACTCTGCTGCTGTTGCCATGCACACTCTCGGGGATTCGCACCCCTTTCCACTGTCTGAACATGTTTTACAAATCAGCGCGGTGCAATTTGGCGTATTATTTGATTTTGACCTCAATAATTATTAACGGTAATGTATAATATACTATACCATTTCTGCATATAAATAAATAATAAAATATTATAATAATATCTATTGTCATGTTTCTCCTGAAATATTTTGTCTTTCTGATATTAGTAATAGTGGTACTAGCAGTTGTTTTTAGATGTCGGCCATCTGATCCTTCGCCGTGCTTTATGTATTCACTTGGTAATATAGGTCGCCTATAGTCATTTAAAACTAATTTTTGATAATCGTAGTTGATACGAAGTATGAAAACATTTCTAAATATATTCTAATAATAATCCATATTATATTATATTTATATTGAATTGGATTCACTATTATTTAATATCTAATACTTTCTTATAAGAACTCTTGTAAAATTGAAAAATAAATAAGTAATATAAATTATGAAAAATTATATCCTTAATAATTTCTTTGACAATATTAAGTTTTATATTTACTTGCTGTTAAAAATCGAAGATTCTAATCATTTCAATTTAATAAATATAGGCAGAGTAATAATTATTTCAGAAATAAAAGCATGCTATTTTGGGAAAGTTTACGGTAATTTAAGTACAGTCGGTAATTTTACAATTGATGTTAAGTAATCTTAGAGGAATGCAGGAATGGGAAACAGTTACTCAGTGATCACCGTGGTACAGTAATTCTCCATAATTGCAGGAGTTACGAGTCGAATTTACAGTAAAGCGTGGAAACGTTGCTGTCTTCACTGCTGCATAATGTGCTATCGCTGCTTCAGTTAATTGTTTCGTATGAATTAATTTGAAGAAGTTTAAAAAGAAAATATAAGTAAAAAAAGTTATTTAAACCAAATTAGGTTTAATATTGAATATATTGGTTGCATCTAGTAAGGGAAAACTATATTCTCATAGGTTAAGAGTAATAAGAGACGAGATTTATTTGTTTATGAATAAAACACACATATTTGTATATTCATTTCTTCACACTTATAGGTATATGAAGTATTTCAAATTTTGACTTCCGAAAACAAAGCAAAATATAATAATTTAAAAATACGAAACATTTCGTACATTTTCGATTTGTAAAACTATTTAAACATGTTTATCTTATATAATTTATTCGTGTATAGCACTTATAATTAGTTATTTAAAATTATAATTGAAAGTCAAAAAACATCAATAAGATCATAAAGTTTTTATAGTTAAAAAGGTTATTGTAACCACAAGCCTGTCATTGAACATTGATTTTATTCTCGTGTCGATCATTAATGTATTATTTAGATGCCAGCATATAAACAGCTTATTGACTCAGTGCAACTCATTTTTATTGATGTTATTTTAGAAATGGAATACAATTTAAATATATTACTCTAATCATAAATTCAACTTCTTGTTAAAATGAAGCAACTGCATTTTGAAATATAGATATTTTAATTATGGCTATTAATAATAATTATTATTCACAATATTCTCGATAATGTCAAAGAATGGAGGTCACATAAAAATTATTCCTTCTTTTATTTGAATGCTTTATCATATCGCCTTAATGTATTATATTTGTTAACAACTTATATTATTAATCGTAACGACATAGAAACCATACGATAAAGCAACAAATAATAAATGCAAATTTTAAAATGTAATTATACATATATAATAAACAAATTTGATAATTTCCAAAAACTGTGCGAATAGATAAATAAATAACTTCCTATATATAATTTAAACATTCTGATTAATTAATTTATTTTATTTAAGGTTTCTATTTAATTAGAGTTACGTGTATATAACATTTCTGAAAATACCATTGAATATTACTGTATGCAATAGTTTCAATACATTTCAAAAGAATTAATGCGTTGAAAATTTGTTTTGCAATTAAGTGTCAATGAACGAAGCACAGCAGATGTGATGAAAACCACAGGCTTATTCGTAGTATTTTTCCCGCGTATGTGTTTGTGTGAGAATCTTAATGGAATCGAGACTAATAAAGGTCTCCTTTCGAGTTTTAGATCGATATTAACCGTTTTAAAAGCATCCATCATCATCACGAGAATAAAGCACGTGCACACGGCGCATTCGCCACCTGTTGCTCGTTAGCCGCAGCTGTTAACGTGATTTGCACCGCAACACATAGATGTCAAGCGTTGTTTGAACAGATTCAAATTTCAAAATTTTCAGTTGTTATTACGATCACATACACGTGTAACACGACACCCTTTTACTCAGATAGTCGTGTGTACTGTTTTTATGCATGCCCCACAATATAGCAGTCTTAATAAGTACGCGGATTCGCACCTATGTCAAAGCTTCCGCTTCTTGCCAAAATTTTCCTTAACGTTTCCTTAGCCCTGCAGCTTAAACCGGAATCCGAAAACGAGTTCTACAAGAAAGAAGCAAAGGATATGGTCAATATTGTACAAAAGTTAATTAGAGAAGGTAAATATGGTTCGGTACATTTTTTTTTTATCACCGGCCAAGCATATTTTATTGGCAATTACATATGTAGAAAAAGTGCAACGTGTTCCCCGCACAGCACGGTTATGAAATCAGCAAGTTTATTAAGCCAGAAATTGTGCGCGTGCTGATTGGGGCTAATTGTTTTACGTTTTGTTTTCCAGGACACCGGTTTGAACTACAGGAGAGTATCACCTTAATTTTGGAACCTGGAATATGGTAAGTTTTGTTTTATAAGTAAATCGATGCGTGTGTAATTTAAGCTTAAATAATTATTTCGCAAACTAAATTTAAAAATGCCTCTTATGAATTTTACGACAATAGTCTACAGATATATTTAAAAAGGCCACGTATGTAACTTAACTAACATAAATTACTTATAGTAAAATATATTTTAGAAATAAAATGTTTGTTTCTTAAAACATACGTTTATTTCATTGCAAATGTTTAATTAATTGCCTTGTTATATACCTAGTTTTATGCTTTACTTTTTTCTAAATCAATTGCGCAATTAAAACTAAATTCAACTCAAAAATATTTGAGTTGAATTAATTATTTATTTATTTTGAAGGCATCTAATTCGTTATACATGTTGGACATTAATAAAAACACTTTAAACTTTTGTTTATATAACACTATATGTATGTTTGTGACTTTTTATTTGATAATAGTACCTGTAGTTACCGAAACTTAAGCAACAAAAATAAATATAGTTTTATACAAACAAAAGTTTAAAGTGTTTTTATTAATATTCAAATAAACACTTTTTATTATAGGTTAATAAATAAATAGTAAAGTAAATATTGAAAACTAGGGAATTAGTTGTTATTGAAAACTGCACCATTCAGTATAAGAAATGATTTGGATTAAGAAAGATCAAAAATGATAAATAATTGTGTAAAAATTAATGTATTTTGCTGATTTTGATATACATACATTCAAATAAATATAGAAACTATTAAAAGCTTTTAAAGATATTTGTTATTTAGTGGCGTTTACGGCGTTTATATATTTTTACATCTAAAAGAAGTTTTATTTAATCTTATTAATGATAAAAACATAACGACAGTTATTGATGAGAAAACTTTTTGAACAGAAAATAAAAAAGAAACTGATTTTATGTTCTACACCATAAAATTAAAATTCCCTTTTATGATCTATCTTATATTACTGATATTTGTAATAATAGTTGACCTTACCTATTTATTAAATGTTTTTTGCTAAAATAAAATAAGTCCTGTGTAAACCGAGATGTATATTTCTTCACGCATGGTGCACTCGATCAATGCCATTTTGCTTGAGTAACCTTTTGCAATAATTTGTGTGATAATGGATTATCCTAGATAAATGCAGTACTTCGTTACTTTAGATAACGCAATAAAAGATATGAGTAAGTGACCATAATTAGTCGTTTATGTACGTAAATAAATGATATTCCTTCGTAAATGATTTACATCGTAAATCAATAATCTATTGTTAGGCTACTGTGCAAATTAGTCATAAACACAGTAGCAAATCTCCTTTATGGTCAAAATGTATTGTAATGTGTTGTAGTTAAAAGGCATTATTGTATGTTATGTCTTCGGCTAATCGCTTAGAGGGCCGCAAATGGCATACCTTAAATGACTGTTATTATTACTACATAACCAAATATTTTATTATTCTAAGATATAAAGATTAACACATGTACATCAGTTCAATTAGTATTTATTGTTTCAAACCAACATGTTTATATAAAATATTATACGATTAATTCGGATTTTAATTGAATTTAAGTAATATTAGAAGAAAATTAATGGAATAATGTTGGACTATAGTTTGTCCTTATTTTGTTTTAATTAAATAATTTTTTGATAAATACTCTATTTTGATGTCGAATTTAAAAGTGTTAAATTTTTCACAAACTATTTCGCTATATACTGCAGATTTAGTCAATATCTAGTTAAATTCTGGTTTTTACTTCTAACATTAATAAAAGAAACGTTAAATTTGTCTTAACAATAAATTAAAAAAGATTTCTGCCGCAGTATTGCAAAGAAAAAGAAAACCCTCGACTGATAGTAATTAATTATCGGCAAGTTATTTTGAAACTTGGGGAAAATTACATTATTAGTGTAATTTATACCCTTCGCCGTTCCGCCTCTTCATAGTAATTCAGCCTTATCGACCTGCTCCGGTCAACAATCTCCTGCCTTTCTACTTGTACTGCTTTTCGGAATTTGTCGATCATATCAAACTGAAAAGTTTTCACCGAAAAGGAGAGCACGCGAACCCCCAATAAACGCAGTGCCGACGCTAGTGGATTACCTACTTCTGTAGGGATTTCAGGGATTACTGCCCGAGTGCCAATTGAGCCGCGAGGATAGTGTGCATGATGTTTAGTGGATGTGCGATGGATGGAAATAAGATTGCACCTATTGTCTATAATAGGCAGAGTGAAATTCAGAATACACTTGAATCGGTAAGGATTTGTTGTATAATTAATTACACCACAATAATTAAATCACATTATTTTAATAAGTTAAATAAATAAATATTATTACCTTAATTAGGTTAGTACTTATTATTTTTTTTGTAGGAAACATTGAATTTAGTACTTATTTGTAAGATACTTGTATTTTACACAAAATTTACTCAATTCGCATCTAAAAGTGCATGTTCTTTTCTAAAAGTTGGAGGAATATGTATTTATAGCTATTATCTATTAGTTAATGACACATTTTAGTATAATTCTAGCTTATTATTTTTATTAATTATTTTAGAATAAAACTAAAACATTATATTTGAAAAAACTTCACATATTAATCACCATTATCTTCATTATGTTGTAGAGTAAATCTTTTAGAAAATTTTCAATTCATTCCGATAAGTTCTAAATTTTATAAAATGATTATTTATTTTGTAAACTTCAAAGGCGTTTAGACTTATAAATTTGGAATATAATTCTAGATATTGTTATTTATGTTTCGTTGTTTTACCTATACATCAATTTTATAACTATCTACTAATACTTCTACTAAATGATTTAGTATTTAAATAACATTGCATTTTTTCAATTTTTTTTTCTGTGATGTTATTCTAACAAATTGGCAACCCATTGAGTATTTTGCGGCTTAAATGGATTTATTATAATTTAAGATTTCCTTATATGAAATCATACTGGAAAATCCATTATAAATTAGCCATTGTTATACATCCCACACTACAATATTCAACCTACGTATATATGGGAAAATTACGCATCGTTTCTTTAATTAACTTTTGGCCATTACAAAAATACATGCATTTAAATAACAATAAACTTTATTTTAAATAAATGCGATATAAATTAACATAAATTATAAAATAGTGAATATATATTTGAAATCTAATGGCGCAGTTCAGTCTTCAGTTAGGAATTCCTGATTGTTCACTTTAACCATTGCACAGGTCTACATAAAATATTAGATCACGAATCTAGTATAATGTTTTGTATTTATATAATTTTATAATAATAAGTACTCTTTTGGTTTGAGTTTAAAGTAAGAATAATTTTCCTGTACTTATATGAGGCGGTTACAAATTCAAATGCTTTTGAGGCGTTTTCGAAAAAACACATTTTGCTTTACCCGCTAAAGGTGCTAAACATTTTAGAAATTTGCACTTTCAAGTTATTTTATTTAACAGATTTTTTATTCAAAAGATATCATATATTAATTCTGTAATTTGTTATCAAATAACTGCAGATAACAATTATATAAATTATAAATTTAATATGATACATAGTTAATGAAATTCTATTTAAATCTATTTTTAATAAAATATACTGCATGCATTAACAGAAATCAGCTTACCAGATAACTGAATTTTTAATTATATTAAAATTCATTCCACATAAAAAGGCATAAAAGTAAATATAATATAATGTAAAATTTACTCATAATTAATCTTAATGTTTCATTAAAAAATATAAATCTTTCTCAATATATTTATATGATTCCGCACATTATATTGATCTTATTTATGAATTTCAATATCAAAAGCATAACAGGACTAATAAAGGTTTTAAGACATATCTTTTTTATTCTCGAATATTTTTACATGTTAACTATGGTAAATAAATGTTACTTTTTACTATGTGGTAGTAATTTCAATAAATATTCAAATTTCACAACTACTCTTGGTGAAATCTCAAGAGGAAAATTGTTATGTCTGTGCTTATAGTAGTAACTTTTATAAATTGTAGACAGGGGAGTGTATATCTAAGTCAGTAAAGTTTTATCGTGGACCTAAAATAAATAGCATACACATTATGTATAACAATTTTGCTACTTGTTTCTGCTGTAAATATTTTAATATTCAATATATTAATATAAAATATATTAGCATATTGCGGTCATTTATTCGTTTATGAAAATTTTTTGATTATAGTAAATAAACCGCATAAATTAATAATAGTACATTTTAATACAAACCGCAAAATATAACTAATTTTATTAAATAATAACGTTTTCAGTAGGATTTTTTATTTTTCTTCTATGCTCCCAAATTTATGTATACATTTCTATTAAGAGATAGTGTTAAATATGTACTTTTCCTCTTCTAATTATATTGCAATATTATTTATATAGTCAACTTGGAATTACTAATATTATTTCATAATTAAAATGGGTTTCTGTAAAATAGTTTTTGTAGTAAATATTGTTTATTATGGACAAGAATGTTAAATTTATTTATATCCAATGAGATATGTTCATCTCGTCTGGAATTGTATATACCTATCTTAATTTCAATTCATACTTTTTTATTTAGAAATTTGTTGTTGAGTTACGTGAAGATATGATAAAAACTTGATTAAAACACTAACACTGTCTTCGCAATTTTAGTTATAAGCTATTGATAATGGGTGCATAGTACCCGAAATGTACATCTAGCGAAATAAAAATTAATAATTAGTGAAGAAGTGTTAGTGTTTTAATCAAGTTCATATTTATTTAAATTAATTTTTAAACCAATGAATATTAATGGCGTAGACAAGTTAACATTAACCTTTGTTTAGAGTTCTATCTTTTGCACTACACAAACTAATTTAATGGTAGAGCATATTATTTTTCTAACAATTTAAGTCATGCTTCATAATAATGTTTTAAAAAATATCACACTGTATGCAACCAAATTTACGCTCGTAGACGAAATGAATTCCTTAAACAAGTTAAATTTCTTATCGACTCTTATCAGTCGTCGAAGAGAACCAATCATATTTGAATATCGTACCCCACCGATACACTTTAAGCGATAATTTTAATTAATACACAATTCACAATTGTTGTCAAGACGAAGCCTGCCAATAGTGTAGAGAAAGACGGGCATATTGAACGTACGATTATTTTGAAAAACTTTTATTTCAACAAGCTCTGCCCGACACGTTTTCTGATAAATAAAATCCAAAACAAATCAGTTCGGGACAATCGGCCACGAATAAAAAAAAACGAATGTTCCATTTAATACGTGTGCTGTGGTGATACACGAAAGTGAATTCCATTGCGTGCGGTTTCAGTTTCAAGTTTTTGGGTGTTTTGGATTACGCTCCGGAATCTCACCCTTTGACGAGGCTTATACATTAGGTACGTAAAAAAACATGTAATCAACTTCATCACTTTTTCTTATAAATCAATTTATATTCGAAAAAATCCGCCATTTTAAAATTAGCACGTATATATGGAAATCCGTGCAAGTAAGTTTCTAAGATAATAAATTAGTATAAATATTATATCATCAATCTGAATTCAAAAATTGTGACACAGTTTATCTGTTATATTTACAATCGCGTTTATCGATGTCGAGATTGATTTGGTAATTTGGAATACGTTTTTTGTGAGTTATGGGGAGAGATATGGAATTACTCTGTTTAAATATACACTAGTGATAACTGAGTTATTGTAAATAAGGCACTCTACTAAACTTGTTTTTAGTATTTAATGATACCATTTAATGGGTCTGTAATGATGTAACGTAATTTTCGAATTATGTTAATGCAAGGTGATCTTGTTTTCTTGTCGTAAGTTTTTCTATAATTTGTAAACACGTATTCCTTAAAAATATTTTTGTTTATTCCATTTAGTTTTATTAATTCAAATTTATAAATTTGCTCAAAGGTAACGCTATTTGCCGATGCGCAATAATACAACATACATTCTTTCTCTTGAAATAAATGTAATTCAACATCAAAATAATTTATGTTGAAACTATAGAAATCAACATTTTATATAATATATATTATAATCATTCTTGCTTATTTCGTAGACTGTACTAAACTTAAAATTAAATATGTTTATGTATACATTTCTGATATCAAAAACTACCTTGAAAATGGGATGATCGATACTGCAAGTAATAAAACCCTATTATCAAGCATATGTAGGTAGCACTGTTTTGTATATAGGTTATTTGATTATTTAAGTTAATTTTTTTTTGTAATTCAATTTATACATAAGTGTCGCAAAGTGGTATCAAGAATATTCGTTACATAGTCCATTGCTTTTCTTACCTAATAGAAAATTGTTGTTGATGAATTTGTTTAAACCATATACATTTTCTTGTTTGCCTTACTAAACTAATTAACTAAAAAATTCAAATTTCAACTAAAATAATGGTAATCGTGTTTCTTATTCGTCTTCTAACCAAATCTGTTTTAATTTGACATCGATTGCAAAATCTAATTATTTCAATTTTATAACTTAGTTTTAAAATCATTATAAGATTTTAATATTTTATAAGCATATTGTTTCGCAATAATTAATTCCTTAAATCTATTTATTTCAAAGTTATTCATTAATGAATCAAAATTGAAAACTTTCATATAAAATTAATTCTACAAAAATAAATGTTTCCTATTATTAAATAAAAATATTTCCGGTAGACAATTAGTTTTGATATATTTGATTAATAGAAAAATCATTGCAATAAAATGAATTGAAATGAAGTTATCATTTCGTTTATTAAAAGAGTTTTGTTATTACAATAACCGACAATCAATTTGAGGTTTTTGAACATTTGGGTTCTGTAGCTTCGTTTAATGTTAATATAAATTTAAATACATTAAACAAGAGTTAGTGGAGAATAAAATATAATAAATCAGCTATAATAAATTTATTATATGTTGCAAAATTTCATTTTACTAACATAACACTTAGACATTCTCTTATACATTTTTGAACTGAAATAATATATATATATATATATATATATTTAACGATTATTACAATGCGAAATACAAAATATCTATTCATGTTACAAGAAACAATTACACATCACGTACAACTACAATTGTTGGCAAAATATTGATTATGTAAAAATGACTAATGCAATACGTTCATATTTATGTAAATATATCATTTAGCAAATGAATTGAGTTCGATTCCAGATAATTTAGAAAAATATTTACTTATATTAAATATCCCTTCCGATAAGGCGTTTAATTCTATTAAATGGAATTGATTTTGGTTTCAGTTCAAAGGACGATGAAATAGATAGCAATTGTGTCGTTCGCGCAAGAGGACTACCGTGGCAGAGCAGCGACCAAGACATCGCCAAATTCTTTAGGGGCCTAAATGTTGCAAAGTAAGTAAAATATTTATATATTTAATTTATATAGTAATAAATGTAAGAGAACCAGTAAAGTTATTTATTAACTAATTTTATTAGAATGTTTCCAAACTAAAATTTCATTAAAATTAAAAGTAAATATTTAATAATAATTACAAAAATATACGAAATATATCGTAAAAATGAGTTTTAATAAAACTACAAAATAAATATTTACTTAAGCAACTACTTCCCAAGCTAAAACCAAGACAGATATTGTTGTACATGCCTGAGTAAGCGGTATTGGTGAGATTTATCTAAATAATCTAAACACGTGTCTGCAGAAGATTTTATACTTGACTCTTAAATTATTTAATTTTTATCAGTTTCATTTTAATAAAATAACTGTAGATTAATTTCACTTTCTTCAATTTTTTTACACCAAATTCACTCAAAAACCTTTAAAAGTAAATTGATATTCTTGAAGTTAATTTGATAGAAATAAATACATTGAAAGTTGTGTTCCTTTGATAGTTGTGCTATTTCTAACAGGCAAAGTATTTTTGGAGGTAAGTAATTTGTTTTGTGGTCTTAATAAAACACATTGTTTTAGATTTATGAAATGCTTTTATCTTTAAATGATTACCAATATTTTAACAAAAATATAATTCACTATGGTTTAACAGGTTAAGCTGTATTGAAAAAAAAAATAGGAATATTGACGTTGATCAATTTTAAACGTAAATAAATTAATCCTTTTTATTACTTTATTACAGTATACACACCTTAAATTTTACTGTAAGGTTACGTTTAATAACACCTGGCGGAAATGGCTTGGAACGCATTGCTGACGTTCGTGAATGTACGTTTTATTATCAACACTTTAATAGTGTATTTTCAAGTAGCCTTACTGTTAAGAATATCTTACCTGATAAGTGTTTGCTAAAATACCCGACCTAGTTGAATTATAATTGGTTTGTATTATTTTGTGGCCTTAAAATTGACTGTAAGCAATTATATATTCTCAATTAGGGATAACGAATATACTTACAGATTTTTTATTTGTTTGATTTGTCGTTCTATCTCGAGGCAAATACGTTCGAGTCTCAGTCTTAAAACTTCTATTTATATCCAATTAAAGGTTACACCACTATTCATGAATAGCTGAATCGATTTGTAGGGATTAGCAATGTAAACATAAGAGAATATAATACATAATAAATTAATCTGTAAAAAAGTCATAGATTAATTTCGATAGGTAAAATAATGAATAAAACAGTTTATGCAATTGTTCAATGTGTAATATCTATTATTATAAATACATTTATTAATCTAGCACAAATAAGTCGATAAATCTGAATCACTGTTTTAAGATCGAATGTTACAAAATTTAAAAAAAGGCAACAAATTGAAATTAAGTTGCTAACTACTTTCAGAGATAAGATTTCTTTTTACTAAACTTATTTGTATTTCGACTACCCTACTTTTGATAAATTTCAATATTTCATCTGTATCTTTTATAAATATATATGATATATCAACCAAGGTTGGTTATAGAACAAAAAAATTGTAGTCTAATCTACTCTAATCTACTAAACAAGTATGCGGAGTATATTATTAGAACAAAAAATTGTAGCATAATCTACTGGACAAGTATGTGGAGTATATTATTAGATGTACAGGTTAACACTTCTCTTATTTGAAAAATCTTCTAATAGAAGTTATCATCAAGCATCTGTATTTTTGGTAGTTTCTATGCGCGAAAGTTAAAAACCCGCAGTATCAACACATATGATTTCAGCATTATACTCGAGATCATTTTTATATTTCCGTTTAGATTAAACTACCTAATAGGCCGCGAGATAATGGTCTGTTTTATAGTCTTATCGTCTGACTTAAGCTCCCTAGATATTAGTCTATCATAAATAAAAGAAGAGACAGTATGTCAATGTTTTTAAAAGTAATGTCAGATAGATAATTAACAATACTTTTCATATATAAGAAAAGTGAAAATAGTAAATGAAATTATCTGTTAATAAGTAAATCTTCATCGAAGAAGAATAACATTAAGAAATTTATTAGTGAAAGGAGATTGGAATATAAACTGAAAGAACTCAGATTTTAAGGAGATTAGCCTTAAAGAATTAGAACGAAAACGACAATTCGGAGAGTAATTAGAAAGTTGAGTGGGTCGAATGAACAAACAAGCTAAGATTCCGAATTCTTAATGAATGCATAGAAGTATATTGGAAAATCTATATATGTGCCCAAGGAGGGAAATAATATGTTATGTAAAAATAGGAGAAAATATTAAATAGTGGAGTAGTTAAGCAATCAGAAACAGATTGAATTGAAGTTCTTTTCAGATATAGTAGACCTAAAGAATATATCACCATAAAATATTAAAGGAGTAAATATAGATATTCAAGTATGAAATATATACTTTGAATGAGGTAGAATAAACTTTTTGACAAAGGATGTAAAAAACGGAAAGGGAATAAAGGTAAGGGTTGACACTCATAAAGATTAAAGAAGGAAAAACTATGTGTAAAGATAAAGGCAAACGCGCAGAAATTAATGTTTAATGATAATACTATTATGCATAAAGGACGAAAGAAGGTGGTGCTATGAAAGTGTTATATTAATTGATAGTAAATATAAAATGATATATGATGATGATGTTGAAAGAAAGGTAAAACATGTTTGAGTATGATTCAATAGATAAAAAGGGTAGGTTAAGAGTCTGAAACAGATGGGTTTATCAGAGCAGATGGTATATTGGATAAAGTGTAGAAGTAAACGTGATGAAAAGTTAGAGGTCCTATTAAATCTGTGTATGTGGTGGCAAAGTTCAGGCTGGGCCAGACGGGGGGATAGTAGTCTGAAGTTTGGTGTATGCAGATAATGCGTTTTTATAGAAATAATAGGAAAGATTAATAAATATTTTTAAAAAAGGTAAATGATTATGTGTATGCAAATTAAATAGTTGGATGCATAAATAAAAGCCATAACATTGTATGCTATGGAATTACGGGGAGTGAAACATCACAATAAAGAAGAAAAGATACAAATACAGTACTTGTAAAAGATTTTAGGTTTAGATAGATTTTCACTATACAATATATTATTACAGTGCCATAGAAAGCCTAAATAGTGGTCGCATTGAAAAAATGGCAAAGTTCCAAAAAAGGGAAAGGGGAGGATAAAGTCATACTAGAAGCATGAGAAGTTTGATTATTTTGCAGACAAATACGTCTGCTTAGAAATGAAGGGACCTTTTAAATATCTGTAACTTCGTAATAAAAAAGTAATAATTAGTTGCGTTCAAGAACATATTTTTTCACATACTGAATAGAAATACCTTACATTTCCGCATCCAAAATTGTTGAAAAAAGTAACACTTTTCCGCATAGCAACACTTTTCTGCATAGCAATACTTTTTAGCATGGATACACTTTTTCGTACTACTTTTATTTACTATTAATCAATGTCAGTGGTAGTTACATACATGGGGTAATATATACAACACACGTACTATCGGTAATTATAACCTAATTTTTATAGGTCAGTGTCAAAAATGAAATTGCAAACACCTTTATAATTGATGTTATATGCAGTATGTGAAAAAATAGTGTTTACAACGCGTGGGAAATGCGCTTTTCCACACTCGAGTAGGAACTTGATCAACATGACCAACATCCTACTCTCGTGCGGAAAAGCGTAACATTTCAACACTTGTTGTACAAATAACTATTGTGTATTTTTTTACGCAAAATACATTAATAATTTAGGGTGTGAGGGCCTATGCAGCTGTGTGAGCCATCTATTTAATTTGCAGAAAAATAATATTACTTATCTTCATGATTTCATTTAGTTCATTTCACCTGCTTTAAATATTTCAGCACAAAGTCATAAACTTTGCAAACCCTTAAAGGATAACTACTAAGTTTACGAGAATTAAATTACTGTAAACTTCACTCTCGGAGTTTTTGCATAAATTAATTAATACTTTTGAAGTACAGTCGTCGGGGTTGAATTTGGAAATTATAATTGCTACTTGATACAGCATATAAGTAATGTTTATCCTTACCTAGTCAATTTATTAACGGAATTACATAAGTGAAATTATACAATATAATACATATTTAGTTGCAGAAAATAAGTACAGGTACAAGTACACGGTACAAATGAATGAAAATGTGCCAGGTACGGCATCGGATAATAAACCTGATGAAATATATATAAATAAAATAAAATTATAAATTTATAGCGACATATTTTTCATAAGTATTGTAGAGAACATGTCTCTTTCTCGCATAAGTACTTATATAAACATTTTATTTTTTATTTATATATTATTGTATAGTATGTACAGACTGATGATTCTGTTAAAACCTAAAACGCTGTTCCAGGTTTTTAATTATATAATGTTTCGCAATTACAAGAATTTTAAGAATGTTCATTGTTTTAATCTTGCGAAATATGTCCCCAATTTTCCCCTTGTCGCTTATGAAAATTTCTCGTGTTTCAGGAATTTTTCTTTTATGAATTTAGTATTTTCGCCCTGCATTATTTTAAAACAATGTCGCTTATATTTTATTAAAATAATCTAAAATATAATACAATAATATAACATCCTTTAAAAGTTTTCGTTTATAATTGCATAACTTTTCATTTCACAAATGTATTGTTTTAATAATAATTACTATGTTTAAATTTTGTGTCAAAGATTTATTTGTGATTAATTACTGCGACTATAACATTTGGGAAATAACCGAATGGTGTTTGTTTATTATGCACTTAAAATAATAATCGAATATGGAAAGTTTATACAGTCATACTAAATATTTATTATATTATTATTAATATAATTTAATATTGTAAATTTTGTACTTAAATAAGGCTTATAAGGATAAAATATCAATTAATTCTTAATACTGTTTTTTAAATGCTATTTACAACATAAAATTTCTTAGATAATTTAAACTATGGATTTTATATTTGTGGACTGTGATATACCTATAAGCATATATAGTATGGTACGTTAACATTTCATTTCTTTTCTTTCCCAAAACGTTAATGCAATTCTAGTTTATTTTTTTAAACCCTGTTCGTATCGCAATTCAATAAACTTTGAATTACAAAAGCATAGTATTTGTAACTAATTTTATTATATTTCTGTAATAATCTACAAAGGACAATTTTTGTTTTTCAGAAACTTGTGTGTTAACGGTAAGATATAAATATTGTCCACATGAGTCATTTTTAATACATTAATTGTTTTCGTAAGTAAGGCCAATAACTTGTCACAAAAGCTAATTGTTGTGTTATCTCATGTAATATAAAACCGGTTTCGACCTTTTTGGCCCGCGTCAGTGAGGCGCAGTTGGAGACAAAAACGGAATGTTACTATGGAGTTTATAAACCTTCATCGTTGAAAATAGACGTTATTAAGGTGACATCTATTATCTAAACTGATGCACTGATTTCCCTAATTGAATGGACAAACCACCAACAATTAGTGAACTGTCAAACGTGACAATTAACATAATAATAATATAATGTATCTTTAAGTTTAAGTAAAGTTTTAAAACCTTTTAATCAAGTTTATGAAGTCTTAATATACTATTTTTCTACTTGTAAATTATTTGACTATAGAATGAGATAAAACTAAAGTTCTTAATAATAATAAAATGTCATAAGCTTTGATTATCCGAAGAAAAATGAATAAAACAAACTATTAATCGTAGATTTCTATTCCATGGTGAATACATATACCAAATTCAGGAGGAAAATACAACAACAAGTTTTATTTTGGCAGAGTTTGTTATGTTTGATGCTGAACAAGTTATACGATTAAGCTGTTCTTCCAAAACTGTTTGATTAAAATGAGTTTTTAATATATGCTGACTTTTACTTGAATATTTAAGGCTTGGGCGTGCACTCGTGTTAGATTCAACTGATTTAGGTGCTCAAAATTAATCCTTGACTGGCCTTCGAAGCGTTTAGGAGAAAACCTAAATTTTAAGGAATGGCTATGCCAACAAGCAAAATAAACATATGTGGGTACCGTTTAAGTAATCATAGTTTACCAAGTGGTAAATGAATCCAGAAAATATATTCTTGAGTGACAAATCTTGGTTTCATCTTGGAATTAAGCCTCAAGTGATAAACAATATTCAATTAAATACATAGAATGAATAGGTTTACAATTTCATTGTTATGGTGGTTAATTAGATTCATTATTTACATCGTGCTCAAGTTAACAGAAATTGGTACTAAATAATGTTACAGTACCTTCTTGGCCTATGAACTTGCATAGGACATGGCAGTTGTATAGCTTGACAGTTTACTTTGTCGCTATATGAGCTCAGCCTTGCAGCTAAAAACTTAACATTATACCTAAATCTTAAATAGAACATAGTGTGTAATAATTTAAAGTTGACCAAATTATATAGACAACTATATAAAACATGATGTCTATATATGTATATAGCTACGTGTATATGCAAATTGGTATCATATAAATGACTACATATTTTAAATAGACTATTTTATATAATTACACATTTATCCCAATGTTTTTAAACTGTTTTATATTTTGTTTCATTATAATTAATTATTATGTTTCAGGGGTGGTGTAGCATTGTGTTTATCGCCCCAAGGCAGACGGAACGGAGAGGCACTAGTTCGTTTTATCAATCAAGAACACAGAGACATGGCGCTGAAGAGGCACAAGCATCACATCGACAACAGATACATTGAGGTGTATCGAGCCTCCGGTAAAGATTTCCTGTCGGTGGCGGGAGGCTCCAGCTGCGAAGCGCAGGCCTTTTTGTCTCGAGGGGCTGCCGTTATCATTCGCATGCGAGGCTTACCATATGACTGTGTGGCCAAACAAGTCGTAAGTATACTAAGTCTCACATCCAAATAGAAAAAATGTATTACATATGGTAATTTAATGTACGGATTCCTCCCCTGAAAACTGCATTTTTAAATTTCCACGAATCCTTTTTCGTGAAAGGATATTGATATTATTGATGGATACGGCTAGACTCTTGGAATATTATCTATTTTTAGTAACGTTACAGGATATATTTGTGTCTACTCAGAATTTGTATCTTAGATATTTTCTGACTTCACGAATAAAATTTAATAACACCGTAAATGTTTGATATTTTTTATATATTTTAATGACAGTATTAGAATGTATGTTCATTATCAATTAAGAAAACTTTCTGATATTAAAAGTAGTGTTTCTTAGTTAATGCAGATTAAATTTGTAGTCCTTCATTAGCTTTAGAAATACATATGACACAAATCAAGTAGGTGCATTTAAATATAGATAATTATTTTTTTACGTAAGTATATATACGATATGGACTTGAATATATTATCTTAGACTCATTTTATAACAAAGCTACTTGATCAAACAATCTAAATTAAGAAAACTTCTTTTTATGATATTTATACATGTACACTTTTTCACTTACTGCAATTTTCAGTAAAACAAACAAATAACAATGAGTATGACTTGATACATAATTTTAGTATATACATATAGTATTAAATGCTAGTTTAAACTTTTTCAATATTATAAATAAATTAGAAAATAGTTTTTTATGTAAAAAATAAACCGGCACAGTATGAAGAATACAGGATAAAAAGTTATCAGCTTTCTAGTGATATAAATTACTTTATTTAAGTATATATGAAATGCGCACATGCTGCTTCATATAGATTAAAAAAATATTCAAAATTTGTATTTACACCTTAAAATTTTAGTTAATTTTTCAATAAACATCCCTAATACGCTTATATATTATTAATTTCAGCTCGATTTTTTTGCATCTGGCGAAAACTCATGTACAGTTCTAGATGGTACGGAAGGTGTGCTTTTTGTTAAGAAACCCGATGGCCGTGCGACCGGTGATGCTTTTGTCTTATTTGCAAATGAAACGGATGCACCAAAAGCTCTCTCGAAACATAGAGAAAGTATAGGTTCACGGTATATCGAATTATTTAGGTCTACAACGGCAGAAGTGCAACAGGTGCGTGAAAGTTAGTATTCGATCGCAAATTTGTTTACTTACTAAATGAGTCTGCAGGTACTAAATAGATCTATGGATCCAAAGACTTATGAGCAACCCGCGCCTCTTATTGCCCCAATGCCACAAGTGCCCTTATTGCCACAGCATGTGATCACGTCGGGAACAAGAAAAGACTGCATCCGGCTACGCGGACTACCCTACGAGGCGCAGGTTGAGCACATACTGGATTTCTTAGGAGAATATGCGAAAAATATAATTTTCCAAGGAGTACATATGGTTTATAATGCTCAGGTAGGTTCTCTTATTTATACATAATAAACAAAATATTTAGTGAGTATATATAGTACTATTGGTTATAACTTTGTATATTCATGTTGGCCTTACATTTATAATTTAATTAATATCTTACACTGAAAGTAAATAATGAAATAATGTAAGTGTAACTTTGGATTACTATGTAGTAACGGTCGCAACCATTCTCTTTATTACTTAATATCTTTTTAAAGTAATTGTTTTTATAAGATTAATCTTAGTTGTCCTGTACTATTTATAAATATTCATTGTTTTGTAATAAAAAAATAATTTTGTAGACTTTTTTTCCTGAAATTAACAAACAACTTCTTTGTTTTTAAGTATTTTTAAGTAATAATAATAATTATTTTATCTTAGAAATAAATTTAGATCACTATTATGAGGTATCAATCTTAAAAACAATATATTTCTAAAAACTGAACAACATTTTTAATTTTTTAAGAAGCAAAATTAAAGAAGAAATTTTAATAAAAAAAAAACAAAATCGAAACAGTTCTAAAATACTCATATTTATATTATTGTTAATCTTTAAAATATTAACTCTGCAAATAATTTTCGCTATATTTAAAGGTTTTTTACTTAATGATGTGATCTTAATAACATGTATTACTTCAATATCGGATGGTTCAAAAGTTCTGAAGAAATCGCTTGTTAATTGCGCTTCGAAAACAGATTATCGGCGGAGATTTAATTTAATTTTGAAATAATTTAAAGAGGTGCTAAACGTTAGCATAAATAGACAGTATAATAATTTAAATTGAAGAATTTATTTTGTACTTAAGGTAGCCATGTAAAGTTAGCTACTAGTTATGTAATTTAATGTTCATGGATTTTTTAACTTATTTTAGAAGAAAGCTGTTAGTTCATGAAACAATGATGTAGCAATAGTGAGAAACTAATATTTTTAAATATAATGTTTTATTATAATGATGGTTGCGCCCGTTACTACGTGGTAATTCATAAAGAACACATAATAATGTTTTATCTTTTAATAATGCTGTAATAGTAAACTTTGCACTTATTTAACATACGTTAAATAAATAAATAATAATTATTATAGTATACTGAAATTACAACAGATCAAGCTTTTTTGTCAGATGAATATTAATTTATTTGATTGTTGCATTATTCGTTTTAGGGACAGCCAAGCGGCGAAGCTTTCATACAAATGGATTCAGAACAATCCGCGAACGTGACAGCACAACAGAAGCATCATCGTTACATGATTTTTGGAAAGAAACAGAGGTACATAGAAGTATTTCAATGTTCCGGAGAGGATATGAATCTGGTGTTAACAGGAGGAATTCCAGCGCCGGTATCACCTGCCAAAGCAGCACCAGCTCTTCTCAGCCCCGGTATGTTACCTGCTATAGCGCCTTTACCTCCTACTAATATACCACCACCACCACCACCAAATACGACGGTCGCGCAGATCTCACAAAACTTGGTACATCCTAATCCAAATTTGAGCTGGGAAAATCCAACTCTATTTGCTCAGCAGCAGGCGCAAATGATCGCGCAGCAAAATTTATTAGCTAGGCAAAATCAAGCGCAAGTTCAAAATGATATCTTATTGATGAATCAAATCGCGCAACATAATCTGGCGGTGCTTAATCATAACGTGGGTCCTCTATCGCCAAATTCTTCGAGCGCCGGTTTACCGAATCAAATGTTAAAACCGCCGCCCCCAATTCCAATACTTCCCCATCTCCTTCCGCACCAGCATCCATTTTTACTGTTGCAGCAAAGAATGACACCCACATTAGGCCTCCCGCGACCTCCAGTTGGTTATCCACCACATTTACTTCAAGGTTCACCCCCTGGTGTTTACCCAGTAGTCCCTCATGTAGCCGTTAAACGTAGCTACGGGGATGCTTTCGCCGAACAAGCAAATTCCCCTGCAAAGCGCGCCTTCCACCCCCAAGGCGCTTTTCCAGTGTATCAACACTTTTACCCCAACATGTAAATACTCAATCCCTGTAAATAATTTCATAATATATGCACAAATATGCGTGCTCCATTGATAATACATACTTGTAAATATTGCTCGATTGTGCCTTAGCTCATCTAATACCTGACTGAATCATATATTTTTGATAAAACCGCAGTTTTGTGAGAGTCAGCGCGGCCTTCGTTTTTGAAGACCTGGCATTTGGGTATTCACCACTGGATTACCTAATGTACAAAACAAATGTGATAAAAACACATTCCAAAATAACAATAGGACGCACCCTAGGGCGGTGTTTGTTTTTATTGTAAATTATGTACCAGGCCACCTTGTGTCCGGCTTCTTGTTGTAACAATTTGTCTCGGCGCAAACTAATATTTTTTAGCCAAGGACTTGGGAATTATTATTATTTGTTATCAAGTGATTTGGTATAGGAAATTATTCTTCAGAGATAACTTACACGATTAAATACTGGCCCTTAAAACGATTAGTCTTTAGTATCTAGAAAATCATAAATATTCTATTAATTGATTGTTATGAATTTTATTTAAAAATATTACAATTTGAATAACTTATTTAAGTTATCCGTTGAATAAACAAACAATTAATTTAAATTTAATTACATGATTTAATTGACAGACCTTTTTACGATGTTGGGATTTACAGTAATTTGGTATTGTTTTAAAAATATCCCAAGTATAAATAATACTGATATTAGAAGTCAATAACGTATTTATTTTGCAGAATATAATAAAAATCATGTTATATTTTTAACAACAAAAATGGTTTGCCATTGTGCATTTTCTAAATATTCAAAGATAATCGCTTTTATTTTATTCTAAGTACATAATTTTATTTTTGAAACATAAGATAATTAATAATTTTAATTTACGATTTGATAAACGTACTAAGTTATCTTTGAAAAGATACGATTTTGTCGATGTTTTTGTTAATAGCTGGAGTGGGAGTTTTTATAATTATGATATTAGATATTTTCTACTTGGTAGCTTTTTTTATATAGAAATATGATATGTATAATATGGTTTAATTTCTATTAAGTTTTTTTTGTTAAAACAATGGGTTATAAACGTTTATCTTAGAATAGTTTAATCGTGGGTCCTTGTGCTCGGACCTTCTGTTTAATTTAATATGGTTGTAGGATTATTTTTTAATTAGTAATAAGCCTTCCGCAATCCCTTAGCTTTCGCTAGATCTGGTGAATCTTGGTGTGAGAGTGAGTCGAATACATGTTCTGGCTAACTAACGTGTTTGAGTTTGTTCCCTTTATTTGATGGCTTCTATTGATGATTACTAACCAAACATTGGGTTTTTACAAATTGCATGTCTTCGCCACGGTCTACCAATTTCTAGCGAAAGTTAAAATTATATATACATAGAGTTTATTTATTTTTAACTCTACACTCATTTTATTCTGTACTGTATGCAGCTCTTTACTTCATAAATTATGTTCTAATATTTTTTTACACTTTATTAATAAATGTTTATGTCACATTAATGCTTTTTGGGTTTAATGTTAGATTTTCTTTCGCAAGACTACATTGTTCATCATGTCGCGAGGGTTTAATAAAATTGGTTTTTGGATACGTTTTTTGCATGATGATCAATGTAGAGTATGTGGGCTAGTTTTGTTGGTTGGCCGGGAGATGGAGTCGTTCGTGGTGTGTGCTGCCGCCAAGCGGTGGATTGGTAAAACTCTGCTACACTGTGGTGAGTCTTTATTATACTTATTTTGCATTAGAATAACACACTTTCTCGTCATGCAATTAGTTGATTAATTAAATAAAACTTTAATCGATCAACTTTTATCGAGATACCATAACGGCAGGCTTTATCTATTGTTTTGGGTTTTTGTATGGACCGGAGAGGTCCAATTGGTGTCAGGAAATTAAAGCACATCATCAAACATTGGCATGGCATAGGTAAACCTTCATTACTTTCAAATCGTGTAGATGGTTTTTAATATATACCGTTTTACGAGCCACTAAAGTTAAATTTAATTTCACAAGGATGTTTCAGCATCCAGCTTATTATTGTTCTTTTAATAATTTTCTCAACTAATACTGTGGCCAGCACGTGACCGTTGCAATTTTCTTTTATGTTTATCGTTATGTTTGTTTTTTTTATCTGTGTAGTAGTACTTAATGGGTTTTGATTGAAATGTATTTGTATGCAATTTAGGTGGAAGTATAATTCCAACAGCTTTTCACCCAACGGCAAATTTCCCGGGATATGCGCCCGTTCAACTGGCGGGTCCACCGATGGGAGCCAGGCAGTTTTTCCCACCGCCAATATTTTATTGGCCTTATCCTAGTCCACCAGTTTCACCTACTAGTTATTATGCACCTCCTATGCCGCCTCCAGGAGCCATTGCACCACAACAAGCTCAACAACAGATGGTACGTAATACGAATTAATGTTTATAAATGCAAGTAAGCAATGTGAACCATATATACACACATCCAAAGTTATTACTGAATTATTATTATTGCCAGTCCAGTACTGTGTATATTAATTGTATTCTTTGGCATAATAATAATAATAATTTTAGTGTTCTGCTAGGTCACTGCTGAAATATAATTTGAATTTTTGAAATATCATATGCTTCACTTTTGCAAGTTTGTTGTTGACACATTACATTAAAATTAATTTGAATTTAGCAATTAATTATATAGCGTCAATAAAATAGTGCAAAATCATCGTAACAAATAGGATGACATAACATTTAATATTTTTGTTTTATAATTGTGCCTTCATATTAATTATGAAATATCATTAAAACTTCTTATTAAATTTTTATTATTTATATATTTCTACATAAAAACGTATAACTTTTAATTTGTTATCCTAAATATTATTATGGTATTAAACTGTTTATAAACATCTTCTAAAATATCGCACATTAATTGAAGCGGAGTGAAATTGATTCCAGATTATAGAATTAGCAGTGACAATAAGCAGATGCTGTATATATATATACAGGGTTATTCACGCTATACGGCACGGAATATTGTGGCTAAAATACGTGACTTTCAAAAAGTTTCACTTTGGGGATATATGGGGGTCTATTAGGGCTACTTTTTAAAATTATTTTCATAATATACAGGGTGTCCCAAAAACCCTAAAAGTATCAAAGTTGTGTTTGTTTTAATGAAACACCCTGTATTTTATTGCATTTTTGGATCCGTCTATAAAAATAAGTATGTGTTTTAATAAGGTTTCTATTACATAAACCTTAAGATTTTTGAATTAATTTGAATTTTGTAAAAATGTAACCTAATTTTCATGTATCAAATACTTAAAAAATAAGTAAGTTATGCATACCAAATTTACACTGAAGTGTAACAATAGATCATATTTTATTTTCCAAGTATAATAAACTTGACATCTTATTCCGGGTGTAAAAAAATTGGAATTAAACAAATGAGAACTTTAACTGACTATAACTTCATTTATTTAAATGGAACGCTATATTTATTAATTTATCAGCAAATGCACGTTTTAATTACCTATCGAATGGTATTTAAATCTTAAGTGTTAAGTCTTCTCGGTTTTACAGAAAACGCCAAAATATTGTTTATTGCACGGTTTTAATACTTTTAAAGTAAAAATTTTAATGTATCTAGTTTTCTATCGTATTTAAAAACGTCAGATAATTAATTTAGTCTGTTACTTTAGTTTAAAAAGGATGTCTTTTGTTATAGTTGTGTTATTTTGCGTTTTTGTGTTAGATCGTTAGTAATCGTTATTGTTTGAATATGGTTGTTGTATGTCATTGTAAAAAATGAAAATTTACACAGATTTTCTTATACTGAGGTTTTTATAACTGACACTTTCAATTTCTTTAAACTGGTTTAATAGTCTCTCAAAAATAGCTGGCTTAGGGTGATTTCTTTCGAGAAACCTTTAAGTATAAACTCGACAAGCCAATAAACAATTTTGATGACATTCTCCAAGCATAAAAATAATGCCAATAACCCCTTATTTTGAGTAAATCTTCATTTTTTACCAAAAAATACAACAGCGATGTTCAAACAATAACGATTACTAACGATCTAACACAAAAATGCAAAATAAGACAGCTATAACAAAAGACAGGCTTTTTAAACTAAAATGACAGACTAAATTAATTATCTGACGTTTTTGAATACCATAGAAAACTAGATACATTAAAATTTTTACTTAAAAAGTACTAAAACGGTGCAATAAACAATATTTTGGCGTTTTCTGCAAAAACGAGAAGACTTAACATTTAAGATTTAAATACCATTCGAAAGGTAATTAAAACGTGCATTTGCTGATAAATTAATAAATATAGCGTTCCATTTAAATAAATGAAGTTATAGCCATTTAAAGTTCTCATTTGTTTAATTCCAATTTTTTTACACCCGGCATAAGATGTCAAGTTTATTATACTTGGAAAATAAAATATGATCTATTGTTACATTTCAGTGTAAATTTGGTATGCATAACTTAGTTATTTTTTAAGTATTTGAAACATGAAAATTAGGTTACATTTTTACAAAATTCAAATTATTTCAAAAACCTTAAGGTTTATGTAATAAAAACCTTATTAAAACACACACTTATTTTGATCGAAGGATCCAAAAATGTAATAAAATACAGGGTGTTTCATTAAAAAAAACACAACTTTGATACTTTTAGGGTTTTTGGGACACCCTGTATATTATGAAAGTAATTTTAAAAAGTAGCCCTTATAGACCCCCATATATCCCCAAAGTGAAACTTTTTGAAAGTCACGTATTTTGGCCACAATATTCCGTGCCGTATAGCGTGAATAACCCTGTATATATATATATACCTATATAACCTTTTCAAGTATTGATGTCATGGTATTTGAATTGTTTTGTCTGCTTTACTCTAAATACTCCAAAATATAAGTTCTACAACTTCAAAGCTATTCAATCTTAAACAAATTTAACGTTGTTATAGTAAATATGTAAAATACCTTTTTGTTTATATTTTTTAATGTTAAAGTATAAAGTTATTTTATACTATCAATTAGAAATGCACACTGTAACTAAATCAATTATTTTGTTTTAAAACTTTCTAGAAGTGACTGGTATAATATATTTATTTTATAAGGTAATCAATTCTGTCTCTATGTTTAGTATTTTGATAATAACTTGTTAAACTCGATAACTTTGTTTTGTTACTAATTTTTTGTATTCAAGATGTATCACAAATCAATCGACAATTTAATAACTTATTAGGCATAAAGTTACTAATGAAAACATGTATATATTGTTTTTATTGTTAATATATTATATTAAAATGAAATTAAAATAATTATTGGTTAAAGATTATTACTATTTTAAAGGATATATTTAACGTTATCTGTGTGATTTAGGTTACTTTGTTATTAAACAAAAATGCACTAAATTATATGTTAGCCATTCAAGAACAATATGGTGGATATTAAATTGAAGAAAAAGAAATAGCATGTTAAATACAGTCACCGTTAAAAACGAATATTATAAGTTATATTGATCTAAATCGATCGATCTTTAGAACTTTATATGGACTTAATCATTATTGAATGTCATTTAGCATCTATAAATAAACTAAAAACTAATTCAGGACTACCGTAAGTGATATAAGAGTGTGAATGAGTAAATTCAGAAATAGTTATTCGAAATATCTACTTGGAGAACAGTAATAATAAATCTATCTATACTTCAAAGATTAAATTAAATACACAGGTGGGAAAATCTCAGATGTCAGCTGCATCAGAAGTTCGAAAGTCTATCACCGACATTATGAAATAAAAGTTGTTGAGAATTAATCGCTCCGCCATTTGAAACGTACTGCTATTAATGTCAGTGAAAATTGAAACTTTGTTAACAGAATTTTACGAGTTCAACTGTTCGAATGATTTATGAAGGGCTAATACATGTTTTATTACCAGCCACTCAATTATCGGCGATTATAAACCACACACACAATGTTTATTTGGTATTTATTGGTTTGTCGATGAATGCAACTTATCTGTAGCCAATCAATTAAGAATCTATTAGAACTAGAAATAGCTATTCTGATAGATGTTAAATAAATATGTAAATATTTACATAATACTATTTGTTACTCTTTATATTATATTTTTTAAGTTTAATGTTTTTTATGTATTATTTCTTATACAAAGTTAATGTTTAATAGTTAGGTCCTTTTCGACACTAATTTCCAATGTAATACATGAACCCGAACAAATGAACTAGCTGAATATTAATAAGTTTAGTAACTTTTTTATATTTTATGTATTTTATTAGTAATATATACTATCACGTATATAACAGACGTAAAATGACTTTTGTCAAATAGTTACAACAATAAAATAAAGTTTGAATAACAGGCTTCAGTGTGTAATAAATGAATTTTACATTAAATAGGTAAATGTATTATCAGTTGTTGCTTATATTTTAAGCAAATAGTATATGTGTTGATAATTTATTTAAGGTTTAAAGACGTTCAAAGTAGAGTTGTGGGTATAGAGTTCTTGTGGAATTCATTGTTGTTTATTTAGTAAAATTATTTCAAATTTTATAGCAAAATAGTCTCTTTGTTTAAAAGGACAAGTAATGTTTTAATTAGTATTATATTTTTACTTATTTTAATGAAGATAAATCATATTATATATTATATTTTGTGATATATATGTAAAACAACAAACTTAATAATGTTTATATGTTTGCTTTATTTATATGAATACTAACGGAATATGAGGTAAATGTAATATTTATTAAATGATATAATTCACACAAAACATTAAATAAATACACAAATTTTTCACCTAGGTATTTTGGCTAAGTAAAAACGCGTTATTTTTTGAGCACTAAATTAGAATTAGTACCTTTCATTTCTGAAGCGAAATATTATTAATTCTACAAATATGATTATTTTTGAGAAAATTAGTAATACATTTTATTCCACTCTTCTTTTAAAAATAAAAAATAATACAAAATTCTCATTAATATGTGTTTTTCATCTAAATGGATATTTCTTAAAACAATAATAATAATCAATGGACGATAGTCGATATCCCAAATTTTTATATGTTTCTTCAAATTGTATATATAACAATTGTTCGAATAATGATGTTATTCTCTCTCTAATTAATGCATTTTTATTTATAATATAATTTTATAATATAATTTTATTAAAAGAAATTTACATTTCACATATCTTGGGACTACGTGGTGCTGTAATGTAAACAATCAAGAACAATATGGTGGATATTAAATTGTAGGATAAAAAATAGCATGTTAGAAACTAATATTATAAGTTATAATTATCTCAAAAGATCGATCTTTAGAACTTTATATGGACTTAATCATTATTGAATGTCATTTAGCATCTATAAATAAACTAAAAACTGATTCAGGGCTACCGTAAGTGATATAAGAATGTGAATGAGTGAATTTTACACTTGCGGACTTGGTTAATATGTGTTTTTCATCTAAATATCCCAAATTCGTATATGTTTCAAATTGTATATATAACAATTGTTCGGATAATTATGTTATTCTCTCTCGAATGAATGCATTTTTATTTATAATATAATTTTATTAAAAGAAATTTACATCTCACATATCTTGGGACTACGTGGTGCCGTAATGTAAACATTGGGAATTGAACCATATGTCTTGGGATGTGGATCTATATTTCTTCATTAATTTGTTGTAATGTTTGGTCTGTTGTGCTGTATAGGCTGATTGAATCATAACGATGGTGGCAACCGTTACTACGTAGTAATTTATGATAAACGTATCATGAATTACCATGCAGTCACGGTTGTATTAACTATGAAATACTTGTATTTGCCTATAACTATGTGTAAATGTTTTTAATATCTTAGCCAAGTTTATTTTATCATATAAACTCTTGAAATATTCATTCGCGTAAATCTAACTTCAAGTAACTCATGCATCGACCATTGCCCCTACTTTTACATAAATTCCTCTTATCTTGTAATATAAATAAGAAGTGGGAAAGTGTTTCGAGTATTTATCGTTTAAATATTGACTAACCCTATTAGATAATGTTATTTTAGATTATACCATTTCCACCAAGAATTATTATAATATACTATAGAGTTATTTTTAAAATTAGTGAAATAAGACTAACAGACTAAATGTTTTATAAATAGGTTTATATGAGTAAACAATACTTATATTTTAAAATTAATGACTTAATAATGTTCTTTAATAAGCTTATTTGTTTATTTTAGACTAGGAAGCAAATAAAAATAACAAATGAAATGTTTGGTCACTATAATTTAGCGTAGTTAAAATATGTTTAGAAATTTCAAACGTGTAAACATGCATTTAATAAACTTGACAACATTTCTAATTAATAATATTAGTAGTAACATATATTTATTGACAAATTTTGTACATATTTACATTGGAATAGTGAATAATGAATAATGAATGAGGTGTTAATGTATTAATTTGTCAAAAGGCTATCGACCAGAGGTCTTTCTGCCTTTAATAATATTATTTTCATTTGAGCGCCAGTTTGTGAATCCAATGGCTTATTCTCATAAATACTTACTTACATTCATTTTTTAGATATGAAAATTGGATATATAAAAAACGTCAATAAATTTTGCAAATACCCTACTTTTTTGTAGGTTTGTAAAATACAATTTCACTATATAAATATTTTTTAAATTTCAATATATTACATATAAGAAAATATCTATGCATAAATAATAATCTTGTAAAAGTAACATATTAAAAATTAAACACGCATTTTAATTTTTGGTTCTAAATATATTTTTTTAAGAACCGCATATTCTTAATAAGAATATGGCCGGACCCAGGTTTCCGGGGCCAAAATATGATGATTTAACCCAACATATCTATATCCAAAAATTTACGGTTAAGCCGGAATTTGTCTTCAAAGTTTCAATTTTTTTATTTCTTTGGTTAATACCAATTGATCCTTTATTTGATAAATAAAATTTATTACTGATTATTATCATAATATAACAACTCATTTTAGTTATTATAGCCATTACTGGTTGACGAAAAACTAAAAAAAAATAATAATTGGAAGAACATTTAATTTAAAAACTTTTTTGTCTCTTAAAAATATTGGATATCTTGTACGGCTTTTTCAGAAAAAAAAAAAAATGAACATCATATGCCTAATATGCACTCATAATTAAGTAAATCAATTTTACTCAATTGAATAAAAATTAAATAATATCAATTGATAAAATAAATCAAAACAACCTCTAACACTTTTCAAACAATTTCCTTCGCAAAATCTTTATACAAGCAGGATATCCGTTTGCTCCAAATATGAATATTTATGAACTATAATAAAGTTAATAACTAATAATCAAAAAAACACTCGGAAATTATTATAATACATAATTTATATTTTTTTAAACAAAGATGGCTATGAAAAACATGTATTTTTGTCTTTACTAGATCAAAAAATACATTTTATTTTTAGTGGTAAAAGCGTACAAGATATCCAATATTATTAAGAGACTAAAAAGTTTTTAAATAAAATGGCCTTTCAAGTCATATTTTTTTAGTTTTTTATTGGATGCACTAATAAAAAAATACTTTAATTTTCTGTGGTGGTACCACTGCTTTTATACTTGTGCCAACCAACACTGGCCATAATAACTGAAATGATGTGTTATATTATGATAATCATTAGTAATAAATTTCATTGAAATCAAATAGATGGGTTCAATTGTTATAAATATAAGAAATAATATATTTTTGAACTTTGAAGACATATTCCGGCTTAATCATAAATTTTTGGATATAGATAAGTTGTGTTAAATGATCTTATTTTGGCCCCAGGATCTATGGTCCAGCCATTTCCCGACATTAACTGAATACCCTGTATAATTTAGTCGTTTTGTTTCGATGCCTAATGTAAACTACAAACAACTTAATTTTAAGGTATAAAGAAAAAAGTAGTAGTGTAAGTGTTTGGCTATTTTGAACCACGTTATTCTTCTATCGTGTTATTTATATATTTGTGTATGTGTGTGTATGTTAATGAGTGTATTAGTTAAAATAATCGCCCCAGTTACTCTAAAGCGATATTAATTTATCCCAATAGCGAAAAGTAATTTAATTCCCTCATTTTAATGAAAATAGAAACATGAATTTTTTAAAACCAATCTTTCTAATTTATTATCAATATATCTATACTGACAACAATATTTATATATAAAGTTTCTATGAGTTTGGATATATATTATTTATTAAAATTTTCTTTTTGGAAAATTTGTTTCTTAGGCATAATGTTTAATCAACTTATTTTTTAAATATTGAAAATTTTGATATAAAATTAGAAGTAATCCCTAAAAAATTCTGAATGTTGTTTTGGAAGAAAGTTATATATGCACACTTTAGTGAATTAAATAAGGCGGGTTTCGTTGCGTACCTTGTTTATGGGATCATAATGTTAATCAAGAACTGTCGCTGTACCATACTGTGGAAAAACTGTTCAAGTGAAATCGGAAAATAACCCTCATGAGATTAAATGACAGATATTAGAATTTCAGCCACATATACAAGCCGGATACAGCTTGGTTTATAATCATCTCAAATATTCTGCACAAAAAAGATTTTTTTTATAAATTATCTATTCTCTACAAATATTTATTAACTACTTTTTATGTAACTAGCATACAACAAATATATCGATATTTAAATACGTGTCTGCAGATAAATTTGATTGTTGTATTATTATATTAATTTTTTGCTAGTTATTTTTATAATTAAAAATCAGTACAAATTCATTCTTTCGTTTTCTGTTCAACGTAAATTAAAAATTTTTAAGTTTCTTTGTTAGAAATAAATACATTCTAACTGTCGCTTTGATAGTTATGATATTTGTTGCACGCAAGCAGGTATTAGCCAAGAGTAAACACTTATTCCAATAAGTTATTTGTTTTGTAGTTTTAATAATGTGTAAAATAAAAGTACTTTTTACGTTTCTGTACCACTATTTATTGTATAACAATGTTTACAATATACTATCAATTGACTCAACTATAGTTTCGACCTTTATGGGTCATTATTAAGTGTTAAATGAAGAAAAATACAAGATATTAACAATTTACAGATGAGATGTGAACAATTTGATTAACCTGATTAAAGAAGAGAAGAGAAGTATGTAACATTATAAGAGCTCAAATAATGGCAAAGATATTAAATTGATCCTTTCATTTAGCAGATTATTGTTAATATTCTTACTTTTACGGTAAATCTCTAAAAGATTAAGCCTTTGGCCTTTATTGCAAAAATGTAAAAATTTTAATTCATCAATATGTTGAAATTAATGCTGACACTCTAGGATATGTGTAGAAAGGGAACGTGTATGCTTAGGTCGAAATTCTCTATAATGTTCATGATATTTTAATTGTTTAGATTTTGTCTTTCGCATTAAAACGTGTATTTGAAAGTTTACTCACTGGTTTCAAAGCAATTTGGTGATTTTCTTTTCTAAAATTTTCAATATTTTATTTGTTACTTGCCCAAAATAAGTGAATGTTATGAATTTTGTATTTGTTGTTTGTATAAGCCCTGGTTTGTAGTCTTATTAAGACTCATTTTTGTAGATTTTTCTTACGTTGATAGTACAATTATATATTTATTTATAAAATGCATGTTAGATAAAGACTAAATACAAATACAACATTATTTGCAAGCGGCTTTTGGATAATTTATTCTCCTTTTGACCATATTCTAATAGCGACTTTTTTATATTTTTCTTGCAAAAATGATAGAAATACTACTTGGAGTATGTAGTTAATATACCAATTGCATGCAATTTTTTAGAAAAAGCTCTTTAAGCGAGGGCAGTATGTCATTGTATAAAACTACACATTTCATTTTCTCCAGAATGTCTTTTAAACCGTCAAGCTATACAAAATCAATATTTCTCAATAACGACTGTTGATTACGTTGTAGTTCTGATATGCAATGAAAGTATTCGTTACACTATTTCCAACACATATTGCGATGATATGATGTATAAAGAAATCATTTACTCTTCTCCATGGTCCATTTCCCTTGTCGATCAAAAAGGGTTTCGTTATTAGTGCTGTGGATAGGACATTTGGCATATAAACGTCACTTTTCCTCACTATTTTCTAAGCATCTTCCCAACTTGGAAAAATTGTTGCGAAACTGCATTCCACCTGAGGTGTAATCCGGTTTCTCGTAGTTTCATTATTCTGATATATTCAATGCCAATGTTTATTCAAGGTTTTTGATGAAAATTACCTTTTTGTTCTGCAGATACTTTTTAAACTTTGTAGTTTAAAATATATTTGTATATACTTTATATTTGCATCTAAGTGTTTTTACTTTACACATGTAAAATTAAAGACAGAGTTTTGGTTTAATTTTCAGTTATAGCTTAATTGATCTTTTTATGAGTATCTTTTCTGAAATATTGCTCGAAAAGAAAAATGGTTACTTCAGAGTTAATATGGAAGTGTGTACAAACTGTTTATAAATCATTTAAATGCACGCGTGTTATGATTCGCCGCAATTTTCTTGGAAAAATATTATGGCTTGCAAATGTTGCATTTCATTCATGTACAATTATTTATAATATATTTTTAATTTAATTAATTAATCAATTAAATATATAAACATCAAGAAATTTTTGGAATAAAATTAATTTGTTAAAAGTTATTCAATATTTCTTCAAACATTTTACAGCATATTTAACTTGCGGTAGTCGAAATGTTATTATAACCATTTGACCAAACTGTACATATATATTATCACAATAGACTCAGAAGATCCCAAAATATATAATTCCGGTGAAAATTCGGAATTGAAACAAATCGCACACTATACTCTCCATTACTTTATATAGAAAAAGTAAAAAAAAACATATAAAATAATCTATGTTAATTCATCGATAAATAATACATAATATATTTACATGCTAACAATATTTAATTCCAATGTCAATAAAATAATCTTCTAAATTTCAACGACCAGTTTTCGATACTTATTGGCCTGTAATCAGATACGTAAATTCTCAAAGAAATCAACTTGTTCTAGTCCACATTGTTATATTTATTTTCAGTTGATTAACACGTTATCCGATAATTACGTTAATTTTCAAAGTATGAATTAAATTGCAATTGCCTCTTTAATTTGTAAACCCTCTCGGAGGTTTAGATTATAATTGCACATATTAATTTAAAAATTGTATATATAATAACTTCTCATTTACAATTTAGTAAGTAAGAAACGATAATACCACAAAATTGTTACATAGTGCTAAATATAATTTTAGACATGTAACGACAGCTAACAGTTATATCATTCAATGCCTGGCGGTGCTTTAGTACGGGGAGTAGTTGTTTTAACTGTTAGCTGGAGTTTTTACATTATTATGTAAAACAATAGTGCAGTAATGCTCATAGAGATTTATTACTCTCAATATTAATTAATTTAGTTTATATTTATCGAAATACATGGCACCTGAAAATAAAAGAAATTATATTTCAACAAATTTGATAGTGTCAATGCTTCGGCATAATTAAGTTTTTTCGTTATGCCTGCAAATGTTAGATCTTAGTTTAATGTTATAGTGTAATATAATGTCATTTCTAGGCATATTTTATATTAAACGATGTATTTTGTTATAGATTCCTCCGGATTGTATACCAATGCAACCGATGCCAGCTCAGATGCAACCCATAGACGCCCGTATTATCCAAGAACCAATACCACGCCCAGACCACGACAAGGCTAGGCAGAACTTCGGCAACCAATATGTAGAACTTATAATTTAATCGAAAACACACAGTCATTATGGTTAATTTTAATAATTAATTTAATTCCTATTCGAGTAGGAAGCAAAAAAATTTAATAAACTATTATATATACACGTATATACGACCTCTCGAAGCAAGTTGAACTATATAAGTTAAAAAAAGAAATTTAATATATGATGAACATATCAGAAGAACCTATTTATATGTATAGAAAACATATCTTATTTACAAATAACTAATATATTTCAATAATATTAATATATTTTATGTTTGTTAAAATATTAAATTTTATTTAGTTTTAAATTCCGTTAATTAAGTTAAACATGCGAACCTAAATATTTAGGTGCGCTCATATAGTATAGACTGCTTACTTAATTTAGTGCAATTTTTTCTTAAAGAAAATTTGGAAAATTAAAATAATATATCAATGAAAAAGACAATAAAACCTTATTTTTATCATATAAAAATAACAGCAAATATTACACTGTCTTCCATTAGTTAATATAATGTGATCGTAATTAGTATCATCAATATTGAACTAATACTAAGTAATTAAAAATAAACTTAGTTTTTGTTCAATTGGCGAAAATGAGCCCTCGCTTAGTTGCTTAGTTTCCATGTGATTTAAACTTAGTTATTATTTTATTAAGCGATTATTATTATTAATATTTCCTATTAAAAGCAACGAAATAGTCACTTGTATGATTTTGAGATAATTAGTGCAATTAATTATTTTATTACATTATTAAGCGCTTGTTACTTAAGTAGCAACAGTCGACGCAATTCTTTTATTTGCAAGCTCAAAATTTCGTAGGTTATGTGCAATAATTATTATCAATTATTTACATATAGACATATAATAAATATTTAAACTTTTAAAGATGCAGTCTGCATTTAAGAACCATATATAGTCATAGACATGTAGTTCGAAGATTAAGAATGTCTTTAGTCTCGATTAGTGTACCTATTTTTAATATATAGATCTAGCCTTATGTTTTTTTGATTAAATGACAATTATTAATTATTAATTAAAAATAAGTGCATATTAGATCTAATGTTGAATCATTTAATGAATATGTGATTTAAAAAAGCTGCTGGTAACATCCGTTTTCTGTTATTTGATGAAGAAGAAAATTATATATTATGTACTATGTTTGTTTTGTTTTTTCTTTTTTCAGAGTAAATTAAGACAATAAATATTGATTGTTATATAGTGAGTTTTCTTACAAATTAATGGTTTGGTTTTCATTCATTACACTATCTTCGATTATGATAATGTTTTCTGTGGTTACTTCCCAACACTGTTAAATATCCCCGAGTTGTTAATGGAAGTAAAAAATATTTTTAGAGCTTGTATATCACCTTTAATCATTACAATCCAATCAATTGGGAAGTTCTCCCAGTAATTTTTAACAAAATCGTCCGTCAGAAATCCATCATAGGTGAGGTAAATGCAGAAATTGTTTCAAAGTAATGTCGTTTATTTATTGGTAAAACATATGTTGGGTTTGTTTGAATGCAGATGCCTCAAATAGTAAAGAAATAAAACTGAGCAATTAAAAATGCCGTTACATGACTCCACCCCATAATCAGCACAATAAAGCTTTTTTGTGATATTATCCTTACTTCATCGCGTATTAAAATGTTTGAAGTAATGATTATTTACAGATACGTGTTTTGTTGTATCACAATAGGTGTACCGTACGATAATAAATTGATATTTTGTATATTTTTATTGGCTGTTTTGTACAAATATAGTGTAATGCAATTTTTTTAATATAGAATTTTTTTAAATAATATAAAAATAAGATAATGTGATATACAGGGTGTCCCGTTAATGCGGGGAAATGGCTGGAGCACAGATTCCTGGGGTCAAAATATGATGATTTAACACAACTTATCTATATCCAAAAATTTACGGTTAAGCCGGAATTTGTCTTCAAAGTTTCAATTTTTTTTATTTCTTTTGTTTATAACAATTGAACGCTTTATTCGATTTGAATGAAATTAATTATTAATAACTACCTTAGTATAATAAATCATTTCAGTTATTATGGTCATTAGTGATTGACAGGAAGTATAAAAAACAGTAGTACCACCACTTAAAAACTAAAATATTTTTTTATTGGTGCATCCAATAAAATCTAAAAAAATATTTCCAGAAAGACCAATTAATTTTAAAACTTTTTTGTCTCTTAATAAAATTTGATATCTTGTACGGTTTTCGCACAAAAAAATCAAATATATTTTTTTTATCTAGTAAAAGCAAAATTTAGTTTTCAATGAAATCAAAAATATATGTTTTTCGTGGCCGTCTTTGTTTAAAAAATGTAAATTATGTAAATTAATAATTACTGAGTGTCTTTAAATCATTTATTGTTAACTTTATTATAGTTCATAAATATTCACATTTGCAGCAAACAGATTTCTTGCCTGTATTAGGATTTTGCGAAGAAAATTGTTTAAAAAGTATTAGATGTTGTTTTGATTTATTGTATCAATTAATATTATTTAATTTTTATTCAATTGAATAAGTTGATTTACTTATTAATAAGTGCAAATCTGCATACTATATTCATATTTTATTTTTTTGTGCAAAAACCGTAAAAGATATCAAATATTATTAAGATACAAAAAAGTTTTAAAATTAATTGGTCTTTCAGGAAATATTTTTTTAGCTTTTATTGGATGCACCAATAAAAAAATATTTTAGTTTTTAAGTGATGGTACTACTGTTTTTTATACTTCCTGTCAATCACTAATGACCATAATAACTGAAATGATGTATTATATTTTGGTAGTTATTAATAATAAATTTCATTCAAATCGAATAAAGCGTTCAATTGTTATAAACAAAAGAAATAAAATTTTTTGAAACTTTGAAGACAAATTCCAGCTTAACCATAAATTTTTGGATATAGATAAGTTGTGTTAAATCATCATATTTTGACCCCAGAAATATATGTTCCCGCCATTTCCCCACATTAACGGGACACCCTGTATATTTGGATTTTTATAAATAATGCATATACTATCAAGTTTAATCAAACGCATTATACATTTCTTTTACCATAATAAATACAATTTATATGTTTATTACACTTACAATCATAGAAAATAAGCATGCTCTTTTAAAGTAACCTCATATCTTCTTAAACTCCACCGCATAAATATAATTTTACGCCTGGAACCTGATGCATTGTGAGCACCGCTACCTGTTGCCAAATATGGAATTGAGCATGCGTCGCAGTTACCCTCGCAGGAACGGAGAAAACACAAACGACTAAAATTCGTACTAGTCGGGAATATTCGTAACATACTATTATAAGGTGTATTGATAAACTGATCGGATACCTGGAATATGGGAGTTTTAATTTAGCGTAATACAAACATTCACTAACATTTAAATACATGACATATACACGAAAAGCCAATAATTTTAAATAAAGTTTGTTTATATGAGTCTCGATTATAAATACTAATAGATATATTTGAGAGTATAAAAATATATATTTATACATGTACATCACACATTTATGCATTATTTAAGTAAATTAATTTATTCTATAAGTTCTTTTTTCACGATTTTTAAATTTTCTACTATTTCATAAATTAATTTTCCCGTTTATAAGTATTGTGTAAAATATGTAATGTTTTATATATATTTTTAACAAAAACATAATATAATGCCTGTACTTATTAATATATACGTTTATTTATATACTTTATTACTATGTTTAATAACTATTTACATACTGAATCACATGTTCGAAAAAATTCCCTTCGGGGAGAATTTGTCTCTTAGCGTGTAATGAATTTAATTTCCCGGGTTTCCCACATAGCAATAAACCTACGTTTATCACGACGTGCATCGGCCCGTTTCATCTCTTTCTCTGCTAGTGATTGTGTGAGGAACGTAGTTCAGCGATAATACCAGACGAGGGCCCGCTGAATAGAATGGAAATAGGAGCCAGAGTATCATCATTGGCGTGCTGGTTTTAGTAGAGTGCAGACGGTGCGAATCAAGTGATTTTACGATTACGATAAAGTGACAATTAAATTACGTGAGCGTAAGCAAGTGCAAAGACATTAAGATGAAAGTCAACAGTCCGGGAAGTTTCTCCAGAAACGGGTCGTTACGGTCGCGTCGGTTAAATACTTCGAGCGCGAAATCGTCGTATTCTTCATTACCCAGTTCCTTGCCCCCAAGAAGCCCTACAATTAATTATCAGTATACAGTAGAGCCTCCCAGGCAATATACTAGCAAGAAAACACCGGCATCCCCTAATCTATCTAAGTCATCTCCAAGATCGCCAAATTATTCGCGAAGTCCTTCATCACAAAGCGACCGTACATTTACATTCTCGCAGTCTGGAAGTAAATCACCAAACGTACAACTAAGCAGTCCTAATGAAACAGAGCGAATTTTTGACTTTTCCTCTAATGAGTATATTCCTCAAAAATCTCCGAATTTAACACCAAAATCACCAAGATCACCGCGAAATATAAATTATCCTGAATGTTCAGAAACTCCTTCACCTCCTCCCAACTACCAAGAAAATTACGGTAACTTTAATCTTCAATCACCACCGAAACCATCTGCTAGTAAACTATACCATCGGCAGCAGTACCAGTCATCAAAAACAGATTCGAGTAATTCTACTAGATCCAGTTTAGAATATACTTCAACAAAAAAACACCCAAATGGAGACTATCAAGATATAGAATACAAAGTCTGCAATTCTCAGGACTCTGAGCAAAGTTCTCAACAGAGTTCCGCGGATTTCCAAACTTGTGTGGGATACCGCTACGTAGAACAAATGCACGCGCGGCAATCTTCGATTAAAGAAAAAAAGAAAAAGCCTACTTGCAATATACGCACTAATCCCGGTTATGATGATAGATATTCCTCTAATAAGTCTATAAGCGAGTCTGAGAAATTTGAGAAGCCCAGCCAAAGCCAAAGATGTAGAAAATCCACCTCTGATTTAACAGATATAACCGATGACGTGGCTAACACTACTATGACTTCATTAAGTAGACCAAGTTCTCCACGCCGGAGGGGTTCGGTAAAGAGTGGTTTGGCGTATTTAGCTTCTAGAAGAGGCTCCAGAGATTCCGTGGCCTCGAACATGTCAAATGTTTCTAATGAAGATATAGGACCCCTTAATTTCCAAAATACTGCAAGAGGACGCCAACGCCGAACTTCTAATTTTCTAGAGTTACCAGGTGAGGTTATTTTTTCTTAATTTTTATTTAATTTCTACCAAATTTTGCATAATTTAATATAATTATTTGTGGTATAATGGTGATTTTTTATTATGAATTCTTAAATGTACTAATGAAGAGTATACATGATTAATGGTTAATGTTTATTCATATAAAATTAATCAAAATATTAAGTGATGACATCAACATATACTTTTCCTGTGCATATTTTATAATTATTTTAAACTGTATATCCAGTCTTTGTACTTTACATAACTCTTAACATTAAAGAAATAATATATTAAGTGACAAGAATGATAAATATTGAAAATGTATGTTTTTTTTAACGAGTTAAAACACTTTCCCTAAGTTAAAAAAAAACGCAATAATTGTTTCTACATTTAATTTCTTCACATGACGACGAGAGAGTGAGGCAAAGCAAATAATGGTTAAAAAGTGCTTTTACTCCAACGTTTTAAAAAAGTGAATATGTATTTTTAACAATAACATGTATAATGTTAAATTCATCTAGTAAAAATCAGGTAGTTTGTAATAAAGATGGCTTAACTTTATTCGGTTTTAAAAACATTCAAACAAAAAATGTCTCGAATGAATACCTACGCCAAGGAAAGGTTTTAAAGATCCAAAAACAAGATTCTAGAATCCGTACTTATTAGCCAATTAATAATAATATTCTCCTTTTATAGTTAATAACTAAAAATTATCAAATAGCATACCTCGAAGGCCAAATGTCTGGACATACAAGGCACTTAAATTGGTATGGCATCAATTCGAACCATAGTCTACATAATATTTATCCATCATCTTAAGTTAGAGGCATGGAATCGAGATTTACTTACTAACTCTTTGGGTTAACCATGATTGAGATATTAACGAGCAACATTTAGACAATAGGTGGCACCCTTATGGTAATATCTCAATCATGGTTAACCCAAAGAGTTTAAAAGTGAATCTCGATTCCCTGTCTCTAACTGCGCTACGCTGTTGAGATCCAAAATAGATCAAAACCGGTCTGTGGCTGTTATTGACAGGGAACAATTATTATATTGCTTATATATTTTCTGTAAATAATTGTCGCCGTCGCCAAGATCCCTTTAATAGGTGATGGTTATCCACTCCTAGGGAAAAAGTGCAACATTTAGACAATAGATGGCACCCTTATGGTAATATAATTAATGCTTTATATTTATGACGTAAACTACTTTATTTAAAGTTCATGATAAATATAAATATTTTCTTGAGATGAATACAATCTAAGAGATATAAAATATACTGTACACCTAGACCAATAAACATGATGATTAAAAACACTTGGTATAGTTTCAATTTGTTATAATCTACTAGTTCTAAACATCTTTATATACAGAAAAAATATAATACATGTAACAAATAAAATAAATTCTGATGTAAAACAATGGTTTTTAGTTTTTTTGTCCAATGCCTATTGACCCGCCGTTTTTCTGCATTTTAAAAAATTATTGTTTCCATAAATTTAAAAATGCATGATCGAGTGATTTTAATAAACAAAATACTACCCCCGCCCGTCAGCATGGTGTCAAAATTTTATGTATGTTTTTTATTCCCTCGTAATCGATAATATCTCGTTATTTTATTTGTATATATTGTAACCATGTTTGATAAAGATTAAATAAAGATAAAGATAAAGATAAAAAAAATAATTTGTCATATTGTAGTGTATATAAGCAAGTATAATTTTTCAAAAAACATTGTACTTTATTTTCTACAAAATTACACATTTGTCTAATGAAGATAGATATTTAAACACGTGTATTAATAGGTTGATTTCCAATATTCGATCATACCCTGGAATAAACTTTTAGTGAAAGTTGATTTTAAAGGTCACATAAGGATGTGTGGTGGTAATATTATTTTTGTTTAAATCTAGCACATTTATTTATTTTTTATGTTTTATAATTCGTATAGAATTATATTATTATGTTTTAACTTGTGCTACTTTATTCTTATTTTGTTATTACAAATTTCACACATATAGAAATTGATCTATTTATGGTCAACTAGGATTTCATTTCTTTAAAATAATTTTAGTACTAAACATGTTTAATCAAATTTAAATAATTTAATCAAATGTATTTTTTTCAATACCGTTTAATATTTATTATTATTACAATATAAGTGAATAATAATCATCAATAGTATTGACATATGAATAAATTAGAAAGAAAGCAACAAATCAAAACAAAAGTCTGAACGTTTTCAAATAATATTACTAATGAAAATAATTTAATAATGATCATTTACCGGTCATGGCAGATGACGCCAAACAAAACAAAAACAAAGGATCCTTTATATTTTCTAGAAGTCCCGGCGCATCCACCAATAAAATATAATATTAAAAATGTCATTATGAGACTTTGTCACATAAATCCGCATTATATAGCATTCTTGATACAAAAATTATTATTTCATATTAGAAAGAATCAGAAGAGGTACGATTCATATTTTCAGAGAAATGATATATAAAGGAAACCACTCTCCAAATACTACTCATGCAAGAAGCTTTATACAATTCTACATATTTATAGAAATGATGAGGATTAAAGAATTAATTTAACTGAAAATTTTTCCTTATAAAACAATGATTGCCTTTATTTTTACAATATATGAATGATTCTACAATACGTATGCGTTTTTATCCTGTCTTGAATTTAATGGTGAAAATTATAAGAAATAATGTATCTTTGCTTTTTATACATTGGGATGGGGGGTGCTGATTTATATTTAGGTTTCGATGATACAGCATTTAGTTATATGCAGTTGATTTTAGTGAGTTTGTTTAATTCAATGCTAAGAATTAATATACTTTAGTATTTTGGTGTTAATTGGGTGGTGCGTTCGTGTAGTTATAGAGTGGATTAGCAGGGCGTCTGATTTTTTTAGGTTTTCTATGGTATATCAACTAACTTCAAAGTGATAAAGATAGATAATCGAAATACCCAAAGAAAGAACTATTTGATTTGTATATAGAAATAATTTTTAATACACGGATCATTCTTTTCATACCGGAATTGGGCTGTTCGTATCAGGCATTTGTTGAGATAATAATAACAGTATAACTTTTTAGCTCAGATTCTCTATTAAATCAGACTTTAAAATTATTCATTTTTAAAAATGTTTTACGTAAATATACTTTATTTGTATGCCACTTTATAAAATATTATAAAAACCAGATTATATTAAAGGAATTAATTTTCATCTTTTAATAACCCACAATAAAATGAAATGGTATAAATAAAAAAAATCTTTTGTGAGTTAATATTGAAAATTATATTTCCCACGCTCCGTTTTTATGACAGAATATTTTTATCGGAAATTAAATGTATGTTATATTACTTTAAACGCTAAATGTAGAATTGTGCGCCAGTGACACTCGACTTATTTTGAACTGGTCATTTTTTAAATGTTTAAAGAAAGACATTTATTTCATGCTTTCATGTTTGTTTGTTAATATATGCATTTATGCTTACCAATATATCTAAATTAAGAGTAATTAAATTATTTCTTGTATTAGAACATCTAATAAATTCGAAAAAATAAGAAATATATTTTTTTGCAGTCACTGAAACCCATTATAGGTAACACTAAGTAAATACAAAATTAATTTTGGCGTATCATGTTTGCTAAATTAAACGTAGAAAATAGATAATGGCAAATTTAATGCTCCCCAATTATCCCTTTAGTCAATAATGAAGATAATCTCTCTGCTCCATTGAAACATTACAATCTCTCTCCATTTATGGCATAATGATCTGACTAATTAGTCTTGAAAATAGTAATCCGCGCGTTATAATTTATCACCTTAATATTTAATGAAAATTTATTGTTAAAATACTTTTCATTAAACCTATTCATTAATTCATATTCGTAAGAATAAATTGGCACATTAGTAGTTGATACTTTCATTTAATAATAAATTAGTTTGCACAAATTTAACATTAATTAAATACGCGCTGTAATTTTAAAAGATCAATATGCTTATCACAATTTCTTAAGGTGTTTTTTTCATAACTGATGAACCATCTTTAAGTTATTGTTTTCTTAATATTTTTTTTATATGCAGTAATACTTGTTGATTGATTATATACTGAACAGTCTTTAAAATTTAAAAATTAATCAGAAATAGCACACGAAGGATGTCCGCCATAGCTCTAACATATTACCTAATATATGTTTATATTATACTTATACAATTACTCAACTGATTTATAAATCTTTTGCATTTATAATTTTAACTGAACAGTTTATTTCAAATATTTTTTTATAATTTTAGGTACAATAATAATTTAATACTAGTATAAATAAAAAACAATATGCAAATCTACAAATACAATATTGTTATCACTTGTTGAAACAATTATTTCTCTGGGTAATTCCAAGTCGGATATTAATTTATACAAAAATAATTTGAATGTTACAAATAGTGTATCTATCAAAGTAATAATAGTTCAAGTATATTTATTTGTGCCAGCTAAACTTCAAAAAGAATTATTTTAATTTACGTTGAAAAATTTGAATGAATTTCATGAGCGAGAACTGAATTTACTGCAATTTGACCTTAGTAACAAAAAATTTACAAAAAAATTAAAATCGGGCCTATGTAGCAACTGACATAGTTGGTAAGTAACATAAATTTTGCAATAGAGAACAGAAAAAATTAATCATTGTATATGGGTTTATGGTTTTTAAAATATTCTTTATGAAAAATAATGTATGTTTGCATGCACTTAAATCAATTTTCCACCCCGATTGAGGTTTATTTATTTTAAACGCATTATTCCTTTTTTAGGTGTAGAAAAACTTTTTTAAATAAAGAATACAGAAGCTGTCAGCATGTCTTACTGGACTGTGAATGAATGTGGGTCTGAGTGGAAAAACATCATGCTTCACCGCCAAAAGACGAATTAAGTTTATTGATTGTTGAAACACCTATTTAGTACATAGTAATCTATCAAAGTAATAATAGTTTAAGTTTATTTATTAGTGCCAACTAAACTTCAAAAAGAATTTTAATTTACGTTGAAAAAATTGAATGAATTTCATGAACAAGAACTGAATTTACTGTAATTTGACCTTAGTAACAAAAATTTTACAAAAAATAGAAATTAAAAATGTTATCAGGCCTGTGCAGCAACTGACATAATACGGTAACCTTTTTATTTTTCCTATATAGAATATATAGAGGAATGATTCATGAAAATGTCTGTGGGTGCTGTATCCCAAAAATGGATGATCTTATTGAGATAAAACTTTAAACTTAAGGTTTTGTCGTTAAAAACGGCAACTGAAAAGCTTTTGGTGAACAATGAAAAACCGCTAGTCGATGTTTATTCGAGGCCGTTTTTATTAAAATATTGCTTTCATAAAATTCTTAACTTTCTAGAAAAACAATAAAAATTGAAAATTTGAAATTTTTTGTTTGAATATAAATTTCTTCTAAAATGAGGAAATCGGGATATAAATCTTAATGAATGTTGGTTTGCTCAATGGGATTCTAAAATATATAGTGAAATTGCTCCGACAAATTTTGTTCAATAAGCACATTTTGTGAGAGATTTTAATGGCTATTTACATAATACAACCTCTGACAATAAAGTTTGGTGAATACTGTTGTAACATTAACGTGGATGAAATATTAACGGAAGTTACATTACTTTCCTTCTCAATTCTCCAGACTTATTTCTATTCCAACGACTCAAACTCGCTTTGAAAGAAAAGAGATTTGATATACCTGATATCCAACGAAACGCGACGAGGCTTTTGAATTCCATTTTCCAAAGAATTCTTCTTGAAATGCTTCCAGGACCGAGCGGTGCATAGTTACGGGAGGTGACTATTTCGAAAGAACTTAATATTTCAACTACGTTAATATTATTGAACTTTATTGTCAGAGTTTGTATTTATAGAGATAAGAGAGAAAATAAATTAAGAGAGGAAAAGCGGTAAGGCGAGAGACGCTTCGTCTAGGATTCTAAAAGCTTCGTGTATTTAATTTAATGTTTCTTCTCCACCTGGTTTTAGATGGTTCGCCTTGAACGTGAATTTCTTCCATAATCAAAAAACAAGATATAAATCATAAACTTTCTTGGTTTACTTATTGTCATCCAGTGGCTTAAATGAATCTTTTCTTGGAATGGTGTGAATATGTTGAAATTTTACGGATGCTGCTCCTAATCTTGATTTCATGAGAGAATCTAAATTGGTAATAATTAGTATGTATCTCATTGCTAATACTATTATTGCATAATCACAGGCTATAGACATTTGTTGTCTTCATCTCCTCTTTTCTTTAATATTTTTTATTGTTTATTTTATTAAAATTTTCAAATTGTGATATTTTTCAGCAGTTTCTTTCCAGATGTCTAATTTTTTCCAGGCATTTGCATTTTCTAGATTTTTTTATTTGTTTTGCAAGAATTTTTCAACAATTTTTATTCCATTTTTGTTTCCGGAATTTATATATTTTTTAATTACAATGTAATTGTAAGAATTTCTAACAATTTTCTTGCAATTTCTCTTACTAATTTCAGGAATTAGTAACGAGACTTCTAAAATTTCTTTATGTAATTGGGATTTTCCCAACACATATGGAAATTTTGTGTTTTAATACTTTCAATCCATCCCTTTTTTCCTGTCCATATTGTTCAAAATTTTCCAACTATTGCTATTCAATTTTTTTTAGATTTTTTAATTTACTTTATCGATGTTTTTGAGAATTTTCTAATTGTAATAATTTTTCTACGACTTTCCAGAAATTTCTCTTAAAAAATATGCGGATTAACTTGAAGTAATGTCTCTTCCAGATTTCTAGATTTCCTTTAAGATTTCTAGAATTTTCGAGTAATTTCTCTTCAAATCTGCTAGAATTTTATTTGTGGTTTTCAAATTTTTTAGTAGTTGTTCGTTCACATTTCAAGAATTTCTTTTTTTCAACATTTCTGATTTCTTCTCCATTAAAAAAATCATTCTTCCAATCTTTGATTTATTGTAAGAGAGAGAGAGACAAACATCTTTATTGAATGTAGTCTTACAGTAATAAGACATAACAATTTTTATGCTGCTTCTCTTCTTCTCCATTCTTTTATTAATCATTTTCAAATTTCGGAATTTTCTTCTAACAATTTCCAGCAATATATTTTTTAGATTTTCCAAAAAAAATAGCTTTCAGATTTCTTTTCTATTCCAATTTTCGAGAACGTTTTATTTATTTTTTTTAGAATTTTTAAAGGAGGGTTCTAATATTTTACAACTAATTTTTTTCTAGGTTTCTAATGTTTAGCAATTACTCTTGCATATTGTACGATTTAACTTCAAGTCTTCTAATATTTCTAGTAACTTCTCTTCTAGGTTTCTTAATCTAATAAAATTTCTGATAATTCCTAAATTGTTAACATTATCTTCCAAGGGTATAATGATTTCGGTCAATCTTTTTTTAGATTTCTAGGCTTTGTCAGCACCATATCTTCAACATTTTCATATTTTTCAATTTTTTTTTATTTTACTTTATCGAAAACTTAAAAACAAATATAATTCTAAATTTTCTTTAAGGATTCTAAAATTTTTCAGAAAATTTTGTTGTAGAATTCTGGGATTTTCCAGAAGTTTCTCTTTAAAATGTATGCGAATTAACTTGGATTAAATTCCCTTCATTATTTCTATTTTTAAGAAATTTTTTTATTTTTAATTTTATTAGAATATTTCAGTATTTTTTAAATGTTTTTTAAAATTTACTTTTAACATTTTCTATTTTTATATTTTCCAGAAATGTATCTTTTAAATTTTTACATTTTACTTTTTTATCAGAATTTTCCAGCAGCTTCTGTTAATTTTTTTGAGAAATTTCCACCATTTTTAGAAATGTCCTAATTATAGAAATTTTCTTCGAAGGTTCTAAAATTTTTTCACAATTATATAAGTTGAATGATTGAGGTTTAGAAAATTTCTAGAAATTTCTAGAATTTTGTATTCCCTAAAAATGTCTAGTTTTTTTTAAATTAATTTCTCCTTTAATTTGCAAGAATTTTTTTTTCTTTCCGTTAAATCAGTCTTAAAAATTTCCAAATTCCGAGAATCTTCTTCTAGGGTTATAATAGTTTCCAACAATCTCTACTTCAGGTTTATAGATTTTGCCTGCAATTTATATTTTAGATTGTCCTCGCTTTCGTTTCATCATTCAACATCTTGTTTTTTTTTTGAGTAACTGCATCATTTGTGCTCGTACAGTTACGGCGAAACATCAATATTTGATGGTTGAATTCTCTGGGCCGGATGTGCCATCGAGAATCAAAGTTTGTACACGTGTCAAAGAATGGTCGTGAAATTTTGACAGCATCTAAGTTAAGGTTGGTACTCTATAAGAAATATAATATTATTGCTAATAAACTGTTGGAGTAACATGAAATTTATAATACAAATAATTGTAGAGAATTCAAAAGTGAATAAATTATTAAGAACTGTCTTTTTGTCACAAACCTCATAGTTTTCGAGTAAAATATAGGGAAAGTAGTATGATGGCCACATCACCATAATATATTTTGGAATAATGAACAAAAAAATTAATCATCGTATATTGGTTTTTGGTTTTCAAAAATATTCTCTTCTTCCACTCATATTGAGGTACATTTATTTTAAACCCATCAACCTTTTTTAATGTGTCGAAATCAATATTTGGGTTCCAGATGAATTCAAAGATAGTTCTTGAAAAACAATGAATATAATCCGTTTCTCAAACGTATTGTCACTAGCGACGAATAATGGATAGTTTACGATTACATACAACCATTTTGAAAACAAATATCCATAAAAAATTCAATGCTCTCAATTTGGTGCGATTTGTTCGTCAATTGAATGAAGCCATCAACGAAAAGCGGCCAGACTTGGCAAATCGTAAGAATGTTATGTTCTAATTGATACTGGTAGAGCTACACTCTTGATGGAACGAGATATGTAAATTCAATGGGGTAAAACACTTGTTAAGTTCCACCATGACAACAAGATACTACACACAAGTTTAGTAATCCGTCAGAAGTTACTGGAGCTTGGATGGAATTTGTTGGACCATCCACCATACTCATCAGACCTTTCGCCATCCGACTACTATTTGTTTCAATTCTTGCAAAACTCTTTGAAGGGCAAACAATTCAATCCAAATAATGGTGTTTTACATTCATTTTTTGCTGAGAAAAGCCAAAAGTTCATTGTTACCTGAAAGTAAAAGGGGTCTCGTGATTATATCTATCAACTGGCTCTTATCTCCCAATTCTACTTTAAATCGGTCCAGCTCTTCTGTTCTCGATTTTAGTCTGTTTTAATTACATCTCCAATTGAAAAAAGATTATTTAAAGAATGGACAATACACAACGGAATAAAATTACTTCTTTCTATAAAAAGTCACTATTGATTATTACACTAAAAAAACCGAAATGGCTTAAGACTCAATCTAATAATATATGTATATTTTACATAATTTTGTCGTAATAGTCGCGACTAATCTAATAGTGGTTTTCCGTGCTCAACGAAGACAACCCTATTCACCAATATTATACTCTGCATATTTAGTTTGAGTATATCGTTTTCGCCTAATTTGCCTTTTTTGTCTGTGTATTATTAATAGCAGTTTTTAATTAGCAAAATTTCTTTGGTTACAGTATTATTGTAGTTATTTTTCAGTTTTCAGTTTCCATGATGAAAAAAACATATTACAGCAAATTCGAAATATTTAAATTTCTACTAACTAATAATTTCTTTGTTTTTCCATATATTAATTCAATGCTTTAATTTAACACAGTAGAAAAGAGAGACATGGGTTTAAGTGGATAGATATTTAACGCAAAAGAACTCTGCCCTTCGACTATAATAAAATTCGTATTCTTTTCCATTTATATATTTTTTTGTTAAATGTTTTTTTTTATAAAAGCATGTATAATAAAGACAAATGTAATATTATAAAAATTCCTAAATACTGATGGATTTAATGTTATGAAATATTTTCGTATTTTTAAATTATAACCAATAAATGATTGCTTTATATTGCCATATTTGTTCTGGGTACACGAAGTATTAGTAAATGCCACGTAGTATAATCTGATTATGTTTAAAACTTTGACTTTAAAATATCTTGTTTCATGTAAATGAATGTAAATAAAATCATCAGCATGTAAGAATAAATAGTGGCATGACAATATAAAATGCTACAGCTCTATAATGAAAAGAGGGATTTATAATTATATTGGAATAATTTATGTTATAGTTCTATCCCATTGTACAATACATTTTATAGGTTTTTTGTGACATAGCACATATTATTTATTTAATACTTTTGGTTCGTAAATAACGTTTATATCCTGGCGCGGAGGTGTTTGTGCATGTACGCCCGACGTTGTCGCAAAAATGCCAAACCAATCGATCGATCCCGTGAGTTATACTGAAAATTAATCGTGCCGCCGAGAGAGCTTCATTCCAAACACACCGAATGTGTAAATAATTCAAGGAGGAAAGTTTAGTTAAGTCTAATATAAGGTAGTTGTAGTGAAATGTATTAAAGCAATAAAAAAATGTATGGGATGTGTATAAAATGTAAATCCATTATTAATAAAAAATGCTAATATATGGATAAAGTTGGCAAATCTCATGTCAATTATAAAAAGAATTTTGTTCCAAATAAACATAGTTTTGATATTAAATAAGTTATTGTAGAAGTTTTGATACATTTTGATAATTCAAAATAAAATGAGTAACGTTTATGGTATCATTTCTGTAATAATACTTGTAACTATAATTTCGACTTCTTCAGCTGGTCATTATCAAGCAGTTAATATTTAAAAATTACTGCTAAAACAGAAATTTTTACATGTAATATGAGGTGAATATTTTGAGCCTAGTTCTAACAGTGATTTCTCCCGATTTAAAAATTTAGCCTTTGATAAATTAATTTCTCCGGGGTGGAATTAAGTACTGCCTGTAGCTATTTGTGAAATCTTACTGAATGTTTTTTGGCGTAAACTGGGGGTCTTATTTCGCACTTGATAATTTTTATAAACAATAGCACTCACTTTGCTTCTTACATAATCGGATGTCGAATTCAATTGGATTTAGGTAAAACAATAGTTCTGTATGAAGCATTTTGATGTGTTAGTATGTTGTCGTATCCTTTGAAGCAACATTTTTCCGTTTCTTTATTTTCTCATTTTATTTTATGTATTGTGTAAAGAAATATATAATATAAGGATTCACATGGTTGCCTTCTTCTGGGTGCGAGAACACCACGTAAAATCTAATAATGTACCCAAAACTATATGCGTTCAAGCTAGGAAATCACCTTTTCTCCTGAATAGTTGGCAATTATCTGAATAATAATATATTTTTTCCAAATTTTAATTAAACTATAATCATCACATACGTTAAAATTATATTACGTTGACTAATTATTTTGTAACTAGATGTAGTAAATCATTTATTTTCTGCTATCTTCTTATTTCTTATGTTTACTTTTGTTTTATTTATGAAACTTGACATATATAGAAATAATTACTTACATTTTTAGCATTAGTAAAAATTTATAACGTTTCTGGTAAGTGGTAACTTGTTTTTAACGGCTAAATTATTTTATCTTATAAAAGTTTCTAACTTCTTTAAATAATCTTAATAAGGTTACAATATCTAAGAATTTAATGCTTTAGTAATTTATAAATAACCTTGAAAACCAAATAACCAAATTATTTTATCTACTTACTAAGTATTGATTTAAGTATATATTTGAGTGACACAACACACTTAATATATTAATTATTTAAAATTACGGATGATGTAAATTAAGATTAATATCAAATGTGTAATTAAATTACCTTAATCGTATATTAAAATTATATTAGCATGAAATTAAGTCATTTAATATTAATTAGATTCTTAAGTAATTAAAAATTTTCTTAGTAATTATGAATAAAAATTTGCAGGTTATATATTTATTTTCGTAATATTTATATGATTTATTTAGCATCCAGAATTTATTTTTAAAAGTTGAGGATACAGTAGAAAGCAAGAGTCAGTTTTAGATCGCGCTATGATCTATTATCAATATTTAAAAAATAGATAATTTAAGAAAATCTGAAATGTCTACATAAATTATATGTTTTTTGTTATGAAATGAAAGAAATAATGGAAGATGAAGGAAGCTTTGTAAACTAAAGCTACTATTGTTATATTTATTCTAGTATCGTTGGTATCGTAAAATACGTGTCTCGATAATCCTCATGCTATAGTAAATGGTTTTCGTGATATATCCAATAATATACATTCCTTTAATTTTTCCCTATTCCGACTGATTCAGTTTTTAAACTTCTTAAAAAGCTCCCAAATAACAATTCCGGTGGCGATGATTAATTACCTGCATTTCTTCTAAAGGATTGTGCTGTCTTACTTTGTGAACCACTTACTATGTTATTTAACTTGTCAATTAAAACTTGTAAATTTCCAAAAAATTGAAATCTATTTGTCCTATACCAAAATCATCCTCGCCCTTAGTAAACGTTAACAATTTACGTCCAATTGCAATCCTACCACACATTGCGAAAGTATTTGAGAGGGCTTTGTGTGATCAAATCTTTAACCACATTAAACCGTTTATATCTGTTAAACAACATGGTTTTGTACCGGGTCGCTCAACAGTGAGTAATTTATTTATATTTACACAAAGTATTGCTGAAACACTTGATTCTGCAGATGTTATTTACACAGACTTATCTAAAGCATTCGACAAAGTCGATCATAATATTCTTTTACAAAAGTTGAGTAATTTTGGTTTTTGCAAAACATCAAAATCATTAATGAATTCCTATTTACATGAGCGTGAAACCTATGTGACTCTTAACAGCTTTAAATCTAATTCCTACTTCTCAACGTCAGGTGTGCCACGAGGTTCAAAATTAGGCCCGCTGTTATTTAATTTTTTTTCATATACTGAGTAGAAATATATTTCCGCATCCAAAATCGTTGAGAAAAGTAGATTTTTGTTGCATAGCAACACTTTTCCGCATGAATACACTTTTCCACACTACTTTTATTTACTATTAATCAATGTCAATGTCAGTTACATACATTGAGTAATATATACAATACACGTACTATCGGTAATTAACACACCTTTATAATTGATTTTATATACAGTATGTGAAAAAATAGTGTGTACAACTCGTGGGAAATGCACTTTTTCACACTTGTTGTACAAATAACTATATAAATGATCTATCTGAAAATTTGAACTGTGAACATCTTCTTTAAGCAGACGATCTAATTTTTTTTTCTACTGTAAATAATATGAGCGATTGTCAGAATTTACAAACTATTATTTAATAATCATGTTGAGGCTATTGTTAATGATGCTTTTAAATCTCTTGGCTTTATTTGTCGGAATTCAACAAATTTTCAAAACCCAATCATATTTAAAACTATTTATTTTGCGTATGTACGTTTCGAGTATGCGGCATTGATATGGTCTCCCCAAAATCAGCAACAGTCACAACTTCTAGAGAGTGTCCAACGAAAATTCTTAAAATTTTTACACTTCAAGTCAGTAGGTCATTATCCAATTAGAGGTTTTGATCACAATGAATTACTTAAATTATTTAATTTTAATTCGCTTGAGTACCGACGACAAAAAACAGATATTTGTTTTCTCTATAAGTTATTGCATGGTTTTGTTGACTCATTCGACATATTAAGCAATGTTCGACTGCATGTACCATCTTTCAGCAGCAGACAGAAGCCAACTTTTAATATCATGTGTCATCGAACAAAGTATGGGCTGAAATCTCCTTTAAACATTATTTGTAATAATTTTAACCATAATCACATTCTGACATTTTTTGTGATAATAAGTTCAACAAGTTCAATTATTTCATGTCTTGACCGTACACAGTAATTTATATTGTATTAACATTTACATTTTTGTATTATGAATATTTGTTTATTTTGTATATTTATATGGTTTGTCTTGTATTTGGGATTCGTTTCCTGTACGGGCAATAAATATATTTTTATTTTTATTATTATAATGGTCAACATTCCCTGAATACTTGATGCCACAATTCGAAAGGATCCTCAAATATCCAAAATTATTGTTATCTACAGAGGAAACAGATATATTATTTTAATTTACTTCGACTTAAAAACACTTATTATTATTTAGATATAATATGGACATAAATGGATTAATTAAGCACTTGGTTATGTTTTACTATATTTATATTTCTCCCACTAGTTTCGACCGTTGGTAATTCTCAAGGAGATATGTCGACCAAAGGTCGAAACTAGTCGGAGAAATATAAAAATAGTGAAACATAACCAAGTGCTTAATTAATCCTTTTACTAACATAAAAATGTTTCACCACGGGTTAAGTGAGAAGTTAATTAATAATATGGATTTTTAACAAAGTGCCTCGTCAATCAGTTAATTAAATGTAATATAATAAAAAGTTAGAAATTCCTCCCAACTAATCAAATATTTAATCACCACTATTCCAATGCAGTTATCTACATGATTACTAAATTCAATAAAAAAGTTAACTTCTATGAAATTAATAGCTTTGATACTTCAGTAAAATCAAATACATAAGCTCGATCAACAGCTAACTAAGTACAATAATATTGTTTATTTTGAATTATGGTTTAATAATACATTTATTGTAAATGTATGGGGTAGTTGCTATAGTATGGAAATGTGTGTGTTAATTAACACTTGCGATAAAGTCATTGTTTGACCTTGACAAATTGATAATAATAGTAAACTATTGATGATTTTCAACTTTTTATTTTACTCACTACAATTGTTTCGCTACACTGTAGCTTTTTCAGGTGAAGAAATATAATAGTATTATATATCATCAGATGAAGCTACAGTGTAGCGAAACAATTGTAGTGAGTAAAATAAAAAGTTGAAAATCATTAATAGTTTACTATTATTATTATATTAAGTGATAATGGATTTTCAAAATATAAATGCTCAACAATCAATGAGACTAAACAAATTGACGTTTAGTAAATCTGTAATATATAATAGCAGAAAATGTTATGAATTTACTGAATATAAATCCAATTTCAAGCTAATAATTTTTTTTTTCACTAAGCAGTGGAATGCAGTTATTAATTAATTCAGCACAAATTTGTAACAGATTTTATATTCTATCCACAGTCGATGTCCTTTAAATACACGTAGAAATTCGTACCATCACGATCGTTCTTATCATGTTATAAATACCTTAGTCACCCCTTATTTAGACACAATACAGATAATGCGATAATTTATATAAATAAACCAAAACCGTCGCACTTTTACTGTGAAAAACAACATAACAATTGACCTTTATGTATTTTTTTCTATAATGTTTAATGTTTAAAACTAGTATGTATTATTACTTTTTATGTATTGATATATTGATAGTTTATATCGAATTATAATTAAAAAAGATAATTTAATAACAACACAATAACAACTATCTTTTTCTACGCTTTTAAAGTAATTTACTTTTAATATTTTAATGCTATGTGAAATTTACAGTTTTTAATTAGTAATTTTAAGTATACACTGAATTGAAAAATTCACTATGTTTTAACCACAAATAATTATTGTAATAATATTATATAACGTGTAGGCACAATTATATAAATCTAAACAACAAAGCACGACTCGAGTTTCGACGTTTTATCGTCATTATCAAGTGAATTATAAATTGATGAAATTGTGATTTTATACTAACTATTTTGGGGTGAGGGAATATACCTGCCGCTAATTGTTTGCGGATTATCTCGGGAGGGTAGTACCAGATTAAAAAGTGGCGAAAAGATTAGTTCGGTCTGCTCATTAAGAAGATTTACTGACGAATTACGGCTCTGTTTGAAAATTTCCAATGACTCCAGGAGATTAAGCTTACCGCCCTTGTTGCAATTATGCAAGATTTTTAGATTATTTATATCCGGGAATTGGTGTTTGCATTCTAAACAATGATTTGACATGACAAGAGCTAGTGTCTTGATTAAGACGAAAAGCACGATGATGTTCGGAAAAACGAGTTGATACACTTCGTCCTGTTTGACCTACATACACACTATTGCATTCTGAACAACGGATCTCATACACACCAGATTTTTTAAGTGGATCGACTTTATCTTTAGCATTAAATAGCATGTTTGATAATTTTCCAGGAGGTTTAAACGTTACTTGATGATTTTCGGATATATTAAAACCATTGTGGTTTGATGACGTGTTTTGTTTATTAGGTTTTGAATGAGGTTAGTGGGGAAACCATTGTCACTGGCAATTGAAATTATTTTATTTAATTCTGTGGCTCTTCTGTCAGTAGTTAAGGGGATGAAGAAAGCTCTATGTATCATTGAGTGATATGCAGCTAGTTTGTGTGACAACGGGTGATTTGAGACAAATGGGATTGTTGAGTTGACGTTAGTAGGCTTCCTGTATATATCAAATTCAATGTTGTTATTTTGGTGAATTAACGTTAAATCCAAAAAGTTAATTTTGTTGTCATTTTCTATTTCGAGAGTAAATTTAATTTTAGGATGAATGCTGTTAATTAGATTGAGAAACTGATCTAATTGACGTGTTGTGCCACTGAAACACGCTATTACATCATCAACATATCTATACCAGAAGGAAATGTGTTTTTTGGCAAAATCAAGCGAGAAAATCTTTTCTTCGATATTCGACATGAATATTTCAGCTAAGAGAGGACTTAATGGAGATCCCATTGGAAGACCTGTGGTTTGTTGGTAAAATTCATTATTGAATTTGAAATAATTTTGGTTTACACAAGTTTCTAAACATTGATAGAGTTCTGATCTAATCAAGTAATTGCACTGTGATTTATCGAGTAAATTTTGAATAATTTCAAGACATTCTTTAATGGGTATATTGGAGAACATGCTACTAACGTCAAATGATACAAGTTTCCAATTTTTGGGAGTTGTTGTGGATTTGAGCTGTTCGGATAAAGCGAGTGAATTTTTTACTGAATGTTTAGGAGCAAATTTGGTATATTTCTTGAAGAGTTCATTAAGTCTAATTGCTAAATTCCTTGTTACACTGTTAATATATGAAACTACGGGTCGTAAAACTTGTATCATTTGACGTTAGTAGCATGTTCTCCAATATACCCATTAAAGAATGTCTTGAAATTATTCAAAATTTACTCGATAAATCACAGTGCAATTACTTGATTAGATCAGAACTCTATCAATGTTTAGAAACTTGTGTAAACCAAAATTATTTCAAATTCAATAATGAATTTTACCAACAAACCACAGGTCTTCCAATGGGATCTCCATTAAGTCCTCTCTTAGCTGAAATATTCATGTCGAATATCGAAGAAAAGATTTTCTCGCTTGATTTTGCCAAAAAACACATTTCCTTCTGGTATAGATATGTTGATGATGTAATAGGGTGTTTCAGTGGCACAACACGTCAATTAGATCAGTTTCTCAATCTAATTAACAGCATTCATCCTAAAATTAAATTTACTCTCGAAATAGAAAATGACAACAAAATTAACTTTTTGGATTTAACGTTAATTCACCAAAATAACAACATTGAATTTGATATATACGGGAAGCCTACTAACGTCAACTCAACAATCCCATTTGTCTCAAATCACCCGTTGTCACACAAACTAGCTGCATATCACTCAATGATACATAGAGCTTTCTCCATCCCCTTAACTACTGACAGAAGAGCCACAGAATTAAATAAAATAATTTCAATTGCCAGTGACAATGGTTTCCCCACTAACCTCATTCAAAACCTAATAAACAAAAAACGTCATCAAACCACAATGGTTTTAATATATCCGAAAATAGCTAATTTAAATACATCGTGCATTCCGCTCACATACTTTGGAAAAACCAGCGAACAGATTGCTAATATTTTTCGAAAAGAGAATCATCAAGTAGCGTTTAAACCTCCTGGAAAATTATCAAACATGCTATTTAATGCTAAAGATAAAGTCGATCCACTTAAAAAATCTGGTGTGTATGAGATCCGTTGTTCAGAATGCAATAATGTGTATGTAGGTCAAACAGGACGAAGTGTATTACACCATTTCAGTAAGTGGATTATTCGGGAGGCAATTGAAATAGAAAAACATACCGATACTTTCCATAAACACGACGACGCCCAACGTTTATCCCCACTTAGAAATCCACTTTATACTACAAGCATATCTCCGCACCAAACATTTTAATCGCCACAGGTAAGTAAATAAAACACTAGTTTGGCACTTTTTTCACTTGGTTTATTAATCGCTAACAGGTAACACTAACGAAATCCCTGTTCGTTCCAAATACTAGAAGCCGCACATGCGCCGCATATGTCAACCGCCAACACCACAGTACGCTGTGCGCCGTGTGAAGAAGACCAATGCAACTTGTTCAAAACATTGCAAATCGGTTGTCTTCAGAACCATCAAAACTTGCAAATTCTAAGAATTAAGTCGAACACTGATTTGTCTAAAAATGATAACAGCACAAAATAGGCCACTTTGCACTTAATGCGATTTAAGACGTGCGACGACAGCCAATAGTTACCGTGTGGGTGTAAAATTGAATAATAAGATGCTGGGGAATATTTAAGAGGAAACGTTTATAAAGCAGACCTGGTTCCACACCGAGTCAAATGTCTTTTTAATGTCGAGAAAAGTAATAGCGAATTTGTCATCCTCTAGGTTCTTTGTTTGAATAATAAAAATAAGTATATAAAGAAGAATACATATGTCCAAGAGGATATTTGCACCCTCGCCATCATGGACAAAAACAAGGGTTAGAGTAGAGAAACGTCGCAGCTGCATGAACTCCGGCCAGCTTCATCCATATAAAATTTTTGTACGTTTTGTTATATGTATATTTGTGTATATTCATATGTATTTTAACTTTTTGGAAAGGAAGCTAATGATTAATAAACAATAAACAACAACAACAATATATTTTTTTAATGACAATTTCAGATTTTCTTGGATCCTTATTCCTAGGTAATCTACCTCTTTAACTCGTCCTATTATTTTTCCTCTACATTTAATTTCAATGTCGATTAGTTGTTTTTGTTTATTATTAAAAATTAGTTGTGTTGTTTTGGTTTTGTTTATAGTCAGGAGATTGTTAAAATACCATTCTTCTAATAGCATAAAATCATGTTTTATGTTGTCCTGAATGTCTGTATAGTTCTTTTTGGTATACAAAATGCATGTGTCGTCGACATATTGGTATGGTAAGTGGAAGTGTAGTTGATTTTTGAGGAAGGAAGCCTAGTTGGTAGTCGATAATACATGTGCTATGGGATTTCAAAAGGGATTTGAATAGTTTGCCTGTTACGGGAAGGAGGGTAATCTATATTAGATATTGGATTGATGAGGCTTTTACTTGGTGAAATTCCATTATATAGGTGATAAATAAAACACTTGGGTTTTGAGAATTTACATAATTTAATGTCGATGCACTGCTAATCTATACCTTATGAAACAGGAGGGATTATTACCATGTTTGGGGATTGGTTGTGGTGACAATAATTAAGGATTTTAAAGATAAATATGTCGATATTTTCTGTTATCTTTTTTGTGACCTGGGGATGTATTTATACCAGAATGCAACAATCTATAGTAATCTTCTTCACTTATTATATCTTCAATAGGAGGTAGAGAGAGGTGAAAGTTTAATGAATTATATCAGTTGTTAACTGTATCATGGAATTTTTTGTCAAAGTTTTTTTTACTACTATTTATATTTTTTAAATAATGATAAAATGTGCGGCAAATTTTTTGTTGGGAATTAACATATAATCCGGTATTGTGATGTTTGTTGAGGTGTCTGTAATTCTTCCTGTGCTCCACGAAGAACAGCTCAAGAGCATCCCCTGTGTAATTCAATTTAAAGCTTCATTAGTAATACTGCCCACTATGTTGTTTTATTTCAATGTGTTATGGAGTTTCATCATGCATTCGCCTCGTCAATTCAATATATGATTTATTTGGTTAAAGTTTTCTCTCAATACTCGTTTGTTGTTGAATTTAATGTCTCTGTATAATTGCTGTTTAAATTTTATTAGTCACAGGATGAATTAATAAAGTGGATATTTGTAATATTGTTTTTGGATGTTGGGAGTGTGGGGCATAATAGAGTCAGCTAACAGAGAATTTATTGAGATATTATAATTGAATTAATACTTGTAATGTTTTAATAACAATTCAAAATTGTTTTTGACATTTCTTCGATATTGCAGTCCTGAAAGTCATAAATGAATTCAGAAGGAATTGTGTATATAGGTCAAAGGTCTGGGATGAGAGTCTTTTTGTGAATAAGATGTACGATGGATTATATCGGGAGTTGTTGTTGGATTCGGAAAAAATTGGAATTGAATGAGAATGTAGCTATTTGACTGGATTTGGATTTATTAATGTTGAAATCTCTAATGATGATGATATGATCATAAAGGGAAACTTTAATAAATATTGTATCATCTATCGAAGAATAAGGATGGATATAAACATATGTAGTATGAAATGGGACAAGGCGAAACTAAAATGAAGACATTCATTCAGAGGATTATTACGTGGATTAGCTTTACCAAAAATTGTGGATGGAATTTGGATTGATTTCCAATTATTAAAATTATTTTCAATGAGGAGGTTTAATAATATATTAATAATATATATCTTTATTTCAGAATGTACATAATACAGAATGAAATTGGCGTCAGTTGTCTTAATATTAATATTTATTCGAATGCTTATACTTATTACAGATAGACTTATTGATACTACATACATGATTATTGAACAGATAGTGGGATATCAGATGGGATTTATTGCGCACTGAGTTGATGTTAGTATACTGGAATCGTACATTAGCCATTGGGTGCAGTAATATGTGCGGTATGGACTCCATCTTTAAGGGAAACGTGTGGGATGATATCGGGAAACTTTAAATCGAACATGTGTGTGTTGATTTGGTATGATTCAATAAATCTATTTCGTAGTTTTTTAGAGTATTTATTTATCTATCGCGGATGGTGAGTTAATTTCAGTGGTTTACGTATCTAAGATGTAATCATGAAGAGTTAATGATTTATGATTTATTAGTAGTGAGTACTTTTATATTTGGGATTTCTACGATAGGTTTTATTGAGCGCTTCCTACATCTCATCGAGCAAGCAGCGTGGCCTTCTTCGTTGCAGGATCGGCATTTTTTGTGAGATCTGATGTACGGGACGAAGGGGGGGTGTACTCCCATACATTGATTGCATTAAATTTTCTCGGTGCAACCTGCTGTTTTGTGAGTAAACTTATTACATTTGATGCATGGGACGGGAATAGGCTCTCGGTGGGTGGCTCTCGACTACTGGATATCGTTTGAACACGTATGCGAATTGTTGGTGTAGAAGTTGTGTGTATTATTTATGCGACGCTGTTATTACACGAATCATATGCGTTTTTTTTTTTTTGGTGGCCTTAACTGTAATTCTTTTGCAATAACGATTAGAGAATCCCTTTGCGTTTAAAACATTGCTGATTGTTTCGTCGTTTATTTCGAGCTCTACGCTTTTTATAAAACAGCTGTAGGAAGGCCTAATTTTGTTTTAATTATTGCGGCATTGTTGTGGCAGTTATGATCGAGCCAAATTTGTGTCATTTGAAGTCGAGTTAATTTAATCGTTGTGGTACAATAGTAAGAGTGTTTGTATTGTGGCAGTTTAGTTGTGAGGTTGTGGTGGTTGTTGTGATGTGACTCGAGTTTCAATCAGCCATTTCGAAACTTAAAGTGAATTAAATACATTCAATGTATTTCTTGACCGAAATTGGAATCACCGGTAAAACTATAGTGTGATATCAACAAAGAAAGTGTTTTATTTAAATATTCAAGAGGTATCACGAAGTGATCGCCTTAACCAGTAATCAATTATATAAGTTTTTCACTTTTATGCTATAATCCATCGCATTAAAAAACTATAAGTACGATATTATCAAATATAATAATAATAATAATAATAAAATATATTGTTAATGTAAGAAGCTTCTACTTCGTTATACATGTTTGAATATTTTATAAAACACTTCAACTTTGTTTGTATAACACTGTATTTTTTCATATTCTAATCACTTTGGTAAATTTTCGTAAAGTGATTAGAATATCAACTTTCAACAACTAATAGCCTCAACTATTCAGTTGCTGTATTTTTTTATTATGTTGACTAGTTTCGGCAACTCCACTTGCCATTACCGAAACATAAGTAAATTAAAACTACGACTTGCACAGGTATTTATACATAAAATCCGGGAATTCCACTAATTAACGACCAGGTTGCCCTAATGTATTCTCCTATTTTTGACGCTGTCTGTAAATAATTTTATGTATAAATACCTGTGCAAATCGTAGTTTTAATTTACTTATGTTTCGATAATGGCAAGTGGACTTGCCGAAACTAGTCAACATAATAAAAAATACAGTGTTATACAAAGTTGAAGTGTTTTATTAATTTATTAATAATAATAATCTAAGAAATGCAGAATTATAAATTATAATTATATTCTTTCTGAATTTTAAAATTGTGTAATTATCAGAGGATAATATATTATTAATATATATTTTTTAAGGATTTTACAAAGATATAATAATCAAGATAATTATGCAAAATATTAAAACTAGCAATAATAAATCTTAACGTATATATTATATAATATATGTATTCAAAGACAAAAGTACTTTCGAAATTATGATTTTATTTATTAATACAGGAGTGACAAAAAATAATTTCAAGTTAAATTAAGCAAGTTTTAAACATGTTAAAGTTAAAAATAAAATTAAAATACTATTCTAGTAGCAAGGCCATTCTTGCAGGTAAGGTTATCAAAGGAGCAATTACTAAGTAATCAGTAATTTTGCCGTTTAGTTGAATTCTGTCATCTTGTGCACCTGTGTAATTATTACCTTTAATCGTGAATGTCATTAAACACAGCAACGTGCCGACGAGAACTTTGAAATTCATAGTAAAGGCAAATTCACGTTTGCTGTTTAACTTAAACAACAAACTTTTTAAAATTAATAGGTTTAATATTACATTACATTAACCTTTCTTAGTTTCATTTTGAATTTAATTCTTAAGAAATTCTTTTTTTTGCTCTTAAATAAAAAATGATATCTACATAGCTTTTTCTAGATTTAATTATATATTACTTATATACAATATTTTTGTTAAGAATTCTATGACTACTCCGTTTCTTTACATCTTTTCAAAAGTAATTAAGTATTAATATTATTTATTTATTAATAAAATATATATTATATATAAATCTGTTAGAGATTTACTAAGAGAGAACAAGTATTTTTATTAGTTTCAAGAAATTAGAAAGAAAGAAATTATATAGAAAATTTTACGTATACAAACATGAAACCATATTATTGATTTTATTGAACCACTATTTGAACTCTATCCATTTACGCATTAAGAGGTTAATCGTGTTTTCCTCGAACACATTTGAGCAGGTTTATTTGATCTTTATGTCGAACATATGTCGGATATTGGCCTGACATGCTGGATATTGGGTATAGATACGCAGTTGCTGCCTCGGGATAAAATATAATATTACATAATATAGTAAATAAATAAATGTAATAAAGTAAATATATATTTATACCTAATTCGAAATGTAGGCATCAAGTATCATACAATTCATATTACTAAAATTATATTTTCTAATATTTATCTACGAAAAACCAACTGTTACAACTATCTTTCTGGTATGAATTGGTTTTTTGTTAGATGAAAATAATTGATTTTACCTCTTACCCGATAATTTTAAAATATATTTTTTTTCTTAAAATTTTTAAAAATATACTATCAAATATTATGATTTTTTTCAAATAATAGTTTTTGTTTCTAAATTAATTTAATTCCAAGATAAACAAATACAAACTACCCTTATAGAATGAATATATTTTAAATGCACATACTTCGTTTTAGGCGTAATAAATACATATATAGTAAAATAATAAATTAAGTCTATCATATTTATCGTATAAATAGTGAAATATATTTAGTTTAAAATCTACACAACAGATATTAATGATGCTTATTATTACTGTTGAATCAACAAATTTTACAATAAGAACTGTTTAATTGGATTTTAACTTTATTTATAACTAATAATTAGGAAAACACGAAAATATTTCATAAATCTACAACAAGAAATAATTACATCAACGTACATTTATTGCTCACACACTATTTAACGAACAGTTAAACATTTTTAGTTTAACAGAAATAAATACGTTCAAACTAGTGTTGATTTGATAACCTTGCTATTTGTAACCCGCCAATGACTTGTGTATAATTCAACATTTGTCGAGGTATTAGCTAGTTCAATAAGTGATTTGTTTTAGATTTACGAAATATTTTCGTGTTTTTATAATTATTAATAAGATATAATAAAAGAGCTGATTATTCTGTATTATAATTTAATGTCTTTCTAGATACTTCGTATGTATCTTTTCTAAATTTTACAGATAAAATATTATAAAATATATGGATATATTATATTAATTCATTTACTACAAAAATAGGCAAACAATATTACATCTTTGGATATAAATACAGTTCAATATTCTTTTGAACTAGTATAACTATTATATCATATTATTGTGCAGTTATAAAGAAGTTGTATGTTGAAATAAATAATAAACTATGAATTTATAGATTAGTGATTGCTTTCTATTTCAGTTGTGTTGAGGGCAAAATATGCCTGCTTTAACGAATTAGTGTAATTTGTATAATATAAGATTACATTTGATTTTAGAAATAGATTTACAATCTCATTTAAAGTATATAACGAAAAGTTCAAACATATTCAGGGCTAGAGTACAACTAAAAATAGAACGGAATTTCCGTACGTAATTTAGATTACAACAAAATTGGTTTACCTGTTGATGGGTTAGCAAGTTCAGTAGAAATACTTACGTTCAGGATTAAAATACCAACTTGATGCAATTTTTAATAAAATTATAAATAATTAACGATGATTAGACAATTTAAACGAAACTATATTATTCATAGAATAACAATGTTAATTACTTAATTAAAATTGTGTTTTGAGTTCAATAAAATTCATGTTTTATGTTTGCAAATGGTATTATAAATCATAATTCAAATTAGAATACTTTTATTTATTAATATTAAAACATGTTTGATATTAGCAAAGAAATGTATTTTTATTTTATTTATACTTTAAAGATGTATCATAAATTAAACGCTTCCAGTGCCCAAGTAATATAAATTATTATTTAATTTATTCATAATTATATAATTCTTTTTATACATTAAAAAAATATCAATATAGTAATTAAAATTATAAAATTTATTTTAATTATATTATATTTACAACTTTTTTTTCTTCATTTATTCAGTTTATTCTAAAAGTGCAACTTGACAAATTGATAGGTAAATAATAATTAAGTATTCTGTTAAAAAGGTATCGTTTGAAGATATTGTTAATTGCACATCTATTCGTGTTATTAATTAAGTCTAGAAATAAATGGTTATATTTACTTCTTAATTATGTTATTTATTTTATCCAATATGCTTAAAAATATTCTACTAATATACATAAAATAAGAATTTTCTACAAAAATTTTAACCGCATTTGGAAAGGCTTCAATTCACAAAATATGTGGTCTTCCATTCTCACCTTCTATTCTTCAGGCATGTGTTTAGCTCTGCGGAGACTCTCTTGACAACGATTCATCAAATTATTGACCAATTGGGACTTTTTGTCAATTGGTTAATGTTTTATTTTATGTTATTATTTATTGAAAAAAATATTGAACTAACTATTTAAAAAAAACTAAAACCTAAATTTTAGAAAAATTATCTTAATGGTACTAAATATATTTTTTTTACTATTTGCAATTAATTGCAAAATTTCTGATACCATTATACATAGTTCGCTAAAAAAGGTGTTTTGAAATTTTGCTTTTTTCAGCATATCTTTCGTTCCTCCGCTATTTCTTACCTTTAATATTACATCTGCGTATGCTTTTTCCTAAGCACTCCTTCTAATACACCAATATATAAATTAAATGGTACCCCTGTCACTACTCTTTCATGTCCTAAATTAATCTGATATATCTATTCCTACGTTTTTTCATACACTTTTTTATCCACTCTATCATTCCATTAATAACTTTTTTTCCTTCTCAGACATTCCAAGTTCAAGATCAATGCATACATAAACCCTCTATTTTCCATCACTCTCTCTACTCTACTTGCCAGAGTAGATGTTTGACCTCTTGTCACCTCCCGTTTCTGAAACCCTCTTGAGCATCTGGTAACTACCCACTATTTTTCCTCTTAGCATTTTCCCTGGTCCATACTTGCTGCTTTCCTAGTTTTACTTTACCTCTCCATGCAAGTCTACTGTTTTTCTACATTTATTTGTCCATTCTTGTAATGACATTCCACATTTCTGCTTCATTTGTACACATACTTAATTCTTCACTCGTTATTTTCAAAGCCTGTACCTTTTCCTTTCTTCATTATAGCTACTCTTGCATATTTATCTTCCTCCTTCATATCAATGCTTTTCTCACTTCTTCACTTATATGTCAAAATTATTCATCGAACCAAATCTACGGTTTCCCATGTTTTCCATTAACTTTTTTTCTGCATTCCACTATGAGATATTCCAACTCTTTAATTTATCTGACTTTATCTCAGTGTACCTCTTTAACATGTTATTTAAGGAAAGATAAATACAGTGTTTAATCTTTAGATTGTCGTTTTTTTATTCAATCATAAAGTACGGAGGATATAGTTATTTATGAAATTACATATCAAGTAAATACGCACTACTTTGCCGAAATTTTCAATGGCCATTCTGCATAAATGTGGCTGAATGGGGAAAATTCTAATCACCGTAACGAGAGAATACACATGTTGCACCGTCTTGTTAAAACCACATATTAGCCACATCAATCCATCAATTTCGGAAGAAAGAACTGTGTTATAGTGAAATATTGAAGACCAGTAACAGTCACTGCTTGACCAGCCTCATTTTGTGTCCAATGATGCCTTCATTCCAAAATCTACACCAAATAGTAACACGTTGTGGATGGATTTATGTTTCGGCAATCATACGTTGGTGGCAATTTTAGCGATTAACAAAGCCATCAAGGTGAAAATGTATTCCGTCGCTTAGGATGTTTTTGCTCGCAAAATTAGAATCCACTTGTTGATGTTCAATAATCCATTTAACGACCCCTATTCACTGTGCATAGCCATTATGTTTCAGGTGTTGTATGAATTGGATTTTGTAAGCTGTAGAGTGCTTCTTGGAATTTTCAATTCTTACCCACAATGCCGAATTGATGTCCTACTCCCATGCACTGCCTTAATATTGATATTTGGTTGTTTTGGATGACCAGCGTATTTGGCGCCTCCAACTCATGCAGTCTCCTTGAATTTTACAATTAATTTACAGTTGACGAACTTTTCCACCATATTTTGAAGAAATTTTCGAACTGTGGCCACCGAGTTTGATTATTTTCGAAATATTGTTCAATAATGAAATCATGCTGCTGTATTGTCTAACGCTCCATTTTTACTAAGCATTTTCAGAGTTGGTAAAAATTTGCTGCACAAATGACGACAAATTCAAATCTTTTTGGGACACTCTTTATATACTTATTATATAACATTTTTCACATACTTGTTCTTGCTTCGCTTCCTTATCTTTCTACCTGCTTCGTTACTTTTAGTAATAGATGGCTCGATATTACTACTTTTTTCAATTCCATCTTCTCGATGTTTTTCTGTGCCTTACAATTTTCGAAAGATCTATAACAATAAGCAGTAAATGTAATTAGGAAAGAAAAGCTATTACAGCTATCCCAGTACTAAAAATACGAGTTACGTTATTTAAAAGACAGATATTTCAGGCATATGGTGTAATTTTAAATTTTGATTGAGACGTTTGGGTTTAAGAGTATAGCTCAAAATGTGCATTGAAATTAATATTATAGAAAAAAATAGAAAACTTTTACATAATATTCAAATTTGCACGAAATTGTCAATAATTAAAGGAATGCTTTCGTCGTCATCAGTTTTAATTACCACAATTCTTGAACAATTAATTTTACAATAACAATTAAGTATTAATATGAACCAATGGACTGGCAACCTCTGACAGGATTGTTCGTTTAGTGATTCGATGATAATTTTATTCATTTACCGAACATGTGAACTGATCTGAAGCAGAATTCCACTGATAATCAAGAATGTTTGTACTTAACTTTGTCAAATCTCCTTAAAATGCCATTTGTGTCTCGTAGAATGGTATTTATTAATATAAATAATTAATTAATATTCATTATTTAAGTTGCATTTATTTAGTTTAACAAGCTTTATTAAACACATTTATAACATCGTCTCTAATCTTAATTAGATCGTTAATAGAATCGCTACATTTATAATCTCGCTTGCGTCTGGATAACTCCTCACTTAATTTTCTGTCAATTTAAGCAAATAGCGAGTTGAAAGAAATGATCAGGCGGAGGAACCATAGTGACAGCGTTTGATTTGTAAACATTTAATTTATTACAAGGATTAAAACGCCAAAATTATTTTTCAAATTCAGAAGAATGCTCGTCTTCTTTAGCATATCTGTACATTTTTTTTTAATTCAGCAGCTAATACTCGTAAATAGATGTGGGCGTGTAATCTGATAAAAATTGTGAATAAATTTATCAAGTAAAATCGATCCTTTCGTTAATATGTCATTTAGAGATATTTTGTTTGTTGTTTTGCAAGACTAGTCATAATTTAAGACAGCGTGGTACGGTAAAAAATAATCGTATTTATCATCACTTGCAATTAATTGAAAAAGATTTTCCAAAATACACTCGAGCCAATTAGCAAATCAACAAGAGATATAATAAATTGTGATCCGCAATTTAATATATATTTTTTTTTGGAATTTTAATTGTAAGTTTCATAGGGAAAAGAATGACAATTTCAGAAACCCAAAAATATGCTAAAATGGTATTCTTCGATGCGATGCGGTTAGATTAATCAGCTACCTCACTGGCAAGGTATCATCACTCCATAAAAACAAATCTTTAACGCTATTTGTATATTACATACTTATTTTACAAACTTATTTACAGAAGATTATATACAAATTGTCGATGTTTATATTACGCTTGTCGGAACGAGACTAACTAGAATATTTAGTTAGAGGAAAATTATATTCGTATATTACGGGGGAAAGATGTAATTGGTCAAATCAAACATTGAGGGAGATGGGTACTAATAGTGGTGTCTTCCAGGAACCATAAATCAAGTATTTCCCCGAAATCTGAGCTAAGATTATTTTGCGAAAGGCTAACACACCTCTATGCGCTAAGAGGAAATTTTTTTAATTGCTCTACCCTAATGAAGAACAATAGCAAACAAAATTTCTAACAAACGATTCGTAACAGACATAGCATATAAAGCGATCTTCATAGGAATTAAAAAAGATTTTCCTAACTTATGTCTATGCGGATCAGGTAAGAAGTTAAAAGAGTAAGTACGTAATTAAAAAAATACTTTCATATTTTTATCTAATAAGTTTCACAACTTTAAATTAATATTAAGTGCAATACATGCACCTAGTTACTATATATATATATATTACTAATTCACTTTTCGCAATTGAATCACGTAATATAAATATTAATAAAATATACAATCAGACGAAAATATTTTAATGCTAACGAAAAAGTTAAAGTAATATTGAATAAATATGTTAATGCCAAGGAATCTTACTATAAAGTAGAAGCTTAAGTTTACGTTATATGTTTATAGTTATCGTAATGTGGAATCTATTGTTTTATGTATATCCCCATTATATTGAAGTGCATATTATGTTTTAATAAACCGGAAGCACTATTGCACTGAAATTAGGAATATTGAATAGACTTTAAATAAAAATCGTTAATTATTGGATTAAATCTGCGTGACTTCATTTAGTATTTTTATAATTACTATTTTTAATCTATATTAATATTTTATAAGTTATGAGTTTTATTACATATGTTACATAATCGTATTTATCATCACTTGCAATTAATTGAAAAAGATTTTCCAAAATACACTCGAGCCAATTAGCAAATCAACAAGAGATATAATAAATTGTGATCCGCAATTTAATATATATTTTTTTTTGGAATTTTAATTGTAAGTTTCATAGGGAAAAGAATGACAATTTCAGAAACCCAAAAATATGCTAAAATGGTATTCTTCGATGCGATGCGGTTAGATTAATCAGCTACCTCACTGGCAAGGTATCATCACTCCATAAAAACAAATCTTTAACGCTATTTGTATATTACATACTTATTTTACAAACTTATTTACAGAAGATTATATACAAATTGTCGATGTTTATATTACGCTTGTCGGAACGAGACTAACTAGAATATTTAGTTAGAGGAAAATTATATTCGTATATTACGGGGGAAAGATGTAATTGGTCAAATCAAACATTGAGGGAGATGGGTACTAATAGTGGTGTCTTCCAGGAACCATAAATCAAGTATTTCCCCGAAATCTGAGCTAAGATTATTTTGCGAAAGGCTAACACACCTCTATGCGCTAAGAGGAAATTTTTTTAATTGCTCTACCCTAATGAAGAACAATAGCAAACAAAATTTCTAACAAACGATTCGTAACAGACATAGCATATAAAGCGATCTTCATAGGAATTAAAAAAGATTTTCCTAACTTATGTCTATGCGGATCAGGTAAGAAGTTAAAAGAGTAAGTACGTAATTAAAAAAATACTTTCATATTTTTATCTAATAAGTTTCACAACTTTAAATTAATATTAAGTGCAATACATGCACCTAGTTACTATATATATATATATTACTAATTCACTTTTCGCAATTGAATCACGTAATATAAATATTAATAAAATATACAATCAGACGAAAATATTTTAATGCTAACGAAAAAGTTAAAGTAATATTGAATAAATATGTTAATGCCAAGGAATCTTACTATAAAGTAGAAGCTTAAGTTTACGTTATATGTTTATAGTTATCGTAATGTGGAATCTATTGTTTTATGTATATCCCCATTATATTGAAGTGCATATTATGTTTTAATAAACCGGAAGCACTATTGCACTGAAATTAGGAATATTGAATAGACTTTAAATAAAAATCGTTAATTATTGGATTAAATCTGCGTGACTTCATTTAGTATTTTTATAATTACTATTTTTAATCTATATTAATATTTTATAAGTTATGAGTTTTATTACATATGTTATTATTAATTACCTTCTAATTGTATTGTTTAATTTGCTTATATAATATAAAAATGTTATTGCGAGGATGCTTGATGCCATCAATTGTAAAATAAGGTTGAGAACCCCTATTTAGTGCATACAAAACAATTATACTACAATTAAAATAATATTAATTGTAATATTATTTCTTGCATTCAGTTTAGTTTAAGCCTCAGATGAATAAACGTGTTTTAAGTTAATTACTTTAAAAAAATCTAATGTTTTTAATTGACGTTTTCATATTTTCAGCTTTTTACTTAATTATATTGCAACTGGTAAATTATAATTACGTGTAATAATAATTACTTACTAAATAAACAAACACTTTAATTATAACAACTTTTTGTGACAATTTTCTAATAGCAGAACCAAACTCCAGAGTGAACATCTTAAAACTGGCAAATCATAGACAGATGTGTTAACGAAAAATGGTAATAAAAGTATATAAAAGATAATCCGTGAACTTAGTCTTAAAAATAAAAATTCATTTTATAAATGTTAATAGGATTTATAATTTAAATATTAATTCAAGTAATTATTGCGTTTCAAAATAATTATGGAAATATATTTTTTTATAAAAAACTTGATTGGATTAGTCGCTATCGTATAATGAACTAGGTCATGGTAATTTCAATTTTAACGGTGCGATGGATTAAGTATGCGGTGGAGAAGTTATAATTGCGGTCCGTTCAAACTTAGTGGAAATATTATGAATATGCTATTGAATACTGAGGAATTCATTTTAAAGAGGGAAATGGCCCAATATCGTCTTCGGTTTATGTTACTCCGTGTTTAAATTTAGCACCATATATCAGTTATTATTTTTGTAGTTAATTATGAATAAATTGTATCCGGAATTTAATTAAATTTTTTGTGGTAGCTTTCATTTATCCAAGGCTTTATGAAGTTGTCATCGCAAACAGTAATTTATCATTTGAAATATTTGTTAATGTGCTCAAACTTTGTGGAAACATTTGAATTTCATAATGACAAATTAATGGCATTCCAGATAAACTGAGTGTTTCTTGATTGATTAACCGACAGATTTCACAACATAATATACACTTTATACATTATTACAAAAGGTAACAAGAAATCTCTATATAAAATGATTTCTTTATAACCCTAACGATAATTATTATGCTAGTATAATTGAAGAATATGTTAATATATTAGTATGCATCTGTGTAATGTTTAATAATAAAAATTGTGCTTAAGATTTGAATTCACATTGATGACAGTTATTTTTTATTAATAAATGGTTACCATTTTACTGTACCATATTGTCATAAATCAAAATATAATCATTCCCTAAACGCTATTAATTTTCTTCCCAACTTTCAGTTATTCGTCGTATTTATCTCAGAAATAGAAAAACCACACTTTTTATTTTAGTTTTTTTTTTTTGAAAAAACAAATCTATTTATTGAAATTCAATGATAGTTTTTTTATTACCTATCACTATTTAAAACTTACTGCAAATATTTTTGTTTTTAAAAACACACTCACTTCCGGTGCGCGATTTTGTATTAATGGTTTTTATTTTCTACAGACAAAGACAGAGAAAAGCTAAAGCTTCACTACAAAAATGGTTAAAACTTCTTAATCTTCTTTTATCTAAAAATAACAAAAATCTTTATTACCAGAAGTTTATTTATAATATTTGTTAGTGTAAATTGGTATCCATCAACACCATTTTGCTTCTGATAAACGGCTATAGCAAATTAGTTGAATGGTATTCACATTTGGATTGATTTTTTGCGAATTTTAAGGTCAGATGCTTCAAACGTTTTTTAAAAGGGATTATTTCTCTTAATTGATATAAGAGGTCATTGGATAGATTGTGGATAGGAGTTAGATGATGGTTTGTGGATAGGATACGAAGGGCTACTCTTTCAGATACCTCTAGGCATTTTAAGACGGCGGGCGAGGATTGTGAAATAACCAAAGCATAGCATTCATTTTTTTCTAAAAAATCCTTAATTTTAATAAGTTACAATTCGAAAATATCATGCCCTCCTCATAATCTCTACTTTAAGGTTTTTGGTGTGAATTTTAAATGTTAGTATTGCACCAATGTTTTACCTAGGTATTGGCAGGATTGGACATGTAAAATTGTCTGATTATTTATTTTATGTATATTGAACAGTGAAATGGTATCTGAGATTAGTTGGAATTTATGGACATTTTCTATTTCACAAACCATGGTTGTATCGATTTGATCAGCCCCTCCAGACTCTGTTTATGCTATTAGCGAGGTATAATCTAAATACAGCAGATGATAAGCACAATGACTACAATAAAAATGATTAGAATTATATATATCATAAACAAAAATATTAGAAAGGAGCGAGCATTGGGTATCCTTGGAGATCATCTTGTTGAGGGACAAATGACTGGGAATAGGTAAACATCTATTTTTAACCTGGATGAGTTTCGATACAAGGTAATTGTTAATTAAGTGGATAGATGTAGTGGGATATTTAACCGTTTAAGTACCAAGAGTCGCTAACACAAGTGTCAAAAAAAGTTTAGCACCGAGGTTTGCTGTTCAAGTGTAATTCCTTAACCGTTTTAAAGAATTACACTTGAACGGCAAATCTCGGTGCCATTCTGAAGCAAATTGATTGTGGATATTTAAGAAGACTATGATTAATTTCTGTTTTTTCGAGGTGTGCTCTCTGACAGTTTGATGTAAGAATTGATAAAGGTAAGAAAATATAACTGTGCTCTAGGAAATCAAATGAATAAGGTGGGTGGGATGTTGTAAGAGATATGGGGTATTATATTAGTTTTCAGGATGGTTTCGAATAACTTACCTAGGCTTGGAAGCAATGTAATAGACCTTAAAACTTCTAAAGCGTCTTGCCTGGATTTTAATATACATGTGATAATGTCATGTTTCTATTCATGTGGTTTAATTTTTGATTGTTGAATATGATTCATTATTTGGATAATGTTTTGGTGAATGATTTCGGGAATGGATTTTTGGATGTGTCACATAACCATTGCCATTTTACCATTGCATAAGCTGGTGAAATATTATTCTTCTGTTATAGTTTTGTACGGGGTATGTGGGGTTAGGATATTTTTAAAGGGTATCTACCAGGAATTTACTTTATCAAGAAAAACGTTGTCGAATGTCGTCGTTGTGGAATGTCTTTTTAACTGTCATGTTGAAATTGTCTTCGAAATAGTTTGCAAATATTATCTAATGAATGTAAAGTAATTGTATGATAAAAAAATTAAATAATCTATCTGATTATTTACTTAGTTCAAAGTTAGTTAATATACACTTGGTAGCATTAGAAGCAATTTCTATTGCTTATTTAGAAAGTATACATCTTTCTATTAGCTTTAACACACTGAAATATTGTAATACTAGAATATAAGTTAGCATTAAAAATACAAGCCTAGAGAGATAGTCAACAAAGGCCACCTGTTCTTATCATGTAGTCCGCTTACAAAGCTAATAAAATATTCCGATGTTCTACTGCCTATGGTTTATTGAAAACTAGTGATGCAGAATATGTCATATAACTTAAATTTATTTAAGCCTGTTATTAAAAATTAACACCACTGTTATAATAACAAAATACACTACAATGCACTCGGCATTGACGTACAAACACAACATTTCTTCATCTATCTGCCACAGGTCTTTCTCTTCGCAAATTTTTAAGTTACAGATCTAATTATAAAACGAATTAAATAATTACCGGCTTCTAGTAAAACAGTAAAAGGCTGTATTTTAGATTTGAACAAGGATACGTTTTTTCAAGTAACATCATGTGATATATAAAATGCAGATGAGTCTTCAATTTGTTTGGATGAAAGTACTAATATATACATACGTACAATTAGGGAAATGGCTGGACCACAGATTCCTGGGGCCAAAATGATTTAGCACAATATATCTATATCCAAAAGATTAAGATTAAGCTTCTTCATTATTGTGTCCCTTGACCCAGCGCAGCTCAATACTGTTTGATTGTGCTGCTTGTTTAAGGTTGTTGTGACATTCTTTTACTAGTCTTGAGGTGATCTTGTGACCACTCACTGGTAGTATTGCTGCCCTACTGTCTGTAAGGATTTGGATGTTCCTATCACGGATGTATCGGTGTAGGATTTCTTTCGCCCCTTGGATGATGCCAACGATCTCTGCTTGCAGAGTTGTTGTGTGCTTCTCTAGGGGTATAGCTAATGAGAGGTCCATTTGTTGCGATTAAATTTCCGCCCCGGATCCTCTTTTGGTTTTAGAACCATCGGTGTAAATTCGGAGGGTTTCCCCACCTTCTACACTCCCGGTTCCTCTTTTTATCAATACATTATAAGGTCTATTGAAGACGTAGCAGGGTGGCAAATTTCTGTCTTCCTTCCAAGGAAAGGTGTCTTTTTAACAGCCTCCTCTAAAAGGTGACAGTGTCTGCCAGCCCTGCCTCCTTTGTACCAGAGTCCAACTGAGTTTAGGCGCAGTGCTGCCGCCGTGGCCATCTCCTCTACGTATATCGAGAGGTGGAAGGCAGAGCATTGCTTCCATTGTTGCAGTGGGTGTTGTTCGCATTGCTCTGGTCGTGCTGAGGCATGCTATCCTTTGCAACTGAGTAAGCTGCTTTGCAGAGGTTTCCTGACTGGCTCTGGGCCACCAAACCAGTGATCCATAGATTAGCATTGGTCTTACTACCGCTGTGTACAGCCAAAGTGCTATCTTGGGAGATAGCCCTCATGTCTGCCCCACAGCCCTCCGGCATTGCCAGAGGGAGACGCATGCTTTTTACATTTCATTTTGAGATGTGGTCAGCTTGCCGTCGAGGATCACTCCCCGGTATTTGACTTCTGACGACAATGTCAACTGGGTGTTGAGGAGCTTAGGAAGCTTTAGCTTACCTAGTTTTCTTTTCTTTGTGAAGAGGACCATTTCAGTCTTTGACGGGTTTATGGTCAGAGACTGGTCGTTACACCAGTGTTCGATTATTTTGAGGGCTTCCTGCATCAAGCAGTAGGATGGTTATGTCATCTGCATATCTTATGGTGTGGAAGCCATTGTCGTTAAGTCGCCGCAGTAGGCTGTCAACAACTATGTTCCATAGGAGTGGTGAGAGTACTCCACCCCGTGGGCAGCCTTTAGCAACGATCTTTCTGACAGCGGTGTTTCCTACATTTACTGTGACTGCCCTATTCTCCAGCATGCTTTGGATCCATCCACTAACTGTGGGGTTCACACCATGCGTGGAGAGAGCAGTTTCCATTTTTCTGAAGGTCGTTTTAACAAAAGCACCTTCCATGTCAATGAACACGCCCAAGGTGGACATTTTGTTGTCCAGAGATCTTTCGATTCGGTCTACAACAGTGTGCAGAGCCGACTCCGTTGATTTCCCCTGAGTGTATGCATGTTGGTTAGCGTGGATCGGATTCGTAATCAAAGCCGTCTCGCGAATTAGTCTTTCGCACAATTTCTCTAACGTTTTCAGGAGAAATGACGTTAGACTAATTGGGCGATGTGATTTGGCTAGTGTATAATCTATACGACCAGGTTTCGGTATGAAGATAACTTTTATTTCTTTCCATGCTTAAGGGATGTATCTGAACGCAATACATGTCCTGAAGATTTTGGCTAGGTGGGCTGATAATATGTCCAACCCCCGTTGGAGGAGGGCCGGGAATATACCGTCCAAGCCTGGCGCTTTAAATGGTGGGAAGCCCAGGTTATACGTGTCCCTTCCGTGAGGTGATCTGCCACCTTCCAATCCTCCTTGGAGGGGTTTGAGGGTATGGGTTCTAACCAACCTTCATCGGAGGTGTTCGTACATCCTGGGAAATGGGGGTTGATGAGAATCTCAGCTGCTTTTTGAGCCTTGCAGCTGCCGAGGTGGTTTCAACCTCCTCACAAAAAGACCTCCAGGCTGCCCTTTGTTTTTGCCTTATTAGTTTTTTGTAGTCTTGTTGGATGTTTTTATAGACCATCCAGTCCGACTGTTGTTTAGATTTCTTTGTTTTATTAAAGGATTTTCTCGCAGCTCTTCTGAGATGGTCGAGTTCTCCGCACCACCAAGGTGTGGCGTTCTCGGAATCTTCCACCTTTCTCGCAGGGCAGGAGTCTTTATATGCTTTTATAATGGAGTGTTGAAACGTATTTACATAGGTTTCAATGTCTTCTACTGTATTAAGTTGGCCGGTAGCTTCGCAAGTTCGCAGACTCCGCGAGAGGTTGTCTATGTAGGCATTCCTGTCCGTTACTCTTGGGTTGCGAAGGTAACGTGTTTTCTTACCGGTTGTATGTGTTAGTGTATATTTGATCCACCTATGATCTGACATTGAAACCGACGGTGATACATGCCAGTCGTGGATTTTGTTTGAGATACCGCTAGTCACCAATGTAATGTCTATTACAGTTTGGCTCCGAGTTGTCACGAACGTGGGTTCAGAGCCTCGGTTTAGTATTTCTAAATTGTTACTAATGATGAATTCATGTAGTGACTTACCTCTGTTGTTGGTGTCCACGCTGCCCCACATGATATGGTGTGCGTTAGCGTCGCAGCCAATGACGAGGTGTTTCTCCATCTCACAGTGTAGCACGAGTTGCTCCAGCCCTCTGGTTGGTGCAGGGGCGTCGTGAGGGAGGTATACTGACGCCAGGATGGTGTCTTTGTTGCCGTCTCCTGCTGACAGCCTTACCACTGTGATGTGACTGGTGGAAAGCTGTGGCATAAGATAAGATGTTATGTGCTTAGGTATGTAAATATATGATCTAGGCGTATTATTTGTGGGATGTGTAAATATGTTCCCATTTAACTTATCAAATCCACAAACCCTGGATTTAACAATCCATGGTTCTTGGATGACGGCTATTGTATCCTGCATAGTGTCGAGGTGGCGGCAAAGGGTTGCCACGGCCGCCCTACAATGATGCAGGTTACACTGTATCAACTTTACGGCTGTGGAGGCTCCTCTGGGATGGAGGTGGCGCACTCCTGGCTTCCGCCCGGTGTGCCTCCATCCTCCGTTTCCATCGGGACCTCCACCCGAGGTGTTCCTTCTTTACCAGAAAGGGGTTTTGGGGGCTTCAGCTGTCTTTGCAGCAGCCAATGCCTCCCTGGCCTTCCTTCTGCGCTTTAGCTCGGCTCCAAAAATGCGCTTCCTTTCTGGGGGTTGCTTCTGTGGGCCGGCTTCTTTTGTGGTGACGAGTGGATCAGTTGACAGTCATTGATAGTAGAGAAGAACTATAAAAAAAACCGTAGAACCACAACTTAAAATATTTTTTTATCTACGATCGTGCAGAAAGTAGACGCTTTTTGCATAATTTTTCATTGTAAAAGTGGCTTTTTAAAGCACTAGTGCTTTTTTGCGTTTTTATTGCACGGTAATGTCAAATTGTTTTTATTGCACAGAACTGTCAAATCTGACAGATGAATATATTATAGCACAAAATTTCAACGAAAAACTTAAATTTTTATTAATTGATACAAATAACTAATAAACTATAAATAAAATATATAATACAAACGAAATGGCAGATTTAAGAACTCTGAAGATTTCATTTAATGCAAGTCGAAGCGATTACAATAAAGAGAACATATGTTCCATAAATAATAATGGCGGCCGACATTTGTGCAACTTGTTTACTGGTTGCTAAGTAACGCTTTCATTTGTGCACTGCGGGTAAAATATGTTTTCATTAATTGAATTATTGAAATGGCATTAAAATATTACTCATATGAATATATCCTTTGAAATCCTTTACGATCGAAGATAAAATTTTGTAAGGCACACGTGTAAAAAGTTTCTTTATTGCACTCCTGGCTTTAAAAAAACTCGCTCGTTCCTCGCTCGTGTTTTTAAACGCCAGTTCGTGCAATAAAGCATCACTTTTTACACTTGTACCTTAAATAACTATTAATTGGCACAACTGATAAAAAAAATAAAAGTGTTTGAAACTCTAGCTTATTTAAAAGTTTTTCGTCTTAACAGAATACCCTGTATATATAAATTATCAACATGCTTGACAAAAACATTAGTTTTGCTTTTTGCTACACAACAAACAACATTCATTGCGTGTCAAGAAGTTTAATTTCATTGTCTTTGCCATCAAGGTGTGCTCTGTGCGAAAAAAGGGGGTTACAAGTTTATTAATAATATTGTCAATTATATGACGGCATGAGTTCTTACGACGGATCAGTTTTCGGAATATGTTACCCGGCAACTGTCAGCAACTTGTGTTGCTTCATTTTTACCTTCCAAATAAGTAAAATTCTCGCCGTAATATGTTAGTTTTCTAGAGAACAGCGCCCTGTATATCATGATAGCTCAACTTCGTGGCGAAAAGGGCCTCTCAGCTGCTGCAGGTAAAACGGAGCTCTGCCGCCTTCCAAGCCGTTGCTAGGGGTGTCCAAAATTCCCGGAATCCAGTGTTTGCCACATCTGTGAAGGGTCGCATCTACCTGCCCGACCGAGCAGGCGAAGTGCACTTGTGAAGAACAAAAGGATAGGACATGACGTCACGTGGAAAGTTAGGAACATCCTCTTCGCGTCTCGCGAATATTAGCGTATGAAGCGCGAAAACCACATGAGTCATCGGATGGCTGAGAGGAAGGCGGTTCGAACGACACTAAACACTAAGTTGTTAACCCTACGTCGAACCATGTTAACCACGAGCTGTCATGATGTATAATTATTAATATTTAGTATTTTACAGATATGTAAATTGGGTTTTAACTAGACCAAAACGTGCGCTCTATATTATTATATTCGGTATTAACGTTAGTTCAATTAGGCCCACCTCTTACTACGCCGAACAGCTAAAGGTACCTGTAATATAAAGGTAGCCCAATAATTCGGGGATGCCCAGGTGTGGAATCTTCGCGCACACCTAAGGACATAAGCTATATCAAATGATACTACAAATTATAATGGTTATAATTATTTTTTCTATCGGCGAGAGTTTGGCGGTCGCTAGAGGGGTAAGAAAGGAAGAGGTTCGACCACCGATGGTATAAATGCGCCTGCCCTCGAAAGCTAAAGTCCTCTTTCAGAACAGTATCTCTCTGAACAATGTCTCTTGACGGCGTCAGTGAATGTGTAAGTTTTTATTTATCTGAACTATCGGTGCAGTTGTCGGGGCAGGAACATAATCAAGCCGAGTTACTTGTTTTTTTTTTTTGTAAATTATTATCGTTCCGAGAGGTTCTACTCACTTTCGGCCAAAGCCCGAAGGAGCCCTTGATAAAAATTGTCATTTGAAATATACTTCTAGTATTCAGATTTATTAATGTATAATAACTTTCGCTCGCTTGGCCGCGGCCAAATCTTAAATGGTTTTGTTGCTTAACTTGAGCAAATATTCCTGCAAAATATTAAATTTCACATACCTTTAGTTAATCATCATTTGATGTATTAGAAAATACAATATTATTAGTAAAGTATACAAATTAAATATTGCAAAAAGAAAATTTATTTTTCTCACTATTAATTATTATTATTAGTAAAGACTATTTGGCTATTATGGCAGAAATAAAAGATGCCTTTTCCGAAATATTTAACCAATTCAAAGAAATGCATCACAATTTGCAGTCACTTTTCGCATAATTGTATTTGAAAAAATAAAAATTGAATTATTTTACGTGGCTAAATATAAATAATTTAGAAATATAGCTATAAAAATTGTTTTGATATTATGTCTTTTAAGTATTTTAGAGATTGTGTCTATCGTACCTCGTATATACGGAAGAAAAGTTATATTTTGTAATTCGTGGGACTCGTCGGTGTTTTTGGGGCTCGATTTTTGTTTTAGTAAGAGTGTTACAGTACCTGGGGAGAAACCGTTTTAGACAAGAGCTGTTTCGAGGGTGGCTAGTTCATTGGATTTATCTGTTAGTCGAAAAGAGCGAATTAAGAGAGTTTTTGCCTCAGAACAGAGCTGGGCAGGATGATGGTGAGAGACGGTATTTAAATATCTGCCTCTCACCATATAAAAGACAATACAGAGATAGACAATACACACTTGAACTTCGATAAATTTTAATACGACCATCTCTCTACTTTATTAACCAGCTATCATCTCATAACACCCCTACCTATTATTGAAAAAATCTATGAATCCTTTTTCAAAATTCAAAAAGAAAATCCTTTCTCTAAATTCTAACCACATCCCAAACACCAATTATCTCCTCCTCGTCAATCAACTTCTCTTCCGCTCACTATCCTAGTCTCAAATATTCAAACTTAGAAGAAACGCTTTTGCAGCTCTATTTTCCTATGTCTATGTTCTAATCCATCAAAGTCAAAATTAACAAATTATTCTCATCTTCCTTTACTTCCAAACAAGAACTCCCGAAGACTCTCGTCTCTCGCCTTTATTATACAGCATTTTGAGTTAATGAATATAACCCTGATTCTTTATACTTTAATGATTCCAAATATCATCAGGAATTTGCAGATGATAGCTAATCACATGCTCTCGTATTACCAAAAGCCCTTCAATTTCCTCAAGGGCTTATTAATTCCCTTCCGTTAAGTCTTTGGGCATAACAATGGATTAAATCAATTTTAAAATAGACACGGCTTTATTTACAGTAAAATAACTTCTAGGGCAAAAAAACAAAAATAATAGTATTAATACTAGAACAGCTGTAAAATTTACAAGAACAAACCCAGCAAGCCAATCTCTGCAATCATTCGTACCCTAACAAAACTCGAGAATTTTCTTAATCTATTACATAATTTTTCTAACCAGCTCTTCTCTGATACTACCTTAGTTATTTCCATCCAAGAACGCCTCGGATACCTATCTGAAAAATTCTCCAAAAATCCTTTCAACTTCAACATATTATCCCGATACTGTCTTCCTAGAAATTCCAAAAATTAACTCCAAATAAATAAGTACATATTCGGCCACATTTTATTTTATCATTCCATCAATCTAGTCAGAAAGATCTCTGGTCGATAGCCTTAGGGCAAATTAACGTAATAACAGTTCATACATAATTTGCTATTTAAATGAAATTATGTATAAATTTGTCAATAAATATGTATGAATATGGCTAATAACTATATTATGTGTATAGAATTCTAAATTATGAGCGTCTGTAGCAAAAAACCTAACTAGTTACTTTCCCTTTATAGTATATATTGGGGGAGTATTGTTTTCGTGATTTTTTTTTTGATATTTTTGCGGAAATATTCGTTTTGGGGTCCCCTCAATCCATTGCACTGTATTCTGAAAAAAAAAATTGTGTCTGTGTGTCTGGAACTGAAAAGCTTTTGGTGAACATTCATAGACCGGAAGTGGATGATTACTCCAGGCGTTTTTTGTTTTTTGGTAATATTTATCTAAATATGAAAAATTTTAGAAAATAGTTCAAACAAAAGTTAAAGGAGATTATAAAGTGAATAAGTTTTATTTGAACATTTTTTTCATAATATTCTTAATTTTCAAGAAAAAAAATAAAAATTGAAAATTTTGACATTTTTTGCTAATTGCTAATAAACTATTGAAGTTACATGAAACTTCTATTACAAATAATTGTAGAGAATTAAAAATTGAACAAAATATTAAGAATAACCTTTTTACGTAAACCTTATAGTTTTCGAGTAAAATATAGGGAAAGTAGTATGATGGCCACATCACCATTTTATATTTTGTTTTACTATAATTAAAACAAAAATTTGTTCTAATAAGTCGAAAATGTTATATTGTTATTATATTTATTTTGATATATTTTTTGGGCGAAAAATGTGTAAACCTGGCGAGCTAAGCAGAGGGATCAATGTCCAACTTGTTTATAATAGTTTCAACCTAAATAGGTGCAATGTAATAAATATTAGATATGTTCTCTAATAATATGTATATATTTTAATTCTTTAAAAGATTGAATGTTAAACGCACCAGAAATTGGGTGAACTTGAATTTGAGATGGTAATAGTAACGACTTCCGATCTAAAATGCGTCGCTTGTATTAAGTCTAGGTAGTGCTATATTTTTTTAACATACGATTTGACAGCTTTCATATCACTGATATATGAAAACTGGTTATGAATTTCGCTTTGTGAATTTTGGGGAAGGTGTAGAATTTAAGACGTTCAGAGATTGTTCACATACAATTGGCGTTAATACAAGTAAATGTATATGATGTAATTTATCCAATTACGCAACGCAGTAAAGTAAACCATCTTGGAGTGTAATTTATTTCTATTAGGATCTCCAACCCACACACATATCAGTGAAATATTTAATACAAATACGTGAGAAATTAGAATTTATTGCTTGCTTCTAGGAGTAGGAATTTATTTTCCTAGCTCTAAGGATCGTGCCCAACCCGTACTACTCAAAAGCGTTTATTAATGATGCAAAAACACTTTAACGCCGTGGCGAAACATAATTGAGGACTAATCGTGTATTAATTAGTGCAGAGAAGCGGTTACTGCGTTTCGTGTTCCCAGCTCTAGTCGAATTAATTAAACCATTAAAATTGCTAGATTTATGTTTCTCCGGTCTGAAGATGACTTTATCTTGTTTAATGCTTTAAAGCTATACACGTTCGAAATAAGGTGGGATTTAAACGTCGCCTTGAGTAATTTGAAGTATCGATTTATTTTGCCCGCTTTTATAATTAATGCTAACGCCTTATTCATTTTCGAAATTGGCATAACTCTTTACACATACAAATAAAAACGAATGCTTTAGTTTATTAAAATGTACTAATTTTACTTTAAATAAAATGTTAATCTCAACTATAAGAATTTTTAATTGTAAGGCTAATTAAATTATATGTTGATATTACAAATTGTATAAATTTAAAATTAATAAGGATAGCAAGTTAATCATTATAAATGGATATTCAAAGGCGTTTAGTAAAGTAAATGAAGAAAGCGAAATAGAAACATAAAATTCTATAATCCGATAATTTTCTTGTAAATATATACACGCTCATTGTTAATTTTGTAATTCATTGCATTTTTATTAAACTTATATATAATAAAATATTTGGACTACAAAATATTATTTTATGTTTAAAATATCTTTACTCCAAAACGTAATAGTTCATTACGGTGGAATTTTTTCTAAAGAATATTATATTATCAATAACGACTAATTATATTATCAATAACGACTAATTATATTATCAATAAGTATAAGTAATAAGGGAATTCATGAGGTACATACATAAATGTTTACATTTTACGCTTTATGCTTATAACTGGTATTAATCTGGCTAGATTTTGTTTTATGAGCTAGTTTATATTTTTAATTCAATATTTGACATATTATTTTTATGTTTATATATCATTTTCCAACGAGCAGATTTGAACAACTTTAAATAAGTCCCTGAAAATAATAAGTCTATATAAATCACGATGATTATGTTATTTTAATTTATTATTAAAATTAACCGCTTAATTCGATGTGGCTGAAATTTATTAATTATCTCTGTAATTAGTAATTGGTAATAATTACACCCTCGGAAATTAATTAATAAACAAAATAAATTCACCAAACTGCAGATTCCTATGGTCAAAATATTATGATTAAACACAACTAATCTAACAATTTTTGCAGTCTCGGGTGGCGGTGGAATCAAAAACGTAGGTCGATTCTTACATGTGCCAAATAAATTGAACTATCATTTCAAATATATTTAATTAAATATGTTAATTTTTATGAAGTAAGAAACGACGTTTTCATGGCCACCCGGGACTGCAATAATAGTTGGATACCCGTTATATTTAAAAGTTTATGGTTAAGCCGGAATTAGTCTTCAAAATTCTAAAAAATATTATTTGGTTTATTTATAACAATTAATAATGCTTCATTCGGTCTGGCTGGAATTTGTTATTGTTGATTATCATAATATGATACTGCATTTCAGTTATTAGGGCCATCATTGATTTATAATCAATTATTTGGAGTAATAATGGGACTATCGCTCAGACCTTAAATTATTCTGACACAAAAGCGAATTGTATGGTTTATCGCTAAAGCTTTATAAATACAAATTAAATAAATACTATTTTAAACTCGAGGAGTATTTTCAGATTTATTCTTTTCAAGCGTTTTGGTGTCGGAGTATCTCTCCCAAATAATACTTTATTAAACATGGTCAACATCATTTTGCGTCTGATATTTTATTGTCGCCTACACACTGTTAGTAATTAGAAACAATGACAACAATATTCCATAAATGGGCTCAATTTAATGAATAATTCCACAATAAATATAGTAGCAGACAAAATATATAATTTTTATTTCGGTATCGACACCTGCATTCCCTCAAAATTAAACAGACTAAGAAGAACTAAAAATAACAATCGCAAAGAAACTCTTTAGGGTTCGAAGCGGCTTCTGTATGTTTGTCAAATAACAAAAAAGATAAACAAATTATAGTGCCAATGATTATAACACTTGTTAGAATTTATATTCTTCAGAATTTATTTATTAGATATATATTTCAAGTGTGCTTATTATCAACCGTTAACTGATGGATTACAATCGATTGCTTATTTATTCTAATGCTAATACATTATTAGGGTTTCAGGTAAATTCAACAGGCACTTCTGACACCGGGGTGATTTTTACGGATCCCAGCTTACAGTGATGTAGAATAATCCTTATAAAGTGTCACAGTACTAATTCATTTATTCCGTCACTGGAGTATGATAGTATGATGCGCACGATAGTTCACTTGTTTGATTAGACGTAACTGATAAGGTTTCCATAATTATAAATACTGTTTAAATAATTAATAATACTTTTATTCGGAGGTACATGAATCACACGTTACATAAAACAGTACTACATATGCAGAGAATAATTCGTTCTTATATAAGATTATAAGGTGCTGACCTAAGCATCTGCTGAGGTAAGCACAAGATTTTTTTTGGTAGACAAAAATCTTATAAAAAGAAATTATATGAAATGTAAAATATAAGGTGATTTGTTAAAAATGTAACGTAATAGAAAATTAATGAATAAAATATTTAAAGTAAAAAACTTTTATGAATGAGCAAAAAATCTTTAGGCTTTGAGTCTTTGGTAATGGCGCAGCGAATCTAATGAATACTGGTCGTCGTGTGGGTAGATGGTGATTCAATTAGACGATGGTCCAAGAGCTGATCGAAGTATAGGGTCTGCCTTCCAGCATCGTAGTGGAGAGGACTCTGCGGGTTTGAAGCATTGGTTGTAGATCGTGAGGTACGACGAATGTCGGTCAGTACGTGCAGAGTATCTGCGGTAAATTCTGGCAACCACACCATCTTAAACATTTCAACAGAACAATTACTAATAATATTGATAAGATCTTTCATAAATAAGCAACCAATCAGATTCGTCCATCTTTGACAAACGCCGCATGCTACTGAAACTTAAGGAGGCAATGTCACCGAGAACCGATAATCTCCCTAGGGCGATTATCTGATAATCTCCCGGCTGTCAAGTTTACATTTATACCATATTTGCAGTTGCCCTTGAGTTAAAACATACAATCAATCTGTCAATGTATAATCATGTCCGTCCGAAGCACGCTTCTGTATAGACTGTGATAAAGCAATTAGTTAATAGAAAAAATGACACAATGAAAACACGGTTAAAGTGAATACGTATAGAAGCTGTTCGAGCACCTTTGTGAAGTTAGTAAATACGATTTAAATGACAGTATAAAGAATTAAGAAACTCTCTCGATTGTAAACAAATATCATAACCGCCAAATTATGACAAGAGACAAGATACGTCAGAGGTACCAACTTACACGCTTAATCATTGTTCTTTAAAAAATTGTACATATAGTAAATAACTTTTAATATTTTATCTACGATCGTACAAAAAGTAGACGCTTTTTGCATCATTTTTCGTTGTAAAGGTGGCTTTTTAAAGCACTAGTGTTTTTTTTACGTTTTTATTGCACGGAAATGTCAAATTATTTTTATTGCACAGAACTGTCAAATCTGACAGATGAATATATTATAGCACAAAATTTCAATGGAAAACTTAAATGTTTATACAATGCACTGTAGGTAAAATATGTTTTCATTCATTGTATAATTGAAATGACATTAAAATATTACTCATATGAACATATTCTTTGAAAATTGCTGCACGATCGAAGATAAAATTTTGTCAGGCACACGTGTAAAAAGCTCCTTTATTGCACTCAAGGCTTTAAAAAAACTCGCTCGTTCCTCGTTCGTGTTTTTAAACGCCAGTTCGTGCAATAAACTATCACATTTTACACTTGTACCTTAAATAACTATTATCTACGATCGTACAGAAAGTAGACGCTTTTTGCATCATTTTTCATTGTAAAAGTGGCTTTTTAAAGCACTAGTGCTTTTTTACGTTTTTATTGCACGGTAATGTCAAACTGTTTTTATTGCACAGAAACGAAAAACTTAATTTTTTATTAATTGATACAAATAACTAATAAACTATAAATAAAATATATAATACAAACGAAATGGCAGATTTAAGAAATCTGAAGATTTCATTTAATGCAAGTCGAAGCGATTACAATAAAGCGAACATTTTTTCCATAAATAATAATGGCGGCCGACATTTGTGCAACTTGTTTACTGGTTGCTAAGTAACGCTTTCATTATTGCACTGCGGGTAAAATATGTTTTCATTAATTGAATTATTGAAATGACATTAAAATATTACTCATAAGAATATATTCTTTAAAATCCTTTACGATCGAAGATAAAATTTTGTAAGGCACACGTGTAAAAAGTTTCTTTATTGCACTCCTGGCTTTAAAAAAAACTCGCTCGTTCCTCGCTCGTGTTTTTAAACGCCAGTTCGTACAATAAGGCATCACTTTTTACACTTGTACCTTAAATAGCTATTATGTCTCCCTATGATATTAATTGAAAATAATTACCCTGATTTTGGGTACCTTAGTAACCCTATAACGCCCTATGGCGTTAGAATTTTTATAATACGCCCTAGGACTTTACTTTTCGTAATTCATTCAAATAACAAAACTAGTTTAATAATAACTTTTTCCTTAACGTTGAAAATTTGGTTAACATAGAGTTGGGCGCAAATGTCTGTGATATATCTTAAAAGTATGCCAACAGTTCCGTTTCTCAAACTTCTTTTACTTCTATTTTGTGTATCTTGCTCCAATTTATGAAAGAAATATATTCCTTCTCATACACTGGTGACGATTTCTTCGGCAGTAACGCTTATCTTGTCTTGTCTGCTCTCGTTTGTATTGCCTCTGGTAAAGCATAATTAACGTAAACTTAAATTTCCGAAATGAAATTGAAATATGCCAGTTAGTGACAGGCACGACTTCATTGATTTATTGACTTTATATTTTTATTAATTGTTTACATAATATGAATGTTCACGGGCCTTGTTGGAAATAATGCCCTTGGTACCTTAATTACTATTATGTCCCCCTATGATATTATTTAAATATAATTACCCTGATTTTTGGCCCTAGGGCGTTAGAATTTTTATAATACGGCCCAGGGCGTATAATTTTTATAATACATTTAATCAACAAAACTAGTTTTAGCGAAGCGGGAAAGCTAAATTTAAAAAAATAATGTTTTTAATTAGCATTTTATTAAACAAGAAACTAATAACAATTTCAATCTAACTTGGAACCAATACAGAATGTGCAGTTTTGAAAATGACCGGAAAAAATGAAATTATTTAATTTCTTCTCCGTCAATATGTTATTAGAATTACTTACAATTACAATTTCATTTTATTCGTAACAATGATCAGTGCTTTTCGAAGAACTACCTGGAACACACGAATTCACTGATTTTTCCGAAAAGTTTTTGGATAAACCAACAATTAGTCTGGAGTTTTCAAACTGACTATGTTTGCTATTATCAATATACGTTTTTGCAATACTCGAGCTCTTCCATCCTCCTAAACGCTTTTAACTTTCTAAGTTTCCTCCAGAATCGGAATGAAATGTGGCACTAGTTCTTCGAATGCAATGCCCTGTATATTATGCAGCATTAGATAAACCTAAAAAATTCGCAATTCGGGCGGGGACACCTCCAAAATTATTTTGGTTGGATGTACATTTATTGTTTCTATATGTTAAAAAAAATCTATCGATGTTAGCATGATTAGGTCTTAATAAACGGTACTTTCTAATCAAACTTATTGCGTTTAACTCGTCATTAATAATCACGAAGCTCCTATTAACGCCATTTTTGCTATGTGGTGTACTCGTATTAAATGAAATATATAAATTTTCATCCTTAATATCATGGATTATCATCCTAACCAATTCGTATCCGTCTACACGCTCCAAATATAGCAGTTACCAAAATGTCTTTGTCCAATAAGGGCCCTCATTTAAGAACTGGATCACCTGTTCTCGAGTGAGTACTCGCGATTTTTTTGGAGCGTAATTTTTACAAATTTGTTTTAAAAATAGTTCCAGTTCTAAAAATTTTACCTTTTGCGACAGGTGGTTGTTCAATAATAACTTTATCCTTAACATTGAAAATTTGGTCCACATAGAGTTCGGTGCAAATGTCTGTGATATCTCTTGAAAGTAGGCCAATAGTTCCGTTTCGCAAACTTCTTTCACTTCAATTTTGTGTATCTTTCGCCAATGTATGAAAGAAATGTACTCCTTCTCATACACTGGTGTAGATTTCTTCGACAGTAACGCTTGTCTTGCCTTTTCTGCTCTTGTTTTTTATTGCCTCTGGTAAAGCAGCCATTTTTACTCAACGAAAACCTAAATTTCCGAATTGAAATTGGAATATGACAATTAATGACAGGCACGACCGCATTGATTTGTTGATATTATATTTTTATTAAATTTTAAGTTTACATAATATGAAAATAGAATATAGTATTACATATTCGTTGACGTACAACCCTCAGGCTCTCGGCCCTCGGACTGTACACTATCGGCGGTGGGCATTATTTCCTTACTAACGCCCTTGGTACCTTAATTAATATTTCATTCATTGTATAATTGAAATGGCATTAAGATATTACTCATATGAACATATTCTTTGAAAATTGCTGCATGATCGAAGATAAAATTTTATAAGGCACACGTGTAAAAAATATCACTTTTTACACTTGTACTTTAAATAACTATTGTAAGTTTCACAAGAACTTAGCTTACTGTATTATTCACTGTATAATTCTTTGATAATGGTTGTAATTAACCGAAACACGTGTCAGGAAACTGAATATATTAATATGGAAAATAACAAGTGTTTTAATTCAAATGTTTCTATTTTGTAAGTTACTCAAGAACTTATCTTACCGAATGCACCTCAGGCAATGATAAATACACGATAATTTTGACTAGTTCCCTCAAGTGTGTTGCTTTAAGTAATTGCCTGACGGCGTCGGGCAATTACTAAGCAACAAACTTTCGGGTAGTCAAAATTATCGCGGATTATCATTGATAAGTTCTTTCATAAATGAGCAACCAATCAGATTCGTCCATTTTTGGCAAACGACGCGTGCTAATGAAACTTAAGGCGGCAATGTCACCGAGAACTGATAAGCTCCCTAGGGAAATTATCGATAATCTCCCGGCTGTCAAGTTGACAATTATACCATATTCGCAGTTGCCCTTGAGTTAAAAAATACAATCGACCTGTCAATGTATAATCAGGTACGTCCGAATCACGCTTCGGTATAGAATGTGATGAAGCAATTAGTTAATAGAAAAAACGACATCACGAAACACGGTTAAAAGTGAATACTTACGGAGGCTTTTCCAGCATTTTTGTGAGGTTAAGAAATACGAATTAAATCATAACCGCCAAATATTACAAAAGACGGAGAGATTCGCCAGAGGTACCAACTTACGCGCTTAATCGTTGTTCTTTCAAAAATTGTATATATAATAAATAACTTTTAATATTTTATAAGTTATTCAAGAACTTATCTTACCGAATGCGCCTCGGGCAATGATAAATACACGATAATTTTGACTATTTTTCTCAAGTGTGTTGCTTAACACACGCCTGACGGCGTCAGGTAATTACTTAAATCGTTCTCCTTCCTGGTAATAAATGGTTTGTTTTATTGTTCCTGGAGTTTTTCATTGGATTAGTATAACTTGTGTTCAGCATATTTAAGTTGATCCAGATCCATTGTGTTAATTTTGATTGGTTTCATATTAATATATTAGAGAGTAAGGTTACTCTTCAGGTGTATGGAGCAGTGGTCTTGAGTTATATCAGTCTCCGGAATTTGGTATGTGAAGTTGTTTGATCCAAGGACAGCTCTGGCTTCAAGAACGTAATGGTTGGTGAAAGCTTTGCAGTTAGTTTCTAGTTTTAGAATTGCCAGCTCAGAATTAAAAATTTCATAGGTGTTGGAGTTTTTGCTGAGGATTGAGAGTTGAGTTGGTTTTGATGTTGCGAAGATTCAGTTATTTTCTTCTAATTGAGATTTCTAGGTTGGCGATCAGGTTCCGTTTCTGACATGATGTGGGTACCTTCTTCGTTGTCTTCAAAATTAATAGCAGCTCACAATCTGTAGAGGTTCCTATAGTTTTCATCACTTTGCTTAGATTGTTTAAGAGAACATATGTATTTCTCGTCTCGGAGATTAAAATCGAAATGTTTTGAACGTTTATTATAGGAGAATAGTTGAGAATCATTTTTATGATGAGTAGGTAGGGAATAAATTTTGTAAAGTTCATGTGGATATAGATTTGTCATTGGCATTTTTTAAAATAATTATTAATAAGTTGTGTTACGGGTTGAAGATGATAGTATCAATTATGTACATTCTTAATTAAGCATTTATTAGTTATCTTCATTCACACGCTGATTAAGTTGCATATATTATTACTCCGTCTGAGAATAGTGGTTTTCGCGCTCGTCTGCGAACACAAAAAATTGTTTTTCGGGCGTTCTTCGTTAGAAGTCTGTCGCACGAGGCGTACGCCGGAGGTTATTGTAATTCCTTCCTGTTTGGATAGTAAAATTTCCTCAAAGATTTTCGTATTTGTAAGAAGAATTACTACAGAGAAATTCTGTGCATTGGATTTAGTGAATTTTGAAGTTTTGAAGTGAATTTCTACTACCGGCTGCCGCCGCATTTATTTAACCTGCAAATTACTCGCAAGACAATCGCCTGAAATATAGCTCCCGCTACCAACTAGGGATGAGTAAAGTAAATCCGTCTTTGCTAGAACTTTTTTCTAAGCCTTTCTTTTTCTTTTTTTTTTAGTATAGCTAAATCTAATTCATATGCTACCTCATAGTTGATGCTAATTCATATGTTACCTCACCGCTAATAAGCTATTGTGCCATAGCACGTGGAGCTAATTAACAGGGAATACATGAGCTAAACGATCTAATACTTTATCGGTGCTAAATACCGGAACCACATTCCATAACCATATCGAGTTGGAATTTCGGATGTTCGTTTCCGTCGCCATATTGCTGAGAGGCCTGCATTCTTTTCCTTCCTTCTCAGGAGTTTTGCGGTGCCTGGAGTTCACTACCATCCCTGAACACATCGGCAGGAAACACCCCGAAACGATGAGTACCTTTTAATGTATTTTTTTATTGTCTAAATTAGCCGTGACATCATTTCGCACCTTTTTTATGTACGTTATTTTTATGTTCGTATTTTTGTAAAAATTTTGTTCGTAACTAATGAGATTAAGTATTACCGTATTTATGATTTATTAAAGTTCCGTCGCGAAGTTAAGATATTATTTTAGTATTTTGTAGTTGAGTAAATTTTGGATTTTTGCCGTGCCGTGATTTTCATTATAGTGATCGGTATTTTTGAGTTATTCATTGTTTACGTTAATTTTACGCTTACTATTCATTTTATTATTAGTTTGTCCGCTTTATTTTTACTACTTTGTTACGCCTAAAGTTACAGTATTATTTAGTATTTTCGGTGTCAAATTATGTAGTCTTTTTATTAGAAATAATCGGTTTATTGACTTGTGCGTATGAAATTAGTTGTTTATGTTTTTTTTTAAATTTAATTTCCTTTTAATTACCATATAAAATATGTAATTGGACACTCCAGTTTTTAAATTATGACATCATTTTAATGAAGTGGGAACCTCAAGCCAATAAGATCTTCTTTGAGTTCGTGTTTGAGGTGAAAAACGCACACCTTAAGTATAACACCATTTCGCTAACTATTTTTGATTTATTTTCATTACTTTAGCCGTGGGCGTAATATGAGTTTGAATTTTATTTTGTGCATTGATATTTACGTAAGTTATTGAAAATCACACATTCGTTAATAAATGGTTATATATTTTATTTATGTGGTTGGGTTTATTAAGTTATTGTTACTTTCATTGAGAAAATTATCATTAAATTTTAGTTTATATGAAGGGGTTTCAGTTTTTATCGATACCTTACGTATAGTTATTGTTAGTTGATTTCCTACTTGATCACGGATTATTGTCACTCACAAGATCTCTGAGGACGCTGAAAAAGTTAATTTTGTTAATTCACCAAAATAATAAAATTGAATTTGATATATATGCTTCCATGGACCGCACTTCGCTAATTATATTAAATTTATGACTTAGCGCACATAATAGAACTACCTACCCGTAATGTTGAATGGATTATTGATACTCACCGCTCGGCCGAGCTGTTGCTATGGAGTTGAAGGTTGTGTTGTCAAACGCCCCTTCAATATCCAGAAAGGCCCCTAACGCAACGTCTTTGCATTGTAGGGTCCTTTCGCATCTGCTCACTAGCTGGTGGATTGCTAGCTCGCATGACTTTCCCGCTTGGTAGGCATATTGTTGACGGTGTAGTGGCGAGTCCTTTAAAACTCCTTCCCGTATGTGCCTGTCTACTAGTTTTTCTAGTAGTTTTAACATAAATGATGACAAGCTGATCGGTTTGTAAGATTTAGCCTGGGCATATGAATCACGCCCTGGCTTAGGTATGAATACCACCTTTACAGTCCGCCAGCTGCTTGGGATGTATGAAAGGGCAAGGCTTGCTCTGAGGATTTCACATAGTGGTTTCCTCAGCGTTGCTATCCCCTTTTGTAGCATGATAGGATATATCCTGTCAGGACCTGGTGATTTGAATGGTTTGAACGTGTTAATTCCCCACTCAACGTCACCTGGTCTAATTATCGTTTTCGCTGTTTCCCAGTCCCGTTTTGGAGCCCCTTCGTTGGGCTCGCTTAGGTCCTCGGAAACAGGATTGTCAAGTATTGCAGAACCCGGGAAGTGCGTCTGCAGTAATACCTGAAGGGTCTCTTCTACCGAGTCTGTGTACTTTCCATTTTTGGTCTGCAGTGAGCCGATGTTCCCAGCATGATCTTTGCTGAGCGTCTTGAGTAGACGGGAGCTTGTGGGTTCACTTTCTATGTCCCCACAGAATTTTTGCCAAGATTCCCTCTTGGCTTTTTTAATGGCATTGTTATATGCCGTGAGGGCCGTTTTGTACTGCGCCCATTCACCGTTTCTCTTGGCTGTATTAAACAGTCTTCTGGTGCGTGCCTTAGCCCTATCAAGATCCTTGTTCCACCAGGTGACCCTGGTTGAGGTAGGTTTGGTAGTTCTTGGGCAGCTTGCTTCAAACGCAGTATTGATAGAGTCTGTGATGCTTTGCACCATGAGCTCTAACTCATGCGTTGTTCTCGCTACTGTTGGACAGTCCCCGATTCGGCTGGCTAGTACCTCTTTGTATAGGTCCCAGTCAGTTCTCCTCGGGTTTCTGTTTTGGATTTCAGATGCTTCTTCTGATTCGATATCGAATCGTATATATCGATGATCTGAGAGTGATGGTTCCTCAGATACATGCCAGTGTTTTACCATTTCACTTGCCTTGCGAGAGGCAAGTGTTATGTCAATTACTTCGCTTCGCACCGCGTTTACGAACGTGGGTACATTTCCAATATTTACTATTTCAATGTCATTCTCTAAGATAAAATCTAATAGTTTCTCACCTCTTGGATTGATGTCCGTGCTCCCCCATATAATGTGGTGCGCGTTGGCATCGCATCCAAGGATCAGCGGTATTCCCTTGTGGCTCCCGCTGTGTATCAGCCGCTGAATCTCGTCTGGCGGCGGTGGTCCTGGTTGGTCGTAGGGAAGGTAACCGGATCCGAGTATAAACTCCCTCCGCGTTCCCCTTTCCACTACTTCCAGCCGTGCTGCCACTAGGTCTCTGCAACATAAGTCCCATAATGGCATTAAATTCAGTCCATGTTTTGCTATTATACATGTGCGTGGGTTATACATTGGTTCGGCGACAATCAGTCGCCTGCCCTGTATGTTTAACCCCTTTACTATTCCCTTGTGAAGCCATGGCTCTTGTACAAGTGCAATGTCAATATTTTCTCTTAGGATATATGCACTGAGGGCAGCAGATGCCGCCTTACAGTGGTGTATATTAATCTGTAGTAATTTAAACATTACTTACCCTTCGGCGATTCGGGCAACGGACTGTCGTCCATTGCTCCCTCTCCGGGCACTGGAATTCCTTCCATTGCTACCTCTTCGGTCTCCTCAGGTCTGCCGACGGTTTTTGCCGCCAGCGCCCTGAGGGTGATGGTTGAAAGGCCGAAGTGCAACTTCTTCCCTTCGCTCACCTTCCCCCAAGAGACTTTGTCCATCAGTATGATGTACTGAGTTCCCTTGGGGTCCGGTTTTTGGTTGACTACTCTCCAGGTATCGGTGCTTACGTTGTTCTGCACCGATATTCTTTTGAGGAAGGTGGTGGCCTCTATTGGTGATCCTGGAGCCTACGTTAGTACTCTCCTGGGTTCCGGTAGGTCCTTCAGATCGATGATCTGAAGTTCCTTTTCGTTCCCCAGGAAATTCTTCTCCTTGGCTATGCTCTCGAGCCATGTCCTGGTTGGAAGGTCGGAGCATACTATTCTCAGGAATCCCCCTTTATGGGTACATTCCTGAAATTTCGGTGAGGCTTGTCCTTTCACCGTAGCATCAATGCTTTGGATTATCGAGACTTTGATAGCCTCGGCTTCCTCTGCATTTATGCTCGTCTCTGGGTATCCTTTCGGTATTATAGCGAGCGCTATTCCCGTCAGTATGTCACTGAAGGTTCTCTTTGCCGGAGGCCCTTCGCCCCCTCTCGGGGTTTTTGTCGGTCTCTTTTGGAGTCCCGGAGGTGTGCTGTCGCTCGACAGGTTTCGCTTCTGCGTCCCTGACGAGCCGGGTGCTGACGCTGGTGCAGGGCGTCGCGGGTGCGACCCCTCCCCTGACGCTTGCTCTCCCTGAGGTAGGTTGCGCTTAGGCGTCCCTGCCCTCTGGTCGAGTTTCTCTCTCCTCTGGCGTCGTCTGGCCGCCCCTGAACGCTGCTTAGGTCGTTCAGGTTCAGCCGTGGCGGCACCAGGGGAGGTAGGGTTCTCCGAAGAGCCCCCTATGGTAGTTTTTGTTTTTGTGTTTTTTGGGTGGTCCATTATTGTTCCCACGAGTACGGAGGAAATAAGTGGTCGCTGTGCGCAGTGCCCCGATACGCACAGAAGGCTCAACTACGTTGGGAGGTCGCCCGGTGTCCCAACGGAATCGTTCGCGACACTTAACCCTGTGCCATGCAGCCCTAGGCACGATGTCTATACGCCGTAGCTTGGGGGAGTTGGTTCGCGGCAGCTGGTTTAGGCCGGTCATGCGGGGGTGGCCCACCTGCCCGACCCTATGCCAGCTACTGGCCGATTTCTCGGTCACGCTCCTATCCACCACCCGGAGACGCGCTCGGCAGCCTCTGCCTGCAGCTGTCGGCCGACTCCATTGCTGGTGCCGACCGATTTTCCGATTTGTGGTTAAAACATAGTGAATTTTTCAATTCAGTGTATGTATTTTTGAAGTGTGGGCTGTATTTCGTCAGTCATTTCGATCAATAATAGTATGTGTTCCGATAGTTGAAGTTCAAAATCTATAATTTTTGTATGTTTAATTTCAATTTCATAGTTATTATATTTATTAGGAGTTTAAACATTTAGGTTCATTTGTTGAAAGGATTGCTTAAAGTTTTCAATGGTAGATGTTATAACTACACTTGTTGTTGCATAAGCGTTTCCTTTTATTTTTGGTTATTTATTAAGGAATTCATTGCGTTTGTATAGAATTGAACATCTTTGGCATTTGGGGTTCCGATGAGCTATTTGAGCGATTCCGTTAACTATACGTCTTTTGGTTCTGCCATAATTTAGTTCATGTGTGATTATTTTATAGTTTTCACGAATTTTGATTAATTCAGTTTTCATCAAGTTAATTTGGCCTTTACATGGAAATTTAGATTTTTCTAATTTGGCAATATTACATAAGAACAATGATATAAAAATAATTCGATTTTTTTTCAGAAAGATGCGTTAAATTGTAATATGAAAAAAGTGAGAATTCCTAATTGCATATTTGTGCTTTGCCTAATGTTTGATATAGTAATTCAGAAGAAGAATCAATATTATGAATTTTTGTATTATTGGTGGCTTGGACCAGGTTGAGGATCATTAGAATAAGGGGAATCGGATCGTTGTCTTCATTTCCTGCATCAACGTACGGTTTTAGAAGATTTAAGTGATAAGTTTAATTTTTTGTTGGGAATATTCTGATCGATGATGACCAATTCATTTTCTTTGAATAAATATTTTCTATTATTACTTCTGTCAAAATATTCCTTTGATTTCGTTTTAGATTGTATTCGTTGCTCTTGGGCTGCTTCCCTTATAATTTTTAACTTGTTTGTTATATCGTTAGATCAGTATAATTTGGTTTATTTATTGATTTATTTATTAAGTTTGGAATTTTGGGTTTTTGACCAAAACAAATTCATAAGGTGTTATAAGTATAAGTAGCGAAATTTAAAAATTCGTCCCAGTTGTTTAGTGTTTTATTATAGCAATATTTCAAATAATCTTTTAATGGGTTCTCTCTAGAGAGCCATTTTTATGGGGGTGATATGGTGAAGCTAACTTAAGCTTGATGTTTAATATTTTATTTATATAATTTAGGAAACTATATTTTGTGCAAAATTGAAGAAAATCAGTTGCAAAATTGTTGCTTCATGGTTCTGTAATAAGTAAGTTTGGATATATTTTGTTAAGTCATCTTGGATCGTCAGTATAAATCGATTTCCGGATTGTATTTCTGGCAAAGGCCCTACGATATCTAATGCTATTTGCTTACAGAAGAATTTTGAGGTGATAGTTATTTACATTGGGCTTTTATTTTTGTGAAAATCGATTTTTAACTTTTGGCATGTACCCCATTTTTTTATATAATCTGCGATATCTTGTTCCATATTTGTCAAATAGTACTGTCATTTAATTTTTTCATATGTACGACGAAGATCGTTTTGATTGTTTCAGGATCGGTTAATTCAATTAAAGGTGGTTCTATAATTTTGTATTTAAAGTTTTTAAGTAAAAAGTAAAGTAAACTGTAAAATGTTTTTTGTTAAATCAATTCGTTATCAATTTTCTGGTGTTGCGAATGAATTTATTTAATTTAAATTTAGTATGAATCTAAAATTGAGTAGTATGTTAAATAGATCTTCGTAAGTGCATGACTAGCCGTAGAATTTTTTGATATATGATAAATATATCTGTCAAAATGGTAGTTTTTAAGAGTGATTTTATGTAGATTTTTCATGTAAAGATGTGGGGAAGTATTTCAAAATATAGTCCATATATAAGATTGAGTTGGATTTTTCGCATGATAGGGGGATAAACAAATTTGTGATATTATTCGGTAAACAATTTGTTTTTAGGTTCATGGAACATCAAGTTGTTTTTGGTGAAATATTCTAAAGTTATCAAGTATTAATTCATCTACGATTGAATTGACGTTATGTAAATTGGGGCCATAATGACAAATAACAATTTCTATGGATTTATTATTAAAAATAAATTCTATCATTAATTTAACATCTTCCCAATTAAGATTATCTAGTCCACACTTCGTTTGTATTTACAATATGAGATACGTCAAAATCGCAAAAAATACTTACATAAATACACATTAAAATAAAAATAATAGAAAGTAAAGTTATTTAACTAAAATTATTATATAATTTACCACAACTTAAAATTTCAAGTCAACAATATTAACTAAAAAGTCTTGCACACAATAAAATGCATTTCGGCAGAGGAATGATTTTAATATTAATTTAAATTGTTTATTGGTTAATGGAATCATTGTGTCAAGTAATTTGTTATACAAGTAATTAAACTGCTTTCAGGACATTTATCCCAGAAGAGGTGTTTGTCTTTTAGCTGGATTAACTTTTTTTTATTACAAGTCTGATTGTCATGAACGTCACTGTGTTTTTCAAATTTAGATTTATTAAAAAGCATCTAACACAGAATTTTTAGAATATAGATACATGGAAGTGTCAATATTATGTGTTCTATGAAATTATTTCTATGTAATTATATATTATGATTCTATGTAATTTAAATTAAATATTAGTCTTATGATTCGCTTTTATAGTCTAAACAATCTATTGAATTCATTTGATAAGCTCCACAATGTTGACGATTGCCAGACTACTTATAAATTTCAATGAGCGAGTTTTCTCCAGAAGAGTATTTTTTTTAAATATAACAGTTCCACCATGTGCACTCGATTGTCTGGAGAAATGCTCTATCATTGTATGAACATTAATTTTGATTACGTTAAGTTGAGGTTCTTGTATCCAAATTTCTGCAAAACATAAAATATTAAATAGGTAATTGTGGAGGCTTCTACTTTATGATACATTATTATATAAATGATTGTAAATACCTTTTTTATATAGCACACACTTTTAATCTTTATTTGTGACTATAGTTTCGACAGATTTTCTGTCATTTTCAAACTAAATTTCATTTAAATACACACTAATTCCAGCACAATCACGACATCCGTTAAAACATAAACGTTCGGCATTTAATGCAATGATTTTCCGAGCCAGATCAATCCAACTGACTGACATAGAGTATACGAATGAATTAAAAATAATTAAATCACAAGCGGCTACCAAGATAACATTATAGATAAACTTATTAAGAAATAAGAACTAAACTCAGCTATAAGATGTTTATATCCCGATAATAGGAAAGTCCCCCCAATATTTAAATCAATGATATTTTTTGGTAAAATTAGCAATATAATCAAAATCATGCTCGAAAAACACAACATTATCATTTCTCTAAAATCTCCAAACAAATTATTTAATGTTATATATAATAATAAAACTCCGATAAATAAAATAAATAACTCAGGCATTTATAAATTAACTTGTAACACTTGTAAAGGAGTATATATTGGTCAGTCAGGTCGCAACTTTAAAATTAGACTAAAAGAACATATAAGTTCATACAATAACAAAAATGAAAAATCAACTTTTGCTAATCATTTACTAAACAATAATCACAATTTTGACGATACAGATGTACTTGAGATAATTCATTTCGCTGAAAAGGGCTCAGAAATGGATTTACTCGAGTCTCTTGAAATTTATAAAATTAAACATAATCCTGAAATTGTACCAATAAACGATCAAACTGACCTAATATATACTCCTTTGTTTAACGTCATCTAAATTGTTTGTAAAATTGTTTATAAAGTGGTTTCTAAAAAAAATTTGTATAATTTAAGTATAGTTTGAAAATGACAGAAAATATGTCGAAACTATAGTCACAAATAAAAATTAAAGGTGTGTAATATATACAAATGGTATTTACAATCATTTATATAAAATATTAAAGTCCTCACTATCGTACAATACATATAAAAAGTATTTAATTTGTGAAAAATAGATCTAACATTTAAATGAAATAAATTTAAGGTGATACATTTTTAATGTTGTTTTGTGGGGGGTTTCTGGTTGTAATATTGCGTTCTATCAGCCCAATTTACTCGAGTGATTTGTTTCCATTTTCGTTGGGTGTTGGATCGAAATATCTGCACACCAAAAATTATCATTTAGAATAGCTTCCGCATATTTTTCCGGAACATAAAATGTGAAACTGGAATGATATTTATTGCCTCTTATATTGTTTACGTGAAGAAGTTGCTTCGGAAGAGTCTTTAAGTAAATATTAACGAACGTCATTTTCACTAGTATTATTTTTCCTATTGGATACAAACACAAAAGTCAGTGTGGTAGCAGACGTAATTTCGTTGTCTTCTGTTTTTTTTTTTAATTCCGGTTATTGTTATCGGGCTTCTTGTCGTAGTAGCTACCGGATTCTTATAACTGGATTGGATAGTAGTAGCGGTATTTAATAATATTTTTCCATAGATAACTGTGGATACATATGTATAGTTTTTTCTCTTACTATTTCATTATCATGGGAACGTATTCGTTTAGAATTTAATAAAGGTGAATTATGTTGTGACACCAGGAAGTATTTTAATACGTGCGTTCCGGCACGGGTTAGAACTGATGAAATTGTTCTTATTTCCGTCAGGATGATGACTTGTGTGCGATTTGTGGAGTTAAACACTGTAAGTTACATGAACACTAACTTTATTCGACTTCTGCTTGCGAGAGACCGCCAGAGACTGCCTCTTACAATAATTTATACATGTATCCGTAGTTATAACAGATGGTTACATATGGGGTAAAAACCAGGTGAATACATATGTTACTCTAGACTAGAGGGTGACTCGCGGGTGTGTGCACTTGTGACAACAAAATGTGGGTACACGCTCGCCTGAATATATAAACAGAGCTTGAATCAATGCACAATTGAATGATGCAAAATAACATAATATGGACACACCCGGTGGCCATTTACAATGTAGAAATAAATATGCGTGATTAGAAGATGGGTATACAACAATTAATAGTTGGCGATTGTGGTTTGTATAGCACTATGTCCTTCTTTATTTCCATGTATTAATATTATATCCCTAGAATATTGATGACTGTTGTCACTTGGTTTTACTTTTATATTACCGAGTGTGTATTTTAGGTTTGGTTCTTTATTTTGTTTTGGAATATCAATTTGGCCCGTTGTTTTGACATCAGCTCTTGGGTGTGCAATCGCCAAATCCTGTGTTGTCAGGTTCTCTGCAGCTGCAGTGCATTTTATTATAGAGGGTGGGGCATTTATCTTGGCAAAGTGGAATATTTTCGGAACCGGGCAAAATATCAATCAATCAATCAATCAATTTATTGGTGTTAAAAGATTACATCTTTACACAAGTCAAATTTCTAAAAATACCTACTTATAAAGAGCGTATTCAGTAAAATATGTTACAAAGTTAAGGAAAAATAAAATAATATATTTAAACAATATCGAGAATAGAATGGTTTCTCAATTGAGAGCTATATTAATTGTACATAAATGTTATAAAACTCAAAATTTTAAATCCATAACGAAACATATAAAACTAGAGGGCAAAAATTAATAATGTACAGTTAAAATAAAAAATAAAAATATTTAACACTTAAAATTAGGATTTAAAAAGATAAATGTCACATAATTAAAACCTAGACTAGAATAGAAATTTAAAAGATAAAATGTAGAATAATAAAAACTATAAATTACAAAAATAATTAAAATTTACCGATTAAAAAATAAAAACATAACGATACGATTTGAAACATAAATTAAGCACGACATATAAAATTATTAATTATTAATTATTCGCGATTGATCACTATATACACTTTTTGAAAGGACTCTTCATCACTATAGAATGCACCCTTTATCAGAAAAACTCTTTTGAAATTAGAAAATGTCAGATTTTTGGTTATATTACTCAAGGCATTAAAATATTTTAAACCATAGTAACCTGAGCCTGTTTGTGTTTTTTGTAGTCGTAGTTTAGGTAAGTTTAAGCTGTCTTTCCACCTGGTCTTATATTAGTGTTGGAAAAGTTTCTAAATTTTGTTTAGACATACGTAGATGTACAAAGAAGGCAAGGTTAGTATGCTAAGATGTTTAAAGGCATTTTTGCAGTCATCTTGGTACTTGAGTGAAGCTATTATCCTAATTGCTCTTCTTCGCAATCTAAAAAGTCGATGCCTACAAGTTGCATGGCCCCAAATAAGTATTCCGTAGTGTATGTGGCAATGGAATATAGTAAAGTATGTGGTTTTCAGCACCTCCTGTGAAACCATCATTGAAAGTGCTCTTAAGGAGTCTGTAGCTTTCGTCAATTTTCCAGACACCAGTCACCATGACTATTCCAACTTAATTTTGAGTCAAGTTGAATACCCAAGAAACAAGCAAATTCCCTGTGTTCAATGTCAACATTTTTGAGAGTAAATAAAATTTCAACAGTTCATTCGTGACTAGTTTATTTGCTTTAAACCATTCTGATGCCTTAGTTTAATTTGACAAATTTTGTGACTTAACCTCATTAATACTATATCCTGTGCTTAAAAGATTTTGGTCATCAGCAAATAAGATACTTTTATCAGGTAGTAGTTTTTGCGGAAAGTCATTGATGAACATCAGGAATAAGACAGGGGCTGCGGCACACTGTGCTTGATTATATAATTGTCAGATTATAGATTATTTAAACATACTTTCTGCGTTCTTCCGACCAAATCAAGCTTAATACTATGTTCACAAAACCCATATTTAACAAGTTTACCAAGCAATAGTTCATGATTTATACAATCGAATGCCTTGCTAAGGTCAAGAAATGTTGCCATAGAAAAAGAGCCATTCTCAAAGCATTCGATTGTGTGTTCTACGAAGGAATAAATAGCAGATATAGTTGACATTCCTGTACGGAAACCAAACTGCGATTCAGAAAGTAGCCTATTTTCAATTACCTTTGATATTATAGGTAACAGACTGATAGGCCTATAGTTATTCAAGTCAGATTTGTTCCCTTTTTTGTAAATGGGAATTAATTTTGCACATTTCATATTATCCGGAAAGTTATTACTAGTGATGATGTCATTAATTAGTGCCGATATAGGAATGGTAAGACCTATTACTGGTTTTAGTATATAAGATTAATTCCTTAATTCATTAACTTTACAAGATCTATTAAAAATAAACACAAACATACATACATAAAAATTAAATCACTTCAAAATTTGATCCATAGATCTTGAAGGCGGAGTTCACGGTTTTATTTGTTCTTCCACTCGACCCATTACTCTTGTTAGCTGGATATGATGTATATCAGGCGATTATAATATAGCCACAAGGGCAATATTTTGACCATTTCTGGTATATTTAGCTTCAAAGATGAAACTTCATACAGATCAAAGGCCTTGCTGTTTTTTTACTATTGAAAGCATCCCTTACCTTCGATACCGATACCTCCTGAAAGTTAAATGTCCGCATAGGATTGACATTGATATCAAGAGGATTCAAATTCGATTGCGGAATACTGTTTAATATATTATCCGCAATGGTGGAAAAATGATAATTAAACTCTTCGCATGTTATGTTACATAACCATTCTGTTCAATATTTGACGTTCTTATTCCATTAATAACTTACAAAGTCGCTTTTTGTTTATTACTAGAGTGCTTGATATATTCATGTGCTTTAATTTGCTCAGTTTTAACAGCATTCTTATAAACATGGTTGTATTGGTCTCGGATGTGCTTATTTTCAAGGATTGGCGTTCTTTTGTAGTTTTCTCAAAGTAACTCAAACGTGTTTCGCATTTTAAATAATTTATTATTGAACCATTTGATCTTCTGGTCGTTTCTCAGAAGGATTTTCCTTTCAGGGAATGCTAGTGTGATGAAATAAGTTAAATTACTTTGGAACATATTTGATTTAGTGTTTACATCATGGTTATCATACATGAATGACCAATTAGTATCCGCAAGTAATTCATAAAAATACATTCTTCCCTCCAATGTTATGGGCCTATGAATTCGAGTAGGGTTGTTTTTTGTTGGTGTTTCAGAGATTGCAATTGATAGTGAAATACCAATATGGTCAGATAAAGGGACACATATCAATACTATTTATGTCATAATTGGTAAAACATTATCAATACAATTGCCATTTCTAGTATTAAAAGTTACGATTTTAGACAAACCGTAGCTCTCAATTAAATCGCACACAGACTGCACTTCGTGGGTATGAGTGTTAAAATTAATATTAAAATCTACATCCAAGAGAACAAAACGATTAGTTAATTTTAATTTATCCGGTAGAGTGTTTAGTTTTAAAATAAATGTATTTAAATCTCCACTAGGAGCTCTGTATGCGATAATGGTGTATAAATTATACTTTGGAATAAATATATAGGCCAATTAACAATCTCTGTTACTAGATATTTCATCAGTAGTATTATTGAACCACTGCAACTCTAGGAACTTATCAACATAGATAATTGTTCCCCCATATGAACCGCTGTGACGTGAATAAAAAGCTGCTGAAATAAGAGAGTTGAGCTTAGAAGAGCGACACTCTTGATTTGATAACCAATGTTCCATTAAGTTAATGATTTGGTATTTTTCCTCTGTAGCTTGAAGTGCGCATTCAAACTCATCTGATGCAAACATTAACTGGCCACACGGATTTTTCATTTTATCGTACTCGGTGGTAGGATCGCTTATTTTGAAAGATGAATATTCATCGGGGTGTTTCAATTGGAGAGACTCACACCGTATATTATTAAATGTTTGGTTTTTTTAAATAATTTAATACGTGATTGGTAGTTAACTTTGCATCAAGTGCGCTCGTTGACGCAGCCCGGGTCTTTTATGACTTTTTTCCAGGTTGTTTGATTTTACATTTATTTGTGCGATTTCGTTTGTTTGTTCAGGACTTGTGATATAGTATTTAACGCAAAAGATAAAGTCAGTCCCCTAAAAAATCAGGTGTTAAATTTCGTGTCCCGAATGCAACTCTACTTATATAGGTCAAATAGGTCGCAGCTTCGAAACTAGATTTTTTTGAACATTTTAGGGCGTATAGGTTAAATCAAAACAGTAGCATTTTCAAACCATTCTTTAGAATGTAAACATGAATTTCCGAATATCCAAAATCTAAAAATTTTACATCACTATACCAAAGGTACGCGTATTACTTGATAAAACAAAGTTATTTGCTTCAAGAAACTTGACTTTTTCATTTATTAATTTGACGTGTTCTTTAAGAATATTACTCTTGTCTTCCTGCTCACCTTCTAGTCGCCGCAGCAGTTCTACTTCTTTCTTGGGGTAGTCGTTTTCACAGTTGGATATAACCTCAATATCGCAGCACATTATTCTGGTATTTTTAATGTTAGTCTAAATGTTTTTTCCAGTGTAATATCTGAAATACTTTAGTTGCGTTATAACATAGTGTATTTTTTCATATACTTATTTAGCTGTTAATTTCAATTTTTTACTATTTAGTTCTAGTTCTAATATTAAATTTATAGCTATTGATAAGATTTCCCTGTAATTAGATGTATTGTCTGTTGGGAAATAAATCTATTATTATTATTATTATTATTATTATTATTTCTATCACTTTTAGTCCTTTCTTCTTTAGACCACAGCTGCGATGGAACGAGTTGCCACAGTTTACATATATTATTACTTTACACTGCGTTTTATTACAACGCTTTAAATAGCTAACTTCATCAGGCGTATTTGTATCGCTCGCCATCTTGAATGGATTGAAATGTGAAAAATGTTTCAAATAAATGGTATTTGAAATTAGGGGGGAAATTTTATGTCACTGCGTATGATTTTGAAACTTCAAGGTCATTTGAAGGCAACTTCAACTTCAGTTAACTTGATTTTTTAAATGAAAACATATATTTTTGTATTTTTTTCTATTTCTACTCGTAAAAAGAAATTTAAATTATCTAAATAATCTTTCTCTAAGATGTACTATTACTAGTTTAAATTGGGATTGACATAGTTGATGGAATAAAACTTAAATTAAACAAAACACAATCTTAAACACAGAATACTTTATTCTACTTATTCTAATTTATGTAATTAAAGTTGATGTTATAGTATTTAATAAATGGATCTGTTGTTTTATGATGCGATGTTATTATACTTTTGAATTAAGGACTGTTTAGGTAATTTATTTCCGTTTGCTACAAAACATCGGGCACATCTCCTTCAGCGTCCACAAAATATTTCACAATTACGTTCTTCATTGTTATGGATCTTTCAAACTCTATATCATTTAATGTCGTTAACCTTTTAGCTTCGCCCTTTTTATTTTTAGTTTTGAAATTTTATCATTATTGCGTTTACAACTTTCGCAGTCAGCTGGCTGAGTCATGGTTGAAGTATTTATGGCCGCCTCTGCATCGGTACCGCTTATTTTTAAGACGCATTTTCTTAACAAATTTTCCCTTAAGGAAGTTCCCTTAAGCAAGGTTTGTGGAAAAATAGTTTCTTTGTAATTAAGTAGAAAACATAATAGTTTTTTTTGATTTCACATGTAATGCTTTTCCAGCTTCTGGGCTTTGAATTGTTAATTTTATTGTAGAGAATAAAGCGAGTATAAAATATATTATGATATTTATTGCAAATGTTTATAAGGGATGAAAATTTTTGGTGGTTTAAATGATTTCTCCTAATATTATTTAATAGTTCTTTTCTATTTAAGAAACTTGTATTTGCTAACTGTAAATCTTTATTGAATTTTCTTTCATGATTATTTATTTTTATATTATTATTTTGTTAATTTATAATTGTCGTTAAATTATTAAATAAGTCCGAACGAAGTAAATTAAAATATTGGCTATTTATTGAAGAACTATGTCCATCTACTATGTAATCCTTGTGTTTATTGGATAAGTGATCGATCATTAGAGTCAATACGGTAGATCTGATAAAGATTATTGGTTGGCTATGATTCACATCGAATATTATTTACCGATTTATTTGATCTTTTCTATTTATTAAAGTGTTATTGAAATTTAGTGATTTAGAACGACATAAAGTAATTGTTGTACTGTATCAATAATAAATGTTATTTTTAGTTTTAGAATTATTTGAATAAAATGTTATTGATTTCAAATGATCATCTTGTGGGATTATTTTATTTTGCATCTAATTATGTATGGGTATATTATACAAATTAACGCCTTTTATTGCTGAGTATCTTCCTGTGAGACGTCTTGTAAAGGAAATTTGTTGAAGTTTAAATTGAAACGTTCGTTATTATCTGAATGAACTCTATTATTTACCACCGGATTCCGGTACGTGCTTAATTTTTTTCTGCGTTGTACGTTGTACGTGTGACCCGGTATTTTGCAGTATGAGCAGAATTTACCATAATTGTTACTTTGTATTATTTGGTAAGAATAATGTGTTTGTTGCGTTTTGATTTCTATTATTTGAAAATGAATTGTAATTTTGAATATTGGATTTCTAAAATTATTGGTTGATTTAATAGTATTATTACTTTGATTTTGGTTGGTTTCTACTATAATTTAAAATTTTCTCCTTCTGTAATGTGAGGTTATAAGCTTATTTCAGGCTTACAATGAATCATAAATCTACGTAAAGCAGTATTATGAATAGCGCGTTTTAATCCCGGTAATTGGTCTGGATTTTTACAATTTTGGATTTCGGGCTGAATAAATGAACTTTTATATTTTTCTAATCGTTAAAAAAATTAATTAACATCCTCACTTGGTAATTGCGTAATTGTTTCCAATTTTTCATGAGCTTGTACAATAAATTTAGTGTAACTGTAATAATGTTTCAGTTTATTTTTTAACTCAGTTCAATGATATACATCCTCCATTTCAACTCCATTAATTACATTTTTGGATAATTGTGAGACAATGTCACACAAAAGAGCTTGTTTTTGACTGGGTTCTGCCAAATTAAATGCAAAGTTACAGTCTTGTATATACCTATTGATTGCATCGCGTTCACCGTTAAAAGGTTTAATAAACTTGAATAAAAGAGACAACGAGAGAACGTCATTTAAATATTCACTAAAATCGTCTTCATCTTTAGTAAGAATTTCTGGTTTTATCGAAATTTGTTGCTTTGGTCATAGCTTAATTAGTAGTGTTTTGTTTAGGACGAATATAAAATGGAAAACGAGAATTACCTATGGGATGTAGATAATTTCACCTACTGTTCTCTATCAAATTCATTCTTGAAAGAAAATTAGGGCTACCAAAAATCCTGTTTTTCGGACTCATTTATTGTCCAGGCAGTTCGGGAATTCAATGGTTTTTCAATTGCGATATCCTACTTCTGACACCAAAATCCTGTTGCGTCCCTCGTGTTACAGGTAAATCGAGCAGGTACTTCCGACACCAGTACTTCTGATTTTTACGGACCTCAGATGAGAGTGACGTAGAATTATCTTAATAGTGTCACAGTACTTATTCACTTATTCCGTCACTGCGTTGTGATAGTATGATACGATAGTTCACTTGATGATAATGTTTTCATAATTAGAAATACGGTTTAAATAATTAATAATACTTTTATTCAGAGCAACGTGAGCCGTACGATACATAAAACAATACTGAATATGCAGAGAATAATCCGTCATTATATACGATTTATAAGGTGCTGACTTAAGAATCTGTTGAGGTGAGCACACGTGAAACAAAGGATCTATTATATTGAGGGCTCCCAACAACGTACAAATTACAGGTAAGGCAACTTATTTATATTAATGGAATGCGAGAAAGGGACGGGGCGGATTAACAATGGTTTTAGTTTATGGAATGTTTAATCGATATTATCACCGGTAGCAGGTTATCTAGTGGGCTTGGATATTTAAAAGGTTATTTTAATTTTTTGAAAATCGCGTGGTTTGCGACTGTAACCAATAATGTTGGAAGCAATAAAAATGAAAAAAAAAAAATAATTTCCACCGAAGCCTACTGATTAAAAAATTCTAACTAAAACCATTGTTAAGCCGCCCCGATACTTCTCAGTACTTTATAATATATATCAGCCCTCTTACCTGTATTTGTATGTAGTGTAATTAGCATTAGTACAAATAAGTTGACCTTTATTTATTTATTTTTTATTTTGCTTTACATGTCTACTTAAAGAAATCTTCTAATAATTTATATAAATGTATAATATAATATACACTTAGCAATTTGGAGCAGAAGACATGCAGGCGGAATTCACGGGGTGTTCTTCCACTCAGACCCATAAGACTAGATGAAGGCATCTTCACCAGTAGTATATTTTGTCTATTTAGACAATATTTTAGCCATTGCTGGCTTCTTTATGCTCATATTATATGAGAATATTTACGTGACGTGACGTTTTGACCTTATTGTAATTAAGCTTGTAATGCACATCTAGCAGATAAAAATAAGAAATTAATTTTAAATCATAAAATAATTAAAGATGTGGGCCCTGATATCGAGTTTCCTTCCTCTCTCGTGCTTTTACTTAGCATTTTATGACTTAATGTTAAAATCGTTTCTTAGCTATTAGAAAACGAACTAAATCATACTGATATATAAGAATAACCAATCCGGTTTGGGAGGTGTTCGTCCTGAAGCAGTTATTTCTAAAATTAGAGGCGTAACTGATTGTAAACTACTTTACGTGGATATTGCATCAAATAATTAAAAAATAGCAACACGGATTCGTTTCTAAGAGATCAACAGTCTAGAATTTGCTTTCTTATAAAAAAGTACTCAAACCCCTAACCTTAAGCTTTATTACACAAGATCATATAGAAATGTGCACCCTAATAATTTATTTTTAATATATTTTAATCTTCCAGGTGGTTATAGAAAATTAAATAATAATCTAAAAATAAACTATAAGAATGTTAATTTACGTTAAAAATATATTTGACAAAAATAAATACATTCTAAAAAGTGTTGGTGTGGTGCTATTTGTAAAACGCGAATAAATTCAATATCTATAGTAGCCAGGGAAGGCAATGATTTGTTTGTAGTTTTAGTTTTAATAATAGTAGATTTACGAAATGTTCGTATTTTTTAATTATTTGGGCCTTATTATTTTTCTCATTTATCAACGAAATTCAGTATGTTTTGCGACCTAATGTATGCAAATGATGTCAAAATATGTAAATTTATTAATTCTCTAAATGCCTGCAAATTAATCCAAGAAGACAGTGATAGAATCAATCAATGATGTAGCTCCATACTTATTTATTTAACGGAAGCCATTTCAAAAATACATAAAATACAATTGTTATTAAAATACATATATACACTAATAAATACGTAAGATAAAATTAAATAAACATATCTACAATTCAAGACATTACCAAACAGATAAACAAATTATTTTAGGAATCTACGCAATTTATTAAGTGAATCCGCAAAAAATCAAACTCCGGAGTACTGAGCATAATCTGTTCTTTGAAAAGGTACGTGGAAGGTAATATTACCACGCAGGGAATGAGAAGAAACATGTAAACCGATCAGGCTGAGCAGATCGGGACAGTCAATCACACCATTAAGCAATTTATAATCAAGTATTTTATCTGAATTTACGCGTCGAGTTTTGAGACAATATTAAAAATTCATAATACGTCAGTGTAACTGCAACTAAGTTGCACTTGAATCCTAAAAAAAAGGCACGATTTTTTTAATTTGTTTGATACTTTCCTTGCCTACACTACTTGAACAATACTCTAGATGTGGGCGCTGAATAGAAGAATTATTGTGCGATAATCCCAAAAAAATTTTGCGTGACGTTTAATGAATCCCAAGAGCTTTTAAGATTAATGCCTAAATCTTGGATTCTACCCGTAACAACTATTCGCCTAGCAAATAGTAATCATGTGTTATAGTGGATGCCCGTCTGGAGAAGGTAATTAATTTTTTAGATTTAGAGAGAGCTTGTTATCTCGACACCAAACACCAAATGATTTTAACTCACTTTGAAGTAACCTAGCATCCTCCACCGATCGGATTTTCATGAAAATCTTCATAACGTCAGAAAACATTAACGCGTTGGAAAAGCAGATTACAGCATCATTTAAAAAATGTTTAATAACAAGAGACCTAGGTGGGACCTTTGAGAAATACAAGAAGTTACGTTAAAAGGATGAGAAAGTCTTTGACCAATTCATACAAGTTGAATTCTATCGGATAAATATGATTGAATCCAATGTAAAAGAGTGCCATTAATTCCAAAAACGACAAATCTTTTAATTAAAAATTTGTGGTCGACAGTATCAAATGCCTTCAAGAAGTCAGTATAGATACTTGCTGTGGATTTGCCAGCTCTAAAACTATGTTGGCACGTTGAAATTGAAGGTTGTAACATTATCGTTAGATATATGATAAGCAATTTTTCAAAAATCTTGGGCTCTACTGATAACATGGATATGGGCCTATAGTTTTCTACTTGATTTTTGACTCCGGATTAGTGTATTGGTGTATAAAAGCACTCTTCCAACAATCGACAAAAAATCCTATAACAAGGGATAGATTAAATAAAATTCATAAAAGACGACTAAGTGCAAATGCACAGTTCTTAAGAGTTATTGCCTTTTATTGAACGAACTTATGTCATTAAAAGGCAATAACGATAACAATAATAATCCGATATTTTTAAGGCAGGCGAAGTGTTCTCATTTATATGACAGTTATCAATTAAAAGATTACGATTAATAGAGGCCTGGCCTGTGTTATTCGATAGGCGGTAAACAGATTAAAAAAAAAAATGAGCAAAGTCGTTCACTATGTCTTTCGGGCCAGTGATCAAAGAGTCTTCATGAATAAAAGTCGTCGGTATTTGATAGCACGAACGCATGGATTTGACATAGCACCAAAAATCTTTTGGATTATTTTTGATGGAATATTCAACCGATTCGATGCGGTTTATATAACAATTATTTGCTAGGATTTTTCATTTTACCCGAATTCTACTGAATTTCAAATACTCCGAAGGACATCGTGATAACTTATAAGCTTTTTGGGTTTTTTCTTTAATTTTTTAAGCTCCCTATTGAATTAATTTGGAAAAGTGTATGTTTTATGTAAGTGTGTTTTCTTGTGGATCGTACTTATTTTTTGTATATAAAGGTCTAATTTATAAAATATTGTGGAGCAAAACAAACTTCATTAATGTTACAACCCTCGAAAATGGCATTTCATCTTATATTGAGGAAGGCATCATCAAGATGTGTAATCCGCATGCTTAAAGTCGTACACCCCATTTGTTATTAATCCAAGTAGCAGAGGGCAAGTTAGTTACCAAATATGTATAATGTATTAGAATTTCATAATGACAATGATTCTACATATTCACAATGACTCTGATAAATTGAGTAGTCTGAGTTAGGAGGTAAATACAGTAAACAGCCCCGAGGATACTACTAGCCATGTGAATACAGACATATAATTCTTCATATAGTTACTACTGTATACTTAGTATGAAAAAAATATGTCTGATACTGCAATAAGAACTCCTCCACCCCGCAACTTGAATCTTGTAATACAGTTACGATCACATCGATAGATATTAAAACCTTCTTGTCCGATCAGTTATTTTCTTTCATTTACAAGCTTTATTCCCAGGGCGGTAAGTTCAACTTACGGCTCATGGCAAATAAATAAAACACAACACAATCTCCATAACAACCAGAGCGCATTAGACGATTTGACAAAATTTACATTTTCGGAGTTTCACATATTTTAATTAATTAATCAATTAATTGATTAATCAATCGATCAGGAAAAAAAAATAGCATAAGCATCTCGGGCGTTAGTGCTACCGGTCTCGGGTAATGTGTCGGTCCCCACACTATTACCCTCCACCGCTATAACGCACTTACCGCCCTTGATACTTAATATACTATAAACCTAATTCAGAATTAGAAATAGAATTCGTCAGCCACGCCTCATTAAAAATAAAAACAGCATGACCGGTTTGTTAAGTAGCAGTATTTAATAAAAATAATTTGCAACGCAGTCCATGTACGTTTTGGCAGTAAAAATCATCATTATATATACACATGCTCGTTACATAGATTTCATATACATCATTAATTCGATATCTTTTTCAAAGATATATATTTATTTAAAACGTGTGATATACTTCTGTTATTTGATCATTTTATACTATAAAAGGTAATACGTGTTAGAATAGAAACTGTACAAAATAATTTTTAGGTTGATGAAATATAAAATTGGCTGGATCCATATCTAATGTGAGTATTTGATAATAAAAATGATTTAATTATTCCGTTATAATACATTTTCGTCTAATTTTTATTTATAATAATAATTTACTAACGCTATTATTAATTATTCGTTATATAAACTCATATAAAAGATGAAATTGGTTTGATAATTAATTTATACATTTATATAATAATAATTTACTAACGCAGTTATTAATTATTTGTTATATAAACTCATATAAAAGAAGAAATTGGTTTGATAATTTAATAATTTATAATTTCTATTAAAGCTACGTTAAAGAGATGTATATACACTTAAATGTTTGTCTGGCTCTTCCACAGAGGTATGTGGGACTCGTCCTGCTCCTTCTGAGTAGGCCCTACCCACTAAACCTTCTCTCAGTTCTGGGGGAACCGGTAGTATCACCAGGTATTCTTCGCCCGGAATCCCCCTGCCAACTATTATGACCTTGCCGCCATCTCCAGATCTGCGTCTCCGTCAACGGCATCCCCAGTTCTATCTCCAGCTGTGTCCTCTCGGTGTTCCACCGCCCGCACTCGAGCAGCGTGTAACCGGCGTCATCAGTAGCGTCCCCACACCAGATACACATCCCACTTTCGACTTTCCCGATCCGTTAGAGGTACACCCGGTAGCAGGCATGTCCTGTCAAAATATGGGTTAAATGATATATCAGCTCACCATGTTTCCTTTCTATCTATGGTTCTATTTTGTGTATTAGCTTCGTCGTCCATGTTCCCTTCAGGGAGTCCCTCTACCAATCCTGCCAGTCCGCCTCGAGTTCGCGTCTCGTTGTCGTCCTAGCCACCACCTAGCCTGTTCTCTCTGCTAAAAGCTCGTGCATGCGTGCACAGGCTTTAACCCTTAGGTCTGCCGCTGCCGCTGTTCGGTACATGCGTATCATCCTGAGTGCCGCGGGTCTCATGGCACTGCCGAGTTTAGCGACGTTCCTCTTGGAATACAGGCAGTTTGCCCACGCTGGTGCGGCGTAGAGTAGTCTCGATGTCGCCGCTCCCATCAGCAGCCTCCTGGTGCCCTCCATTGGGCCACCCTTGTTTGCCATCAGACGAGCTACCGCTCTTACTGTCCTTGTAGCTCCTGCTGACGCACAATCGCCTGGTACCCGCCCAGCCCTTCTCAGGGAGAGTCCGACTGCCGTCTTCTTTTCCGCTGCCACGACGAGACCGGCTCCATACAGCTAGTAGGCGACTGTCTCAACCACCCTTTGCGCCACTTAACGTAGTTCCTTAACGACCCTTCTGCTGATAACTATCAGCAGATCATCGGCGAAACCAATCGTCTTGGCCCCACACATGAAAGGGCCGAGCACCGGGCCTTGGTGTACGCCACCGGTCGTTATGACACTTTCCTCTGTCCCCAAGTCTCCCGTGAATACTAGATCCCTATCACTAAAGTAGCTTAGGAATATATTTATGAGGTACCCTGGCAGTCTTTTCCCGTGCAACGCCTTTATAATTGTGTGTCTCGGGATGGGTGTTGAAGGCGTTCTTGATATTAAGCGCCATCCCCATACAGTGCTGTCACGCCTTAATTGGCCCACTGTTTGCCCGTTCCACTATGCTCTTCACTCTGAGGTGGAACTGCCGAGTTTGAACCCGTATTGGTTTTCGGAAAACCCTCCGGTTCTCTTCAGTGTCGCGCTGGCTCTACCTACCAGCAGCCTCACCACTGCCTTCCCCTCGCCATCCAGAAGATATATGGGTCTGTATGCTTCCGGCGTGGTTCCCTGCTTGCCCTTATTTGGCAATAACACCAGCCGAGCTGGGGATAACGCCTTCTGCCAGGCAGCTGTTGTAGAGCCCCGCTAGCAATTCCGGGTCGACTCCAGCGACCAGCTTGATGGCTTCGTTCGGGATGCCCCCAGTCCCTGTTGCTTTGCGATTTGGTAGAGCTGCGGCTGCTATCGCCACCTCTTCCACCGTGAACATTTGCACGTAGCTTAGCCCGTCTAGCGGCTCCGCCTGCTGCTCTTCCCATGGTATTAGGGGAAAAGAATTTCCACCACCGCTCTAACCCCTCCGCGGACTAGCCAGCCCACGTTGGGTAAGGGTGCCCCCAGTTTATTTGCTACAATTTTGTGTGGACGGAACACATTTGTCCTTTTCTACCTCTTCAGAAAGTTGCCGCTACTTATGCGGTTCGCAATTCCTCGGTATAGCCGCCTCATATGCGGCCATGAGTTATATCTCACCCATGTCTTCCTAGGCGTTGGTAGTCGGGGCGAGAATTCACCTGCCATCCTGACGGAGAAGGAGATATGGCGGTGATCGCTATGGCTCTCCCTTTCCGCCTCGACAGTCCATTTGTTGATCCTCCCCAGCATGACTGCCGATACCAAGGACAAATCGATGATTGACTCCGCATTTCTTATTGAGCATGTAGGTACAATTCCCTCATTGGCCACTTCAAGGTCCTACTCCGCTATTAGGTCCAACTGTTAGATGTACATTTCGATCGCAAAGTGACCATTATCAATAGCAAATAAAAATTATTTGTAAAGAAAGTATTAGTGTTTTTATTCCAAGTATATTAATTAAATCTTCATGTAACTTAATGACGAATTTCTGCTTAAAGCTATTTGACTTGATTTAACAAATATAAATAAACAAGGATCATTTGTAGATGTGTTTAGTCATTTTGTTAGTTGGTGAGCAATTCATTGCTTACTTATTTAAAAAAGAATTACCGTTTTCTCTATAAATTACGAGTCTATTGTAATTTTTAATCAATTTTATTATTAAAAACGTTTAAAGTAAATTACGGAGTGACTGCTTAAATAAATGTAAACCTGCTATTTTTCAGACTTAAATCATTTGTAATTGTCTTCTGTATGCATTGCATGGTGTATTATTAAAGCTATTTTTTTATGGTAACATTCATTACAAAACTACTTTATCAAATGCTTATAAAAAGAATATATTTGGCTCTAAACGTTCACGTTAATTAATAACAAATTATTTGCTGTGAGTTCATTTGCCTGTAATTTTCTGCGCAACCTATTTTGTTGCTAGCAATTAATTTTAATAATAAAATTAATTATAAAGTCTTTTAATTAATCATTGAACTTACACAACAATATTTTATCACGAGGGAAGTGAAAAATTAATTCATTACTCATACAGCAACTGCAAAAGGCTTAAATTTGTTTTAACTAAAATGTATTAAAGTAGGTGAAATTTTTATGCCAACGTTCTGAATGCAGTATATTCAGTGTAAATGGATAAATAATTACCAAAATCATTTAAATATTACATTTAGATATTACTCAATAATTTATTGTTATGATAGTAATATATTTTTTGACGATTTCGTATGATCTCTTTCTAATTTTTGCGATAAATTTTTAAAGATAACTACTTTAAATTATAAACTGCCTGAGTAAAAATAAAAAATAAATTTTAAATAACACAAATTAATCTTTGTTTATATCACACACATTATTATTATCTTAATGTCTATAGCCTCTACAATCACATATTTAGAAATTCATTATTACAATTTATTTTTGATTAGTGGAAGCGCAAATTTTATATTAATGAATAAACTTACAATTAAACTATGTTAATTACTTTGGGCGGTATATTATTATCTTTATTAGCTTATTAAGGAATATTTTATTATTAGAGCAAATTAACCTTGGAAATGGAAGTAGGAGTACCATTATAAGCTGCACTGAAATGTTATTTATTAAGAACATAAATATGGTTGGTTCGTGTTACAGGGCGTGAAATTAGACAAATATTTATTTGGTCGTGAGTCGCGTTATAGAGACATTACCATTTCTCATATACATAATATTATTCTTGAGTTATATACTCATAAATACGCAAATACGTTTTTATTTTAAATATTGTAGAAGGGATTTATGAACTGTCATTTATGTAGAATAAATAATTATTTCAATTATTGTTTTCAAGTATAAACCGTATAAATATTTCGGTTTAAATTGCATTCATTCAACTTATAATATCTCTTCACGTACTCAAACATAACAGAAATTGTTTCTGATTCGGTGAATGAGTATTTAATATTAATTTTAATTGATAGCCAAACCCTATAATATCCATTATCTTGTTAAAGCTTCTGGTAGTTAGACTAGTACATAAATAAATAACCTATTTTTTTTTTAAATTTGAAAATGACCTTGGTCTTAGTCATATAGTCGGCTACTAACTAATTACGGATAAACAAAGAACACTTTTCTTCACAGCCAGATATCCTTCAGGGTTGTTAACTTAGAGACAAGCGGAATTAGACAACGGGTAATAGGTAAAACCACATTCGATCCAAAAACATAAGATATAACCTTTTTACCTTCCATGTAGGCAAAGAAAAGTATTGGGATCGTATTTTTTATTTAATCTGAAATTTCAAAGGAATATGCAATTTATCTATATGTATGTGCATCTGTTCTAGGGCATTTTGTTCCAAAATGGGCTGAAGAATCTTAATTGAAGCTTAAACTTAGGCTTTTATTCTTTGACGGAAGTTCGTAAAAAACAATTATATATTTTTTTATAAAAGCTATACCGAATGATATACAAAAATCTACAACAATGAGTCATACTAAGACTTCAAGGGCAAAAAAATTATTGGACACTTGGCCGACAGAAACTCCTGGACTTCTTAGAAGATACATGAGTTCAAAAGGAGTAAAACAGCCAGAGGCACAAAAAAGGACCACGGAGATCGCAGTGCAGGGACGCTAGGGGACACCACCTCGTGGGGATAAAAAAAGACTTAATATAATAATTATATAATTCGTTTATAGAAACAACTACTTTTCTGGCTAATACCTCGATAGATATTGAATTATACAAAAGTAATTTGCGTGCCAAATAAACTTTAAAGAAATAATTAGTTAATAAAATATATAAGTCCTTAACGCTGTAGAAAATTAACTAATAATTATAAAAAACACGAAAATATTGAATTTAATTACATCAACCTAAATTAATTTCTTGATTCAAATTTATCATAATATAGTCACTCACAAATTATTTAACGTACATTCAATCATTTTTAGTTCATTTTACAGAAAGAAATACGTTCAAGCCAGTGTTGCTTTGATAGCCTTGCTATTTTGTAACACGCAAATTACTTTTGTATTATTCAATATCTGTCGAAGTATTAGCTAGAGAAGTAGTTGTTTCAAAAGTGGTTTGTTATTGTAGTCTTAATAAGACTCATTTGTTGTAGATTTTACAAAATATTTTCGTGTTTTTTCTAATTATTAAATAATTAGTTCTTAAACTAGTAAAAATTCAATATAAAACTGAAATTATTTTCACACAAAACAGAAAATAAGTATTGAAAATTAGTTATTTCGTTCTATTTAGGAAAAAAATTCACTTAAATTTCTAAATGTTAATTTTAATTTACCTTTAAATTTAAATGTATCATTATCTTGCAAATAAAAGATTTGTTTATTGTAGAAATCTAAACTTGATAATTTTGAAATCAGTAAGTTCAAGTATTTTTCGGTAGTTCTTCATCAAGTCGCGTTTAAACCAAATAGTAAACTATCAAATATCCTATTCAATTCAAATGATAAAATCAGCCTCTTTAAGAAATCAGGTGTTTATGAAATACCATGTTCCGAGTGTAATTCTGCTTATATGCAGAACATCCCTCCGCATTTAGACTAAATAAAAATACCAGCACCTTTTCTAATCACGCTTTAGTTTGTAACATCCTTTCTCCGAAATTCAGAGTATTAAAATCTTACATTCCTGTCCAAAAGGAGCTAAGCTTAATCTCCTTGAATTTTCAAATTAAGTAATAATCCTCTTGTAAATCTGTTAAACGAACAAACCGATTTAATATACACGCCACTTTTCAAAAACCTGTAATCTCTTAATGACGCTTAATCCTTTGTAACTATTCTCTGTAAATTAATTTCCTACCCTGAATCCAGTACCTGTTAACTGTTATGTTAACGTTTCATTAATTTCTTCACTTGATCATTATCAACCTTTAAAAATCAAAACTTAAGTTGCCTTCTTCTAATATATTTATATACAATACAATAAATTTTAGTTGTAAAAATCATTTAAGTGTTTATATTATGAATTACCATGTAGTAACGGTCGCAATCAATATCATGAATAATAAAACTAATTTGTAGGTTAGATAAACTCAAATATTAATAAGTCAAATTATTGATGAAATATATTTTTTGACCATTAATACAAAAAATAAATAAAAATATCAAAGCAAACATTTTATTAAAGGATGATTTCCCTTTAATAGGGAATCCCTTATAACTCGAACTAGAAAAATAAATGCTATTTACCAAATGTATACCAAACCAAGGTTTTAAAACAAAAATAAATATACTAACAGAAAATTTGGTTGTAAACTATGGAATAATAATAAATTAACTTACTATATTATACAATTTTTAATATTTTTTGGTGGAATTGAAATACTTATCTAATTTTCTAAATTGAATATTACGCAGTTACTAAAATGCATTGTAAAATTTAAATTAACAAACATAAATTACTTTCTTTGTTAACTAATCAATAATAAGCATGTATTTTTTATATTTCATAATCAATAATTATTCTTTGTAAATATAATTAAAAATAATAGAATTTAAAGCAGTTACTAAAATGCATTTTAAATATTAAAATATTCACTTCGTTTGTTAACCAATTAATATATAATTATACGCGCCTGAATATGCGTTATTTAGTTATTTTAATTTTGTTTTTATTAACATCCGCCACAGACCAGTTTCTCCTTATTGTACTAAAATATTTTCAAAAATATTTACTCTCTTTAAACAAACGGAAAAATTGTGATTCGTTTTTTCTCGATAGTTATCATGAAAGCCTGAAATTTTAATTATATTAATTTAACATAATTCTTATGGTGTCTTAATTTAAAGTTTTAACTGAGACCCGCATTTAGTTTTAAAGATAAGACATGCGGTTAATTACAAATGCACACTTTAATAATATTATGCTTCGTGGTCTAGAGTAATAACTTAAAAGGATCGCTTAAACGGTTTAATGACATGTATATGCGAGTTTGCCTCAAATTGATGTGTGCATCGAATTACTTTTGAAACACGTATCTCGGAAAATCTGCATCCTAGGTGATATGAATAATAACTCATTTTATTTCTGATTAAATATTCGAGTACGTGAAGAGTATTAATTAATAATAGTTAAAAATATATCCTTTCTTCACAGTTTTTATTTTACACTATAAGTACATTTCGAACACGAGTTCATTTTCAATAGTTAATTGACATAAAAAATACACACGTCAAAAGAGTTGGGCGATTTAATTATTATGTTTAACTAAATAAAAATAATTGAAAAAATCGGCGTGGGTTTAAAAGTTGTGTTTTGGGAAAATTAAAAATTGGAATAATTTCAAGTAATGGGTTGTCTAAAGGACTAAGATTAAAATTCAATAAACAATTTTTATGTTTCTTCATCTCAATTGCTTCCATCATATTTAATTATTATCGGTTGAATGTTTTAATAATTTAGCCTTTTCTACTGAAAATTTGTGGCCAGTGGAGAAAATGTGATATGCGAATGCTGATTTTGACATTTTATGTGATATGTGTGTTATTTAAAACGTGTTAATAAATTCCTTTGTGTATGTCCAATGTGAATTTTATTGCAATGAGAAGATTTGATTAAATAAATTTAAATAATTTGCAATAAGTTATGCCTTTTTTGGGCGCATCAATATATAAAAACAAAAATGGTGGTGTGGCCATCATAGTACTTTCCCTATATTTTTCTCGAAAACTATAAGGTTTACGCAAAAATGTTATTCTTAATAATTTGTGCACTTTTGAATTCTCTACAATTATTTGTTATATAAATTTTATGTAACTCCAACAGTTTATTAGCAATTCACAAAAAATGTCAAAATTTTTAATTTTAATTTTTTTTCTCGAAACTTAAGAATTTTATGAAAAATATGTTTTAATAAAACTTGTTTAGTTTTTTATTCCCTTTAATTTTTATTGAACCGTTTTTTAAAATTTTATATATTTAGAAAATAATCACCAAAAAACAAAAAAACGCCTCGAGTAAACATCCACTTCCGGTCTATGAATGTTCACCAAAAGCTTTTCAGTTCCAGTTTTTAACGACAAAACCTTAAGTTTGAAGTTTCATCTCAAACAGATAATTCGTTTTTGAGATACAGCGCCCATCGCGACCCAACTGCCTAGCTGTACACACGTGCTCTGCAGATTAGCGTTTTAGTAAACAGTTACTAAGTAAAACGATATGGTTTACCCTGCTACATCAGTAGTTAAAACTAAAAACAAGAAAAGTGACAAGCGGAAAAGAGGCCGGCCGAAGAAAAGTGATAACGAGCAGGAATCCAAAAAACGACCAACCTCGCCTGTAGACGACTCCGACAGCACTTCCGACATGGACACATCTCATTCACTTATGGCAAGTAACACTACACTAAACATCCATACACCCTCAACATAACTAATGGCAACAACAAAAACAACATCTCCAACAACATTTACACCCCACACACAACAATACAACAACACCTATAACTTTACCACTTTAACTGAATATACCCGACTACAGATGGTCCAATTATGGATTACTAACATAAATGATAAAGAGGCCATCATTATCAAAACTAAAACGGGATTCATTGTAAAATCTAATAGCAATAGAGCCACTTGCGAAAACAATCTGAAAATACTGCAAGGAAAAACATCGTACGTTCTTTCGCGGTGTCAACCGCCGCGCCTCGTGAGCGAAATACTGCAGCGCCGTCGTACTCGTGCGTCATCCGATCGCTCGAACCCGAGATTGAAGACGCAGCTATAAGCGCGCATTTAAATTCGGCCGGCATCGAACACAGATTCTGCCGTAGAATAATATCCAAAGCTACCGGATTAAAAACCAGAATGGTGCGAATAATTACTGCTTCACACAACTCTTACACTAAACTTCTACAAGATCAATTTAAATATATGTGCAAAGTCTACCCAGTGGAAGAAAGTACGGCACCTCAACCACTGCCTGCACCCTGTAGCAAATGTTCAAAATTTGATCACATCACAGCAGACTGCAAAAATAAAATTCGCTGCGATAAATGTGCGGGCGAACACTTCACCTCTGCCTGTCAAACACAACTCCCAGCCAAGTGCAGGTCATGCGGCAAAGAAGATCACGGCGCCTGGTCAATTAAGTGTCCCAACCGTCCCCGACAACCCATTGAAGGGATCCCGAATATTCAAATTCATTGCACCAATAAAAAATCATCCGACATTGACGACGAACACATTAAGAAGTCACGCATACACAAACCATTCACACTCTATGATCATATTCTCGACACGTATACAGCAGAAATTAACAACCCTACTAATACGGACAGACAGGCACTCCTTAAAAAACTTCACGATCGTTTAATGATCTCATTCAAAGTAGACACACACGCATCTTTCTCAGGTAATCGTATGTTTGTTGTCATGTTTGATTTAACTGCACCCAACATTATCCCCACTGCCCCCATCGAAGGCGTTCGCACAGCTCATTCAGTTATTAATGTTCAGTAATATAAACCTAATTTATTCCAATATAAACTCGCTAGCTAACAAATCCTACATCATTTATAACTATCTTTCCAATAATCCTATACATATTTGCATGCTTGTTGAAACCAAAACCCAACATCCTTTCTCCTTAACTGGCCATTTTTGCAAATTCCAGCAAATATACTTAATCACAATGTTAGAGGGGGGTCAATAGCGGCAGCTCATCCTTCCATTAAAATTGGTAAAGCTAATCCCCCTAAAATCAACAACCCGCTCAACAATTGTTTACACTTCACCTTATCATTTCCCTCTTTTAAAATCAATCTGTTCCTAGTTTATATACATCCCCATTCCCCGATTGATGACTCCATATTTATTAAAGCTTCCCTGTTCGACAACGCCATCATTTTAGGTGATTTTAACCTTAACAAAGCCAAATCCCGTCATATGTCTTCATTCCTTTTCCAATTCAAACTTCATATGTATCCCCACTCCTCCTACATTCATCATTAATGACTCACAATCTACCACTCCTGATGTACTTCTTTGCACTCAAAATATCCGTAACCTTATCCACTCCATCAACTTAGTTCCCGACTTATGTTCTGACCACCTTGCCATACGCTTCCAAATAAAAATCCCCCTAGATCCTCCTCAACAAATCCCTAACTTTTTTTACAATTTAAAAAATGTAATATAGATAAAATTAATTTAGAAATGTCAGAATATATCACCGCTAATCCCATTATTAATCCAAATTCTATTACCCTCTTCAATGAAACCCTATCTTCGTCCATTATCCAAAACACACCTCAAATATCCAAACAATTTTATAAATATCCCCTCCCAAAATACATCCTCCGACTAATTAAATTTAAAAGACAATTATACCGAGACATACAACTGACGGACACAACTGAACTCAGACAAAGATTTAACCAACTTAACAAAGACATCAAAAGACTTATAACTGAATTCAAGACGGACGTTTGGATAAACACCTGCAGAAAGATCAACGATACAAAGGGAAAAACATTTTGGACGGAGATAAATAAATTAAGCAAATACAAAAAGACAGACAATCTACAAAACATCTTTGACCCCTTAACTAACGAGACCATCACAGACACAGACGTTATTGCTCAAAATTTTGCCGACACTTTTAACAAGACTTATACAATGACACATGACCCAAACTTTGACCGCACAAATTTTCAAAAAATAAATGACTGGTACGTTCAATATTTTGAAAACAATGACTGTTCAGAACCGACGGACATTTTTACACATGACGAATACTTTGAGGTTTTAAATAAAGGGAAAAATACAGCGACTGGACATGACAATATACACAGACATATCCTCAAATCCTTTCCATTCCATATACACGACCACATCCTCAATAATATTAACTTCCTCTACAAAAACCAATACTTCCCATAAGTGTGGAAAATAGGAATAATTATTTGCATTCCCAAACGCGACCAACCTTCCAATTTACTAACCAGCTATCGTCCTATCACACTCTTACCTGTTATTGGAAAATTATATGAAATCCTCCTTAAAACCAAAATCCTTTCTCTAATTTCTAATCATATCCCCAATTATCAATTTGGATTCCTTCCCCGTCGTTCAACTTCTCTTCCTCTAACCATCCTAGCCTCTAACATTCAAACTGCCCACCTTGAAGGTAGAGCTTCTGCAGCATTATTTCTGGATGTTCAGAAAGCATTCGATTCTGTCTGGCACCAAGGCTTATTGTATAAATGTCATCTCCTAAATATCCCTCGTCATATCATTTTTATCATTAAACAATTCCTCTCCAATAGATCCCTAAAAGTAAAAATCCACAACTCCTTCTCTTCTTCTATTACTCCCGAACAAGGCCTCCCACAAGGCTCTCCCCTCTCACCCCTATTATACAACATTTTTAGCTCCGACATCTATAATCCTGATCCTCTCTACTTCAATCCTTCCAAATATCTCCTGCAATTTGCTGATGATACTGCCCTAATTACCCATGCTCCCACGTTACCAAAAGCCCTCCAATTCCTTCAAGAGCTAATTTACTCCCTTCAACACTGGTTTGCAAAATGGCGTATTAAAATCAATCCCCATAAATCACAGCTCCTAATTCCATACCACCGCACCAATAATTCTCCCTACAACATCTCAATTTCCCACACTATTATCACCCCCTCAAATTCCGTTAAATACCTAGGCATAACCATAGACCCCAAAATCAATTTCAAAAACACACATCTATAATTAAAAACAAAATAACAACTAGGGCAAAATATTTTAGATGTTTAACTTATAGAAATGATGGCATCAATAGTAAAACAGCAGTTAAAATATACAATGATGCCGCCCTTTACTGGACTATGGTTGTGCCCTCTATCCCAATCCCAGCAACCCAACTTCCCGTATATTCAAGTTAGCGAGCGAGCATCCCTCCGTACTCTAACAAAACTTCGGCATCCTCTAAATCCTTTACATAATCCTTCCAATCAACTCCTCTATGATACAACCTTAGTTATCCCCATTCAAGAGCGCCTTCGATTCCTATCAGAAAAATTCTCCAAAAATCCTTTCAACTTTCATATATTATCCCTCTACTGTCTTCCTAGAAACCCTAACATAATCCCTAAATTTAAAAACCCACATTCTACCATTTTCGATTTCATTTCATCACTTCATGCATCTACTCACTAAAGACTGACGCCATATGACTAGACAAAACAAGGCAGAAAGACGTCTGGTCGATAGCCTTTTGACAGATTTACATGATAACACCTCATTCATCATTTATTTATTATTTAAATAATGTACATATTTGTCAATAAAGATGTATATATATATATATATATATATACAGGGTGTCCCGTTAATGTGGGGAAATGGCTGGACCATAGATTCCTGGGGTAAAAATATGACGATTTAACGCAACTTATCTATATCCAAAAATTTACGGTTAAGCCGGAATTTGGCTTCAAAGTTTCAAATTTTTTTATTTCTTTTGTTTATAACAATTGAACGCTTTATTTCATTTAAATGAAACTTATTATTAATAAGTACCATCATATCATACATCATTTCAGTTATTGTTGGCATTAGTGATTGACAGGAAGTATAAAAAACCGTAGTACCACCACTTAAAAACTAAAATATTTTTATATTGGTACATCCAATAAAATCCAAAAAAATCTACTTGAAAGGGCATTAGATTTAAAAACTTTTTTGACTCTTACCAGTTTTTGATATCTTATACGGTTTTTGCATAAAAAAATAAAATATGAATATAGTATACTCATTATGCACTCATTAATAAGTAAATAAACTTACTCTATTGAATAAAAATTAAATAATATTAATTAATAAAATAAATCAAAACAACATCTAACACTTTTCAAACAATTTTCTTTGCAAAATCCTAATACAAACAAGATATATGTTTGTTCCAAATATGAATATTTATGAACTATAATAAAGTTAAAAATTAATTGTTAAAAGACACTAAATAATTATTATTATACATAATTTACATTTTTTAAACAAAGACGGCCACGATAAACATTTTTTTCGATTCGATGAAAAACTTGATTTTGTTTTTACGAGATAAAAAATATTTATTTTATTTTTTTGTGGGAAAACCGTAAAAGATATCAAATATTATTAAGAGATAAAAAAGTTTTTAAATTAAATTGCCTTTCAAGTAGTATTTTTTAGTTTTTATTAGACCCATTAATAAAAAAATATTTTAGTTTTTAAGTGGTGGTACTGCTGTTTCTTATACTTCTTGTTAACCAATAATAGTCATAATAACTGAAATGATGTATAATAGTATGTTACTTATTAATAATAAATTTCATTCAAATCAAATAAAGCGTTCAATTGTTATAAACAAAAGTAATAAAAAATTTTGAAACTTTGAAGCCAAATTCCGGCTTAACCGAAAATTTTTGGATATAGATAAGTTGCGTTAAATCATCATATTTTGACCCCAGGAATCTATGGTCCAGCCATTTCCCCGCATTAACGGGACATCCTGTATACAGGGTTATTCACGCTATACGGCACGGAATATTGTGGCCAAAATACGTGACTTTCAAAAAGTTTCACTATGGGGATATATGGGGGTCTATTAGGGCTACTTTTTAAAATTACTTTCATAATATACAGGGTGTCCCAAAAACCCTAAAAGTATCAAAGTTGTGTTTTTTTTAATGAAACACCCTGTATTTTATTGCATTTTTGGATCCTTCGATCAAAATAAGTGTGTGTTTTAATAAGGTTTTTATTACTTAAACCTTAAGGTTTTTGAAATAATTTGAATTTTGTAAAAATTTAACCTAATTTTCATGTTTCAAATACTTAAAAAGTAATTAAGTTATGCATACCAAATTTACACTGAAATGTAATAATAGATCATATTTTATTTTCCAAGTATAATAAATTTGACATCTTATACCGGGTGTAATAAAATTGGAATTAAACAAATGAGAACTTTAAATGGCCATAACTTCATTTATTTAAATGGAACGCTATATTTATTATCTTATCAGCAAATGCACGTTTTAATTACCTATCGAATGGTATTTATATCTTAAATGTTGTCTTCTCGTTTTTACAGAAAACGCCAAAATATTGTTTATTGCACCGTTTTAGTACTTTTTAGTAAAAATTTTAATGTATCTAGTATTCTATGGTATTTAAAAACGTCAGATAATTAATTTAGTTTGCCACTTTAGTTTAAAAAGCCTGTCTTTTGTTATAGTTGTCTTATTTTGCATTTTTGTGTTAGATCGTTAGTAATCGTTATTGTTTGAACATCGCTGTTGTATTTTTTGGTAAAAAATGAAGATTTACTCAAAAGAAGGGGGTATTGGCATTATCTTTATGCTTGGAGAATGTCATCAAAATTGTTTATTGGCTTGTCGAGTTTATACTTAAAGGTTTCCCGAAAGAAATCACCCTAAGCCAGCCATTTTTGAGAGACTATTAAACCAATTTAAAGAAATTGGAAGTGTCAGTTATAAAAACCCCAGTATAAGAAAATCTGTGTAAATTTTCATTTTTTACTATTAAATACAACAACGATGTTCAAACAATAACGATTACTAACGATCTAACACAAAAACGCAAAATAACACAACTATAACAAATGACAGGCTTTTTAAACTAAAGTAACAGACTAAATTAATTATCTTACGTTTTTAAATACGATGGAAAACTAAATACATTAAAATTTTTACTAAAAAAGTACTAAAACGGTGCAATAAACAATATTTTGGCGTTTTCTGTAAAAACGAAAAGACTTAACATTTAAGATATAAATACCATTCGATACGTAATTAAAACGTGCATTTGCTGATAAATTAATAAATATAGCGTTCCATTTAAATAAATGAAGTTATAGCCATTTAAAGTTCTCGTTTGTTTAATTTCAATTTTTTTACACCCGGTATAAGATGTCAAGTTTATTATACTTGGAAAATAAAATATGATCTATTGTTACATTTCAGTGTAAATTTGGTATGCATAACTTAATTACTTTTTATGTATTTGAAACAAGAAAATTAGGTTAAATTTTTACAAAATGCAAATTATTTCAAAAACCTTAAGGTTTAAGTAATAAAAACCTTATTAAAACACATACTTATTTTGATCGAAGGATCTAAAAATGCAATAAAATACAGGGTGTTTCATTAAAAAAATCACAACTTTGATACTTTTAGGGTTTTGGGGACACCCTGTATATTATGAAAGTAATTTTAAAAAGTAGCCCTAATAGACCCCCATATATCCCCAAAGTGAAACTTTTTGAAAGTCACGTATTTTGGCCACAATATTCCGTGCCGTATAGCGTGAATAACCCTGTATATATATATATATATATATATATATTCAAAAATATTTACTCTCTTTAAACAAACGGAAAAATTGTGTATCGTTTTTTCTCCATAGTTATCACGAAAGCCTGAAATTTTAATTATTTTAATTTAACATAATTCTTATGGTGTCTTAATTTAAAGTTTTAATTGAGACCCGCATTTAGTTTTAAAGATAAGACATACGGTTAATTATAAATGCACACTTTAATAATATTATGCTTCGTGGTCTAGAGTAATAACTTAAAGGATCGCTTAAACAGTTTAATGACATGTATATGCGAGTTTGCCTCAAATTGATGTGTAATAAAAATAATTGAAAAAATCGGCGTGGGTTTAAAAGTTATGTTTTGGGAAAATTAAAAATTGGAATAATTTCAATTAATGGGTTGTCAAAAGAACTAAGATTAAAATTCAATAAACAATTTTTATGTTTCTTCATCTCAATTGCTTCCAGCATATTTAATTATTATCGGTTGAATTTTTTAATAATTTAGCCTTTTCTACTGAAAATTTGTGGCCCGTGGAGAAAATGTGATATGCGAATGCTGATTTTGACATTTTATGTGATATGTGTGTTATTTAAAACGTGTTAATAAATTCCTTTGTGTATGTCCAATGTGAATTTTATCGCAATGAGAAGATTTAATTAAATAAATTTAAATAATTTGCAATAAGTTATGCCTTTTTTGGGCGCATCAATATATAAAAACAAAAATGGTGATGTGGCCATCATAGTACTTTCCCTATATTTTTCTCGAAAACTATAAGGTTTACGCAAAAATGTTATTCTTAATAACTTGTGCACTTTTGAATTCTCTACAATTATTTGTTATATAAATTTTATGTAACTCCCAACAGTTTATTAGCAATTCACAAAAAATGTCAAAATTTTTAATTTTAATTTTTTTTCTCGAAACTTAAGAATTTTATGAAAAATATGTTTTAATAAAACTTGTTTAGTTTTTTATTCCCTTTAACTTTTATTGAACCGTTTTTTAAATTTTTCATATTTAGAAAAATATCACCAAAAAACAAGAAAAACGCCTCGAGTAAACATCCACTTCCGGTCTATGAATGTTCACCAAAAGCTTTTCAGTTCCAGTTTTTAACGACAAAACCTTAAGTTTGAAGTTTCATCTCAAACAGATAATTCGTTTTTGAGATACAGCGCCCATCGACAGACAGACACAATTTTTTTTTTCCAGAAATTAGTGTTTTGGGGTCAGGGGACCCCATAACGGATATTTCCGCAAAAAAGAAAAATTGAAAAAAAAAATCACGAAAACAATAGTCCCCCTATACAGAGTGAGTTTGTTTCGATGTTCTCTATGGGGATCTCAGAAACTATAAGAGATAGAGAAACGGTTAAATGGGGAAAGAAGTGTAGATTTACGAGACGAATAAAATTCCACTTTCAAAGTTTTCAAGGGTAACTAGATATTTTGAAAAAAGTAAAAAGTGTCAATTTTTTCAAATCAATATATCTCGGTTATTATAACAGATAGAAAAAAACTGAAGGACACAGTTTTAGATAATTTTATGCAGATTAATAAAAAATAATCAGAAAATTTTTATCGCCATTATTTTCCGAGATATGACGCAAACTTACATTTTTTTTAAATGGAAACCATAGTTGGCTGTGACCTCATTCAAAAGGTATTTTTTTTTCTCTTTAATCCAATATGGCATATGACATAGTTATTTCTAAAAGTAAGTGAGTTATAGTCATTTTAAATTTTATTATAAATAAAAAATGGGTAGCACTATGTTAAAGTTCTTTCAAATGAAATCCCAATAACTTACTTCTGTGCTGTTTAAATAGTTTAAAATGGTCAATTCTAAAAATTATAATTTCTGTTTTATCCTCACTTACGGAGAGTTTATTATCTTTGAACCAGTAACTCAACTTATTTGATATATCATTGTTTTCGCATAATAGTTTTCACATTTACCAAGTTACAGCTGAGGTATCACCTGGTTGAATTTTCGACCTCCTAGTATCTTTTCGAAAAATATGATTTGAAAAAAGTTTTGGTGCTAATAAGGTTTTAATTCATTTAATAAAAGTTCATGTAAATTGCACGATTGCAAACTGTTTTAAAGTAAGCGGTGCATTGTTTCTTCAAAATATTAATAAGTTTCGTTTCCAAAGCTATCTAGAATAATTAATATAGATCAATAATTGTTATTTTCTAGGTAGTTAGGAACTACACGAGATAAATTCACTACTTTAGGAAATATATTTGTTTCAATTACCATATTGAATACATAAGTTCGATAAAGTGTCATATCTAATAATTTATCAAAATATGTTGTGATGATATCATCGTGATAAATAAATTTCCAGTCAGCCGCTTTGATAATTTTTATTTATTTTTTTGTTGTTAAAAGAACAAAATAGATTGAAACTACATTATGTGGAATCAAATATGTTAAATGTGACTGAAGGCATTCCACAAGCAAGTATTTTAGGTTTAACTTTATTTGAACTTATATTAATATATTAATGATATTTATGATAAATTAACAACCGAAACCATGATCGGATATGTCGATGACAATAATATCATAAAAAATGAATAAAAACACACAATTATGTAGATTTAATTAATTCACCAGAAAAAATAGTTGAATACATATTTAAAGTGCAACAAACTACATTTAAATGGGACTAAAACTCAAGCAATAATGTTTAGTAAAAGACAAGCTACCAACAATTATGCAGAAGTTAATCATTTTGGGAGTATATGTGAACAAATATTTGGTCAAATAATATTTCATATTTGAATGGTGAACTAAGTCATGTACTATATGGCCTGCGTATAATGAAACCTTATATAAATGCTATAACTCTAATGATGTACAAATCATATTTCTGCTCACTAATGAGTTACTGACTTACTTGTCGAGGTGTTTCTAAAGATATAGAAAGAACCTTTGTTATCCAATAAGCTATCATCAGATAGATGTTTGGTTTGATACATTACTTCTTGTCGCGGAATGTTCAAATCCTACATTGTATTTACGGTAGCATCAATGTATATATATATATATCAATGTTTAATGTGTGTTTTTAAAAATAAGAAACCTTATAAAATATCTGAACACAAATTGCTATAATACACGCAACACCAACATGAATTACACATATTCTAAACACAAGCTCACAATGTTTGAAAATACTCTTTATTACTCTATGATGAAAATATATTCCAGCATCTTCAAAATATACACCTGCTTTTAATTTTATATCCTCATAGCTTTTAAATGACAAATTTCTTAATTATATATTTTGTGTACCTGACTCTATAGAAAAACTCAAAAAATATCTATAACTTACTTCCATTATAAATAATTTAGCAAAATAGAGAGCTTCATTTCAATATTTTAAATTAAACCAGATCTTTGTGATATAATTTTTAGAAATAAAAATAATCGAATACACATAATGAAATTTAAAGTCAACTCTAATTGTAAATATAGATATTAACATTAATTAGATACGTCAAACATAAAATTGAATTAAACCTATAAGGGGTTTATAAGTTTACAACTACTTATAAATAAGTGTATGAACCGCATTCTTATACGCCATTATCTTATGTACAATCAATTATTATTATTATTATTTATCTTAATATGAAAAATTAAAGGAATTTATGATTATCGATCTTGAATCAGAGGTTATATATCAGCTCTCTGCTATATTCATAAGATATTTTAACTTATATTGTCACCGTCACATTTACTGAGTTTCCATTAGGTTGTATTAATATCCGTTGAGTTTCATATTAAAATATTATTTATGGTTTAATTGTGTGTCATTGGTCGCCATATTTTTTAAAGTAATTTAAGGAAATTAATGTATTTTACGTATTTTTAATAGATTTTGTAAAGTAAATAAACTAAACTAAATTATTTAAAATATCTGGAATTATAAGAGTTCTAAATTTAATTATTTAAGAGTTAACTTAAGTTGTGTAATCATTTTACATACATTTTCTTGTAATTTAAATAAGTAAGTTAGCGCATCATTACTCTCGATTAATATCGATTTTACAAATAGTTACTCCTATATTAGATTACCATTAGTTGACAACAAAAGTATAAGTATTTTAATGATTATACCAATATGTGAAAAACAATTACCAGGTGTGAAACTACGTAATACATTATATTCTGTATATCTTTCCATTAGCGTAAATTGGGTAGTAGATAATGGAAATCCCACACCTGAGTCCTAATATAAGTTATCATTATAGCATGTCTGGGTGAACGTTTAAACTGTTACTTTAGACGGCTTCATTTTATTTCTTGCTAATTAAATATATAATATATTTTGAGAATATATACATTCAAATAATAAATAAAATATCAATTTATTTCAGTATTGTTATAATTAAAGATGTTATATAATTTCAACCTTTACAAGGCCATTATCAAACTTACAGTAAACCTACAGAAATTCAGCTGTTAAGTCGACCTAATCATGTAATTTAATAAGGCTGAATTATTTTTATATGTCTATGTTAAAGATTGAGTCTATATAGAGCCAACTGAATCGATTGCAGCCTTAAAACTCAAAATCTGTGATGTGATTAACGAATTTCCAAAGTGATTGAAATATTCGATGAATGAATCAATATCTGCATGGTAGTATATACTTTTATTATTGCTATATTTTCCCTCTCTATATTCTAGTAATTGTTGACTTCAATTTAATTTTGTAGTCACTGTGTGAATTATTTTATAAATTAACACATGAGTGCAATGTATGGCAGAATAATTAATATTGTTTATTAGCGTATACTTCATAAAATATTTTAGTATCAAGTGTTAGTTTATTAACGTTGATATCATGTTGGAAATAATGTAATTAAAAAAAATGTTTTTTAGTAAAAGCGAAATATATTTTCAGGCGATTGAAGAGGCCGCCACCTTTGTAAAAAATGTTAGTTATGCATAATATTAATTAACGAGTGTCTTTTACAAATTAATTATCTTTATTATGGTTTATAATTATTTATATGTGGTGAAATACATATGTTGTTGCATGATGTTTTGAATTATACTACCACTTAATATTATTTAATATTCATTTGATCAAGTAAGTAAATAATGAGGTTACTATATTAATATTATTTCTGAAAAACTATATTAACATTATTAAGAGTCAAAAGCTTTTAAAAGATTTAATCTTTCAAATAATAGTTTTTAAAGTTTTCACTGAGTGGCCTTTAATCTTCGAAGATTTAAGGTTAAATAGTTTTAAACTGCCCCTGTACAGGATGAATTGGTGAAAACATAGTAAAATGTGTTTTAGAAGTGGTAAAACAATTTAAATGTATACTCACATCGAAATTCATACAAAGTGCGTGTCTAAAGTATGGAACAAATTCAATGCGAAACAAAAACTTTATGGATAAAATCCTAGAAGAAGTCGATTTTGTTTTATGAAACGGGAAACTGTTGTTTTCGAACTCGAAATTTAAACGAATATAGTATAAGTTTTGAGGTCCCCTAAGACGATTCCGACCATTTTTGAAATGTGTCTGTACACTGTCCGGAGGTATATAACTCTTCAGGTTAACCATCGAAACGATAAAACCAATGTGCCACCTAATATCTAAACATAGCACTAGATCCCAAATGGATAGATAACCACCGACATTGAAGGGATCTTTCAACAGAGACAATTATAACAATTATAATAATAATATATATATTAAATATTGCTCCACATCAACAACACTTAGGATAGTACCTTTATGGTTTTATCGTATCGATGAAACTTTAAACTTAAGGTTTTATAATAAATGGGAAGAACTGAAAAGCTTTTGATAAGAATTCGTCCACTTGAACCTTTGTTTGGTTTTTTCAATTTTTTTTTGCAAATATTAAAAATTCAACAGTTTTTAAAGTAATATATGAGGATAATAAAAAGTGGAACAACTTCTGTTTGAATATTTTTTTAAAAAAGATATATTTTTTATATTTGCTTGCATATTACTAAGAAATTAACTTACATGAAACTTGCATAAAAAATAATTATCGAAAATACTAAAATGAACAATTTAGAAAGAACAACTTTTTTACAAAATTCAAATAGTTTTCGAGAAAAATACGTTTAAGGTGAAGGTATCATGATGGTCACATCATCATTTTTTTCCCCTTTGAACACCATTTACTTGAAAATTTTATTATCTAAAGTGGTATAATTTTTATACCGTCTATTCGACAATGAAAGGGTCGCTCAAAATAAATTAAAAAATGGGGTTGGCATTTGAAAAAAAAGATGACGTCATTACTCACAAGCAAATGACATATAAAAATAGATTTTTTTCTCAAAAATATGAGTTTTTATAAAACAAAATCGATGTGTGCTCCATACTTTAGGCGCGCAGTATATATGTAACTTGGCGGTTATATTTACAATGACTAATTTTTAGGTTTTGTTTTTAATAATATATTAATTGTTATTATACCTATATTATTATATATTATATAATATAAGGTTAGGCGAAATTACCAGAACGGTCGATTATTTCAAAAGACAGCCAAACAAGCTTTTGAAAATCTACTTATCTGCAATAAATTGGAATATACAGGGTGGCCCACAAAATTGTGATGAATTAAGATTAGGCCGGTCCCGTTGGTAAAGTGGTTACCGCGCCAACTGTAAACATGGATGTTGTGAGCGTACTTGCATTTTCAAATATAATTTAAAAAATTAAAACAATTAAGATTTAATTTGTTTAATTATATATTACTATTAATTTTGATAGTCCTGTCAATTGTGAATAAATAGTCTGTCCGTTGGATTTTCCGTCCTACGTCATTATTTTTATCCGCACGAATAAGTCGGTACTTCTTAGTCAAATCAAATGGTATTCATATTTTATTAAATCCACTTACAAGTGGATTTCACACAATTTAATCGCCGTATGTAGATGAGGGAATAATTTTACGAGTTTTATTTAATATATATAAATTATTTGTTCAACGGATCTCGATGTCTGCATGCAATTCAATTAATATTGACAAATACCCCTTATAACGGCTTCAAAACAAATACATCTCTTCATAAGCATATTGTTGCATCGTATAAAGTAAGGAAATGAAAATGTTGTCAGAACTAGGTTTTACTATCTATGATGTGCACTGAATGATATATTAATTAACGTATAACAGCACTAAATGTTAAATATTACCTAGAAGTCAGATTTCCACCTAATGTAAATAATTGTTAAATGTTTTATATGAAGTACGTTTTAATAAATTTATCTTTGGTAATAGTTACAAAAATAGTCCAGGAAAAATGCAGTAAATACAAAATAACAACTAAAAATTATATTTATTTAGTATTTATGTATACACAGCACCCATTCTTATATCGCTCCCCCATTCACTTCTTTCTACATCTTTCTTCAATTCTGCGCCTTGCTTTGGTAAGGTAGTTATCTCTTTTCTCCTCAAACGGTTCTTTTCCGGGTACTTTAACCTTCTCCTATGTATTCACCACTTCCCATTGCATTCGTTGTATTTGCCTTTTTCTATACAGCTTTGTTTCTCCACCTTCTTTACCTTCTCATTATAATTAGAGATTGTTCTTGTAAGTTTGGAATTAATTTATCAGTACTTCACTGTTCATTTCTCCATGATAGTCGATTAGTTTTGCTTTTGATGCAAATAATAAATTTGCACGTTGCACAAATCCACTTTTACTCACTGCGTGTAAAATTATGAATCGTTTACCATCGTAGCCCTCTATTTTGCACACACTTTTAAGAGAACTATCTTGCTATGATTGTTGAGCACTGCCCTTTGTGGGGCCTTTCTTTTCCTGGCGATGAAAGAATGGGGTTTTAGTAATGCGCATTTTTGTGATCGATACTGTACTGATATTAATTTTTAATGCGATAGCTACTCTCTGGAAAACATAAATTGGTTGGTTAATTCATAAACATAATCATATTTAAATAAGAAATTTACCTCTCTTACTGCTGTAATAGGTAATAATGGAACACAAAAATATGCAAATTAAATATTAAAATTTGTAGTGCAGTTATTAATAATGAAAATTAATAAAAAGACAAATATGATGTCCATGAGCGTTTCACACAAAACACAAATTAACCTTTTCAGCTTCATGATAATAAACTTTAGGTTTATTCCACGCGAATAATGATTCAACACATTTATTCAACAATTCACCTAATTTCACTGCACACGAATTATTTACGGATATAATCAAATTTGTAGGTTATAAAATTAAAAGGACGGTAAACATTGCCGCGACGACCGCGTGATTCAACAACATTTTGCCTGAATAGAAGGCGGACAACCAGTATGACGCTCCATCTTTGTCACACTATTATCACTTTCAGGTCGTCAAATTGTGAGTATGTCTATCCTTAGAAGACATACGTTTTAAAGTGCCCATTTGCTTTATTTTATCAGATTGAATGCCTTCGTCGTTTCTCGAAGCGTTAGTTTGTGACGTACGACGGAAGATCCAACGGACAGACTATACCTAAATTTATTAGTTTCCTAGATATAGATATCCCAATTTTTTTACTTGCTGCAATAGAGAGCATTGATATTTTAATTTTGAGGGGGTATGGCGATAAACAGAGATCATATCAGGAGGTATGTGATAAAAAATTGGCAAAGAACTAGAAGACCTAGGAGTGCAACCGCCGATGATAAAAAATTGGACCTTCTGCTTTCAATACGTTGCTTCGGATCATGAAATTGATTAAAAATCTGTAGAACAATTCTTCATAGTGAGACAATGAATCCATACAAAGTTAATGTTGTACAAGAACTTTGTGATGTTGAATATGATCGAAGATTACAATTTTGTGAAATAATTGCGAGAAATATGGGAAAGAACCCACATTTTCCAAATCATATTGTTGTTTTGAATGAAAGGACTACACGGAATCAGTAAACAAAATAAACTGGAGGCGAAATAACCCAAATTAGTATTAAAAAATGCAACACAGTTTCCAGAAAAAGTTAATGTCTTGGCTCGATTGTTTGCGATACGTGTAATTGGACACTTTTTTATCGATATCTCGAACTTCTTCGACAAGAAATAGTTCCAACTATAAACAATTAGACTTAACTAACTCCCAAAATTAACTTAACATGGTATTAGCAAGATGGCGCTCCTTCCCATTTTTCTCGGGAAGTTAAAGAATTTTTGGATCTCACGTTCCCAAATAGATGGATAGGAAGAAGAGCGCCTATCGAATGGTCTTCACGGTCTCCCAATCTTTGGCCCTTCGATTTTCTTTATTGGGGTTACTTGAAAAATAATGTTTATTGGAATAAATCTAATAATTTGGAAGAATTAAGATCTGAAAAATTATGTAGAAAATTTGAATTTCATGTTACAGTCTCATTTAAATAATCTAATAGTTATTTAAGGTACAAGTGTAAAAAGTGATACTTTATTGCACGAACTGGCGTTTAAAAACACGAGCGAGGAACGAGCGAGTTTTTTTAAAGCCAGGTGTGCAATAAAGAAACTTTTTACACGTGTGCCTTACAAAATTTTATCTTCGATCGTAAAGGATTTCAAAGAATATATTCATATGAGTAATATTTTAATTCCATTTCAATAATTCATGAAAACATATTTTACCCGCAGTGCACTAATAAAAACGTTACTTAGCAACCAGTAAACAAGTTGCACAAATGTCGGCCGCCATTATTATTTATGGAAAATATGTTCTCTTTATTGTAATCGCTTCGACTTGCATTAAATGAAATTGAGTTCTTAAATCTGCTATTTCGTTTGTATTATATATTTTATTTATAGTTTATTAGTTATTTGTATCAATTACAAAAAGTTTTTCGTTGAAATTTTGTGCTATAATATATTCATCTGTCAGATTTGACAGTTCTGTGCAATAAAAACAATTTGACATTACCGTGCAATAAAAACGCAAAAAAGCACTAGTGCTTTAAAAAACCACTTTTACAATGAAAAATGATGCAAAAAGCGTCTACTTTCTGCACGATCGTAGATAAAATACGTTTTATCATGTATTAGTTTATTCAACAGAAATAATTTCACTCAAATTAGTGTTGCTTTGATAGTTGTACTATTCGTAACAAGCAAATGAATTTTGTTTTATTCAATGTCTGTCGAGGTATTAGCCAGAGAAATAGTTGTTTCAAATTAATTTGTTTTGCAGTCTTGGTAAGACTCACTGTTGTAGATTCACGAAATGTTTTCGTATTTTTAATTAAATGCTTCGCGCATAAATAATTAAAATGCCTTAAATAAATTGTTATTGGATAGTACATACATCAATATAACGTTCATCCACATCATCAGGAATATTGTCACTAATAACAGTTTCACTGGAATCTTCTTTATCTTGACTCAGCCTTCTGCCTAACTTATAACACTCTTCTTCGTAAGATGCTCTAAAATCTGTCAATATTAGGAACTCCTCCTCTTTGAACTTAATGCGTTTATAGAAGCAGAAGTTTGTTTGGAAAATTTTCGTTGCGTTATCAATCATAGCACTAAAATATATTGGAGTATTTTGTGTGGTTGTAGGAATTTAACTGAAAAATTGAAAATACAAAGCGGTTCATATATTTATAATTGTTCTAGATTTACACAAAAGCATAATAATTTAATTTGCAAGTGACTTCGCATTAAAAATAATATGCTACCTACATGATGTCTAAACATCCTTTGAAATTTTATGGGTATAGATTAAATAAAAAGTTACCGGTACAGTAAATTTAATTATAGAAATCATGTTAATAATAATCCTAAGCTAAAAAAATAGAAAATTATAATAAGATTGGGTTAAGAAATAATATTTTTAATTATAATTATAAGATTTATAGCGAACATCTGGTTTCACTAAGCGGATATTAGGGCCTCCACGACAGTACATAGTTCAAATTCATTATGATAATCTTGTATCGACGAGGTCGTATTTACTAGAATCAGTTCAGGTAATATATAAATACCAGAGTGCATAATTAGAGCTGGAAATAATAGGAGATTGTGTAGTATAGTCAGTGTTGCGAGTTTCGCGAAAGTGCGAACGCACATGTCATCTGACGTGCGCGCATTTGCGACCGCATATGTCACCGCATATGCCCGCACATAAGATGACACGATTTTACATTTGTCTGCGCGACTCGCGGCATACTCGCCTATCGGGAATGACTAATACCCGACTTTTTCTGCCTATGAAATTTGATACGGATAAACAATAATACATGTTCAGTGCCCTATTTATGTCGTATTTCAATTTCATATACCAACAATTGTAACAATGCATACTAATATAACTAACATATTTTAAATAATAATTTTAATAAAAAGAAAGTTAATAATATTTATTATTAATTAAAAATAATTGTTATTAATTTTCTAATTATTAATTATACCGGTAGTCTCATATGAGGACGTATCATAGAAAATTTACAAGTAGAAAATATTACTGTTTTGGTATTATTATTTAAAACATTTTAGAAGAATTATTAAGAATTGTTATAATTGTTTGATATATTAAATTGAAATTCGATATAATTAGAGCAGTGAACCTGTATTATTGTTTATCCGTATCAAATTTCATAGGCAGAAAAAGTCGGGAATTAGTCATTCCCCATAGCGAGTATGCCGCGAGTCGCGTAGACAAATGTAAAATCGTGTCATCTTATGTGCGGGCATATGCGGTGACATATGCGGTCGCAAGTGCGCGCACGTCAGATGACATGTGCGTTCGCACTTTCGCGAAACTCGCAACACTGAGTATAGTCGAGCCGTCAAAAGCTGACTGTGGCGCATCCCTTTATATTGGATTAATCAAGTTTAAGGTAAACATATGTTTATAGCCACATTTGATTTCGCACTGATACGATGAATTTAAAAATTCTTTCAATGTCATATATACATACAAGAGAAATATAAACATGGTTATGATTATATGTGTCAAAACGATGTAAGCCATGCACAAGCGCGAGCTGGGATGTATGTTTTACATTCCCTATTTTTAACATGACAATAGAACGAGGTGGATGTTAGTTATGGATATTAGTTGCTATACAATTCTTAGTACGAAAATGCATGCGCCACAGCCAGCTCTCGATGGCTCGATTATATTATGATAAATTGTGATTTTAATAATGATGTTACGTTTGAACACCTTTGAATTAACATGATATGATGCTTACTGAAGTAAGCATTAATGTTAAAAGTGAATACATTGCAAATAATAATACATAAAGCTATAATAAATTAGAAATATATACTAAAAAGGATAGGTTTGGTTTATTAATTTAGGAACTGATCATATAAAGTCGGAAGAGAAAAAACAATTCGAAGATATTTTTCGCAGATAATATTTAAATAAAATAAGTTAACTGTGTAAAAAATTACATAATTAATTATAATGAAACTTTGATTTTCAATAAAAATATATTATAATATGTAATGTAAACTGTATGAACCGCAAATATATTAAAGATATTTAGGTGGTTATAGAAAATTAACTAATAATCAAAAATACTACAATAAGTCTTACTAAGACTATAAACAAATAACTTACTGCAACAAATAGCATAAGAATAAAAGCCATTCTAGTTGCTTTAGTATGCGTTGAACAGTTTTTGAGTGAATTTGCTGTGAGAAAATATGCAAAAAATGTATTAGCTGTGATTTAATTATAATAAACTAGTGAAAATTAGATGATGTAACAACTGATATTTAATTTAACAAATCAAATGACTAAGAAATCTTATCTCAGCATTTATATTTAATTTTATTGGGCAGCCGAATTTTTGTTAATAATGAAATTAAATGTCAGTATCGTTTCTTTATTTTACATAATTATTTAGAATATCGTTTCACTTTCCTTTGACACTGGTATTTAATTCCATAGCCTACTAATTTCATATTAAAGAGTAGTAGTAGTAACAGGTGGGGCAAAAGTCCCGCTACCTATTTGATTGCGCGCCATCTTGGTTCTGTGACGTTTAGCTCAGTTTAGTTTTAACCATTGTGTTGCCCAAATTTTATTTTGGATAAATATACGCCACAAGAACGAGCAGAAATATTGACAATATTTATTGAAAATAATAGTTCCATTATTGCAACTCAGCGGAAATTGCGTCAAAAATATCCTAATCGTTCAGTGCCTCACAAAACCACAATTTATCGTTTACATGCGAATTTTACAGTACGGTACGACAGCAGACAAGCCTCTTTCTGGAAAACAACGGATGTCTCGCAACGCTTAAAATGTGGCGCTGGTGCGCGATACCATGACTTTATATGTTTTTTACCAAGAGGTGAATTTAAAATTGTTTGAGTTACCTCTTGGTAAAAAACATATAAAGTCATGGTATCGAGACGTCGATGATATTCTTGCATGTTTCGTAGGATCAGACAGACAGTTAACGCAATTCTTAGATTTCATTAATAACCTCCATCCCCAAATTAACTTAAGGGGGGAAACACATGTAATTTTTTTTTCGATTTTTTGTTTTTTGCATAAAAACCTTCCTTATACATTTAAGATTTATCCAACGAAATATTAAAGTAATCGCAAAAGTATTCACGGACATATAACAGAGTTTCTACCTCTGTGTCATGAGCCGATTTTATCTTATAGTCTATGGAAATACAAACAATCGTTGTTTGTTTGTTTTAACGTCGCGGTGATTGTTGCCGTGAACAATTTATCCGAAACGTAATAAAGACGAGTGTCATCGTGCAAGTAGATCGAAAAAAAGACAGTTCAAAGGGAATCTGCACAGAAGCATTTGAACTGCGGTTAAAAAACGTTCAAATTGCCGCATATATCACTGCTATTACATTCAACGAAGGATACAAAGGTTTCTGCAAAATTATGGAAGGGATGGAATGTATCATTGGCTAAAATACTAGGATTTTCGTTGACAACTACGACGACGCCCGATAAATCAGTTAGAAGCGGCGATCGCTAAATAGGAGCAAGGAAGCCAGAACAGCCAGAAAAATGGCTCAAGCCGAGCTTAACTACTTCTATGAACGTGAGGAAGGCACTCTCTATGTCCCGGAATCGCCGTTTAATTATAAGTTTGAATGAATTTTCGGCAGGATTGAACAAAACGTAATACACCACTCGTGGAGTTACGAATTCGCTCACTTGTGTACCTTCGCACACTCGGCTGTCGCTTCGTGTGCAAATTGGTACACGCGTGAGCAAAACACGTACTTTCTCCACTTGTAGTGTAATATACTATTGTATTATTCAATGTCTGTCGAGGTATTAGCTAGAGAAATAGTTGTTTTAAAAGTGATTTGTTCTTGTAGCCTTAATAAGACTCATTTGTTGTATATTTTACGAAAATATTTTCGTGTTTTTTCTAATTATTAGTGAATTTTCTACAACGTAAAGGACTTATATATTTTTATTCCTAAAAAAAAAAACATCAATTACGTAAATACAATAAATACTTATATGTTGGTAATCATTTGGAGAAAAAACAATTAAATTTTAAATCAATTATATATTTTGGCTATGTTAGCTTAGAAATAAATAATATATTAACACGTTGAACGCCCAGCGTGGATCGGTGAAGTTTCTCCCGGGGCCCAAATCTGCGATATCGTGTTTAAGCAACGCGTTTCTTAAACTCCACCGAGTCACGCTGGGCGTTCAACGTGTTAATTTATTGCTAATATGTTCTTACCGAAAATAATTAAAAACTAATTAGTATTTGTTGTATAGTTTATTTTATAAAACGTCTTATACGCAGATATGCGTATGAGAAGAGAAGAGAAGTTTTGGGAACCCAAAAAATATTGGGTAAATTGAGTTTGTTGACTAAAAGTTGATTTTGTTCATAGAAACCTTGTAAGTTTTCTTTTAGTTGAAATTGGTTAGAAGAAGTATACAATGCGCCTCGTAAAGGGCGAAGTAGGAAATGCGATAAGTGTTATTACAAATAATATTACTATAAACTACCAGCAAAACATTGTCTTAATTACACGAGGAAAAGCGTCACCCGTTTATGGATGATGGGTCGCCAGAGGAAACATAGCCGTCACCCATCTTTTTGTAGTGGCGTTCAACGTGTTAAAGTGTTTTTCTCGTTTGTTTGTAAAATTATATTAAATAAATTATTACTTTATCTCAAATATTCATCAAATAGCATTATAAATAATAGTACTATATACTAGTACCAAAATCTTGTTTTAATTACACGAACAAAAGTGTCAGTCGTTTATGGGTGACGCGGCGTTCAACGTGTTAAAAAAACATAATATTAACGTAGCTCTTAATCCATTTTGTAAATTAAATAATACTATCGTCAACCCTAAAACAAAAACACCAATGTTTGAAAAATCAGGAATATATAGCCTAAACTGTGATACTTGTAAGGGACTGTACATAGGCCAGTCTGGTCGAAAATTAAAAACTAGGCTTTACGAACATCTACGTTTTTTTCGCCTCAATCAACCTGAAAAATCAACATTCGCGAAACACATTATTGACGAAACACATTCTTTTTCCGAAGATATACTTTCGGTTCTACATTTCGCAGAAAAAGGACGTAAAATGGATTTATTAGAATCCCTGGAAATACATAAAGCCAGGCTTAATTCGGGAATTCTCTTAATTAACGACCAGATCGACCTCATGTACACACCCATCTTCAAAGCTGTTTTATAATCCCTCTTTTTCGTATTTGTATATATACCTGTTGTAACCGTATTTTAAATTACTATGTGTTTGATAATGACAAGCTAAATTTATCTAAACTAGTCACAATAAAACGTTTTCAAGTTATACAAACAAAGTTATCGTGTTTTATTCAATTTACAAAAATGTATAACGAAGTAGAAGCCTCTAACATATATAACATTCCATAATCAATGATAATCTTCAATTTTGCTAAAAAATAGATTCGTCGGCACAGCGAAAATGGCTTTCCTCCGCCATCGACCTTCGCAAGCATAAATATAAAAATTATTTGACTGGCATATTCTTCATAATATAAACGACCTTCTGAAAGTAATATTATACAACCGGAAACATAGCATCAACATTTCTTCAAATAAAAAGAAGAATGGCCAGGATATTTATAAAATAGCACCTCTTGGATATTCCCATCTTCCAGTGTTACAGTTCGTTTGACACGGCACGAAAATAAAATTCCAATGGAAATATTTCGATTTTATTAGAATCGATTTACTTCGGGTACTTCGAAGGATTCCCATATTAAGGAAATAGCTCCACTGATGCACTGTGATAGAACGAAATATGTATCTGGAGACATCCTTAGATAATAATTAAGAGTTTAAAATTAAAAAATGTTTAGGTTATTATTATAAACATTTTTTAATTTAAAACTCTTAATTAAGATTTTACACAATTAAAGACAAAAAACACGATATTCAATTGCGTTATTCTCATGAGATTCAAAACAGATCGATACCGCTCCATGGCTGTTGAAAGGGAATCAACCATTCAAAGAAATTCCGTTAAATCTAAAATAATTTTTAAAATAAGGAAATTCAAAATTTCCAATTATATATGAAATTTAATTTAATGTACACAGATATAAATCAATAAAAAACTGATCAAAATATATAGCCTCTGGCTTGTGCTGAAACGATGAAAACTATATAAACTGGCCGACATAAGTAAAAGAACACCAAAAATTCGTCGTTCAATTTTTACGAAAATTGCAGATAATAGGTAAATAATCCATACTAAGAAATGATTAAAATTTCAACAAATAATCATGGCAACTTTTTGATCAAGTTACCTTGGAGTATAAAAAATAAAAGAAATTTTATTGTTATTTTGTAAAATTAACTGTGCAGTGACATTACAATTTTATCGTGGAAATCAGTTAATTGGTTCCCCCATTAAATCAAAAGATGCCCGAATTCGTGATATTGCCCAACTAATTGGCCGACGTGTCAGTACAACATCTCGATGTTGGCGTAGATGGACCTATGGACAGGAACAATGGCGGAGATTATGATATGGGCACCCTTGAAAGCTTGTCGCTTTCCGGGATCAATTTTAAACAACAAGAGCCACTGGAGACATCTGGAGAGGTTCAACTAACCAAGGAATTTGCGTTCGATCAGTTTACCGGAGAATTCTATCATTTCGTCTCAAGTCGTATCGTCCTTTCTTTGTTTGCCCTTAACTCCTCGCCATAAGAGGTGCCGTCTGGAATGGTGATTGAGATACTACAATGTGTCAGGCAGGTTATCTTTAGCGATGAATCGAGATTTTATTTGTTTGCCCACCAAGGTTGTAAAATGGTTATTCGTCGCCGAGGGGAATGAGAAAATTTACAGTTTGCAGTGGAGCGCCATACAGCCCTTACACGTGAAGTGATGGTATGGGGGGCGATCGGTTATGGAAGTAAGTGTGGGATACAATTGGCAGAAGACTGGGCCAAATCCAGCTACCCCCACTCACTTTATCAGATATTAGGATGCGAATTCAAGAAGCTTGGGATGCTTAAGGGAGTTGCTGAGTGCTCCAGAAATCGTGGAGGTGCAACTAATTATTGAAATAAAAGTTTTCATGATTATTTGTTGAAATTTTAATCATTTCTTAGTGTGGATTATTACGTACTAAATTTGAGCGACGAATTCTTAATGTTATTTTACTTATGGCAACTAGTATAGTAGCAATATTCTATTAATCTGCAAAGCACAATGAACTATGTTTGTAAATATACAAAATTATAAATATAATTTTACTCTTCGAGTATATACTACCAAAGATGAATTAAGAATAAGGTGCCCCGATTATGAGACGACTACATGCAAACTACATAATTCAAAGAGGCACCGGCATATTAACATGTAGAAACTATAAAATCTCTAAATTAGAATCATTCTGAAATATGGGCAATGTAGTAATTAAGGTACCAAGGACGTTAGTAAAGAAATAATGCCCGCCGCCGACAGTCGGCCGAATGGCATTGTTTTATACAACGCCCGTGGTGCCTTCAACATTTTATGTCTTCCAAAAAATGATGTAATATTAAATTCTATTCTATTTTTACATTATGTAAATAATTAATAAAAATGGCATATTTCAATTTCATTTCGGAAATTTAAGTTCACGTTAATTAAGAATGGCTGCTTTACCACAGGCAATAAAAACAAGAGCAGACAAGACAAGACAAGCGTTAATGCCGAAGAAATTTTCATCAGTGTATGAGAAGGAATACATTTCTTTCATAAATTGGAGAAAGATACACAAAATAGAAATAAAAGAAGTTTGAGAAACGGAACTGTTGGCATACATTTAAGATATATCACAGACATTTGCGCCGAACTCTATGTGGACCAAATTTTCAACGATAACCTGTAGCTACTACCGATGGGTCCTGGGGACCTATCATATTTTTAGACAAGATGTACTTTTAAGGTTTGGCAACACTGGATCCTCTCCGTCCCAGTACTACCGTGCGCCTGATTCCTCGAGCATAGTTTCACACTTCAGTGTTGATTGTTTCAAAGAGGTGTGAAGTTTGTGTTTAACTGGGTCCTAAGGACCCATCAGTAGTAAATACGCGACAGTTTAGTAATTGCTTATTGGTTTTAAAGTATCATTAGTATATCAACTAATATAAAATAATATAGAGTGATTTCGGATTTGATTTTAAAAATAAACACATAAAATTTAGAGAAACGTATGAAATCTTTATTTGAGTCGATAGAACGATCTATATAATTCAATTTTTAAAGATGATTTCATGTAAATGTTGACCGCGGCTACACCTCAAATGATTCATACGCTGGGTCCACTGTTGGCATACTCTCTCCAACATATCGGCCGGTATATCACGAATAAATTCTTCAATATTGGCTTCCAGTGCGTCAACCGCTGCGGTCTTGTTCCTATAGACATGAGCCTTAACATAGCCCCACAAAAATAGTCGAAAATCGTTATATCGCACGATCTAGGCGACCAATGGACCGGCCCCAAAACATGAAATAAACTGCTCACCGAACTCGCCTCTCAATTGGGCCATTGTTTCGCGTGCTGTGTGGCATGTGGCACCGTTTTGTTGAAACCACATGTCAGACAAGTCCAGCTCTTCCATTCTGAGCAAAAAAAAATTGTAATCATCGCACGGTAGCGCTCGCCATCACAGTAACGTTCTCGTCTTCGTCGTCTTTGAAAAAGTACGGTCCAATGATGCCGCCGGCCCATAATCCACACCAAACAGTGCATTTTTCAGGATGCATTGGCAGTTCCTGCAATACTTCTGGCTGCTCTTCACACCAAATACGGCAATTTTGCTTGTTCACATATCCATTCAACTAGAAATTAGCTTTGTCGCTGCTGAACATAATTTTCCGATAAAAACGTGGATCTTCATCCAACTTTGCCAGCGCCCATTCACCAAATGTTATCCGTTGTGGTAGGTCTCGCGGCTTCAATTCTTGCACCAGCTGTATTTTAAAAGGTTTTACACCCAAATCATTCCGCAAAATTTTCCACGCAGTGGAGTAACAGAAGCCTAATTGCTGCGGACGGCGCCGAATCAATAATTCAGGGTCAGCAACAACATTGGCGGATACAGCTGCGATATTTTTCTCTGTCCGCACTCTAGGTATGCGTGTTGCTGGTTTAATGTCCAATAATGTAAATTTGGTGCGAAATTTAGTCACAAGATTCCGAATAGCCGCCCCAGAAGGTCGCCCAAACTAACCATAAAGTGGAATAAGTTCACGATGCACTTTCTTAACCGTGCATGAATTTTGATAATAAAATTCAATAATCTGCAAACGTTGTTCGTTTGTAAGTTGATTCATGGTTACATTATAGACCAAACTGAACATGTTTGACAGTTGACATGTTACAGGAAAACAGCTGAACTGCTAAAAACATTGGTGCCAAAAAGAAAGTTGCTAAAAATCAACCATTATATGGTTTTTATTCTTAAAAAGAATTTTTATATCGGGTTTTTTGAATAATTAAATCGGTAATCCGAACACTAAAAGCATCCAATTATGCCCACCACTAGTTTTTATGTTTTCTCTTTCAGTAAAAAATATAAAACAATGGCGTCCAGTTCCAGGGTGTTGTCAGAAAATGACATATTTTGCAGTCAAAAGCCTTTTGGGAGGTTAGAGGAAATAGAAACATTGGCTGAAGAGAGTGACGAGGATGAAGAGGACAATGAAATACTGAGTGACCACGATTCCGAAACAGAGTATGAGGAAGGAGAAGAGCTGCCCATCAGAAAAGTTGGTATGGAAAAGAAAATACTAAATGGCCGAAAACAACAGCTATTAGAGGTAGGACCTCTGCCAATAATTTGGTTACCGTCTTGCCTGGTCTTGTTGGTCCTGCTTGTAAAAATTCTCCAAGTGAGCTGATAGATGCTTGGAGTCTCTTGATTACCAATGAGATGTAGCAAAAATTAGCTGATTTTACCAATTTGAAGATAACCTCTACCAGACAAAAGTATAAAAAGTCTAAAAGGTTTCCTAAGTCACAAAATAAATTTAGGACTTAATTGACTGATGACACCAGTTTGTCTGAAATGAAAACGTTTTTTGGGAAGATATTCGTTCTATGTGGGCCACCGATGGGACGGGAAAACCTATTTTTCGTGCCACTATGAGTCTAGTGTCCGAAAAGAAAGGTTGAAAACTGATAAATTGGCCGCTGTATCGGAATTATTTGATGAATTTGTTGCTAGGTTAAAATCGTGTTTCTCGCCGGTAATTTACCTAACTGTAGACGAAATGCTTTTACTATTTTGAGGAAGGTGTGGATTTCGGATGTATATTCCCAATAAGCCTGCCCAATATGGGATCTAAGTCCAGGTTTTGGCTGACGGTAGAACGCATTATCCCGTAAATGCAGAGATTTATGCCGGATTCGAAATAAAAGATGTTGGTGCACCTAAACCTACGTTATCAAATCCGACAAGAGTGGTTCTTAGGCTTGTGGAATGTGTTAAAGGCTCCAACAGAAACACCACAAGAGACAATTGGTACAGTTCAGTGGATGAACTGAAGAAAAAGCATTTGACTTACGTGGGGACTCTAAGATTTACTTCTTCAACCACTATAGTAAACTATGTACAAAAAAATTATAAGCGTTATCTTACTTTCAGCATGCATCACGACAATTCTGTCAATGAAACAACCAATAATAATAATAATAATAATTTATTTGTATACAGATTCATATCGAATATTACAATGTCATAGTCTAAGTATAAATGAGAAGCAAATACATATATAAAAAATATCTATCGATAAATACACTTAAGATTAACTTAAATAGTACATACATATATACTCGTATATAGGACAAACAATTTAAAATATATTTTGATACTATACTATGTTTGAAAGTATTCTTTCACAGAGTAGTATGGATTTTTCAAAAAGTACTCTTTAATTGCAATTTTAAATTTATTCCTATTTCTATTTTTTTTAGTGATATTGGTAATCGGTTTAGGATTTTAATACCCATATACTGCGTACCACGTTCAATCATAGTAGTTTTATGCATCGGTAGACTTAAATTAGAGGCATTTCGAGTTTGTTTTTTACTTTTGTCATAATTTGTATCACATTCGTGCCTAATATCGAACATAAACAATGACCTATGATACAAATTTAGTGAAAATATAGTCATAATTTTGAGGTTTATAAAAATGGGCTTACAGTGCTCCCCCACGGTACATTTTGAATAAGTCTAACGATTTTCTTCTGTGCGATAAGGAGCCTTTCGGAGAGTACAAACCCAAAGATGATTCATTTTTATGAAATGAAACAAAATCAAGAATATACGCTTTAGATGCGAAATGTGCGATATATTCGGTATCCAGAAGAACCATCCGTTGGTCAATGGCAATTTTTTTGCTCTATTGAATATTGCAGGTGTAAATTCTCGAGTATTGTATAAAGTTGCATCACAGGGCCATGAAGTAAAACGATATTCATTCCTCAAAACATTGGGCAAGCAATTGATAGATGAACATTTGCCCTTAAAACTGCGAATTCTCATTGCTGAACTACTGGGAGTCACAAATCCTACTTCTGAGCAACCTCAGCCACCTCCTGAAAAAAGCAAGAGAAAAAGATGTGCCATATGTCCCACCAACAAGGACAGGAAAACTGCTATCCAATGTGACATGTAAATCAATGTTGCAAAAAATTGTGCCCTAAATGTTTTGAAAAATAATTATAAGTTTTTTTCTGATTTATATACTGCCACAGACCTAACTAATTTTAAGTTTTTGAATAAAAGTTTTTTAAAGTCTTTTTTTTGCAATTTTATTGTGGGTCCTGAGGACCCTTCAGTAGTACCTATGTAATGCAATTGTCACGGTAGTAACTGAGGGTTAAGAAAAAAGTTATTATTGAACTAGTTTTGTTATTTGAATGAATTATGAAAAATAACGCCCTATGGCGTATTCTAACGGCCTAGAGCGTTATAGGGTTACTAAGGTACCCAAAATCAGGGTAATTATTTTCAATTAATATCATTGGGGGATATAATAGTAATTAAGGTACCAAGTGCATTATTTCCTACAACGCCTGAAATATGATGTAATATTAAATTCTATTTTATTTTCATATTATGTAAACAATTAATAAAAATATAAAGACAATAAATCAATGAAGTCGTGCCTGTCACTAATTGACATATTTCAATTTCATTTTGGAAATATAAGTTCACGTTAATTAAGAATGGCTGATTTACCAGAGGCAATAAAAATAAGAGCAGGCAAGACAAGACAAGCGATACTGCCTAAGAAATATTAACCAGTGTATGAGAAGGAATACATTTCTTTCATAAATTGGAGAAAGATACACAAAATAGAAGTAAAAGAAGTTTGAGAAACGGAACTGTTGGCATACTTTTATGACAGACATTTGCCCCGAACTCTATGTGGACCAAATTTACAACGTTAAGGAAAAAGGTATTATTGAACTACTTTTGTTATTTGAATGAATTATGAAAAATAACGCCCTAGGGCGTATTATAATAGTATATTGTATAATGAGCATATAATGATACTCATTGCCCACGAGTATGTATGCGAATGGTCATTGTATGCGAATTGTACACTATACTTTTTCTATGATTATACATATGAATTAAAAAAATACAAATATAGATTTCTACTTATTAACCTTGAACAATTTTTTATTTATTAAAAATATACGTGATATTGATACAGTTATGAAATGTATATGATGGAACATTTACTGTAGGGTTCAATTTTTTTAACAAAACTACTCACACTATTACTACTTACCATTATTTTGCGTAAATTTCAACACACTTACAATTTTATTTTGACGTGTAATTTCACGTCAGAAAAGTAAACTCAAAAATCAAATGTGTGTTATAAATTTTATAATGTTCGTATAATATAAGGAAATTCACATGTATTCATTGTAAAAATCATTTAGTCTGATTCAATATTAATATTATTAATGCTATGTTATTGTAATATCCCTCTCCTGTTTAACTAGTGTGGCACTAGTGCTACAATAGATATATTGTGCTACTAGTGCTACAATGGTTGCTATGACAATGAATATATAATATATACATAACATACAATGTACTACATTTCATAATCAAAAAATAACCCTCAATTATGTTATTTCATTATAGGAGTAGAAAAAATTCTAACGTTATAGGGTTACTAAGCTACCCAAAATCAGGGCAATTATTTTCACATACACATACGTTAATGACATTATTATTTAATTAGAAAAACATTCATTTAAATTTATCTCTTTATAAAGATAATTGGTGCGACTACGTGAAAGTAAATTGTAAATATCACTATGTTTTAATCACAAATAATGATTGTAAAAATATTTCAATTATTCTTTATTATATTTTTACAATCAAAATCACGTTACGGTGAAGATAGTTATATAAATATAAAGAACACAACACGACTCGGGTTTCGACCTTATACAGTCATTATCAGTTCAGTTTAATATCTATGAATACTTACAAGTGTCGATCGTGACTGTCCGGTGCTTTGAAATATTCGTGCAACCATTTTAATTAAAGTAAAGGGGACCTTTTTCCGCAAGGTATGTCAAATAAATGAAATAGACTATCATCGTTATTTATTAATGTGCTGATTGTTGTTAAATTTATATTAAATGCACATGGTTAATTTATTATATGTGAGCGCAGTGCTTAGCTTGTATGTCGATATATTACAAATGGACTCTGATTATCCATGCATTAATATTAATTACAATTAGAGCAGCCAATATAGTCGCCTAATTTATATAATTTTTACTTTTATATTGAAACTTACTGTTTTGTACGATATCATTATATACATATATAGTAACATTATAGTAACAGTGATAAACTTGGTGTTAAAGTATAAGTGCTTAAACATGCATAAGGTGTTGAATTTGAGAAGATACGTGTGGTAATTTGTACTTTACTATAATATGTATTATTTTTTTAATAACTTTTTCTGCAACTAAACTGCTGGGTTTTAAATATACAGTTCTCTGTCAATTATTAATTTTATTATTGTTACGTTTCATCTTGTACTAGTAGTAGTAGTGTTAGGCTATCGACCACGTGGTGCTTCCGCCATGTGTCATTTGTGTATTTGTGTGTGTGTGTAAATGAGCTTGTTACTTTAAAGGATCGCCCCCGTTACTCTAAAGCACCATTAATTGTATCCCAATGGTGAATCGTACCTGTCACCCATCCGACTACTGACCCGAATCAACGTTGCTGCACGTCAATTCGGGGCCGTAACCGATGCGCCACCACCGGCGTGTATCTTGTACTATTTAATTAGAATCATTATTTATTAAATAAAGTAAAGAATTATGAAGTAGACACATTTTTATTCTTGGCAAGTGTTCAAATTATCATATACCTGCAATTCGCAACAGCAATTTACTGTTGACGCAAAAAAATAATTCACTTCCAGATTACTTTGTAATGGTCCTCCGTGGCATACTATTTAAAACGCTATTCCATATAGTGTTCCCTGCAAAATGAAGCCTTCTGAAGTATACACTTTCATAAAATATTCAACGAACATTGTCAGAACTTTGGAATGGTGGAAACCAACTCGGAGAAAACTGCGTCGGCTTAAAATTATCCCGAGTGACCAATCTGCAGCAATTTGCGTTCGAAGCTTTCATGTGCAGATATGTCGAGTTTTTCCCGGGATTCATTTTCCGCCGTTTATCACGTGTTTGCGACGCAAATTCATGCCTTGCAACGTGTCGTCCGGGTCACATGCGGTGATCCTGTTACACATTCCAAACGTGATACCTAACACTGCAATGTGTAGTAGATTTTGCTACTTTTGTTGAAATACTTTTATACTACGACTATTAAATAATTCATAAATATGAAACTTATTACAGCTTAGTATGTGTACTTATTTATAGTACTTATAGAAATGGTATTTGAAAAGTACCTAAAAGGGAAGAGTGTTTTAAATATATACAGGGTGTACCATTAGTGTGTTGATGGAAGATTGTGGGTTTACTAATATACATTTTCAAAATACGTTATCGGGACATGGTGGAGTACCCTTAAGGCTACAACCTAAAAATATTTTTGACTGAATTGCAATTGTTATACAGGGTAATTCATACAGGGTGAGTTTTTTTAGATGTTCTCTATGGGTATCTTGGAAACTATAAGAGATAGAAAAACGGGGTAAATGGGGAAAGATGTGTAGTTTTAAGAGACGAATAAAATTGCACGTTCAACGTTTTAAAAAAGTCAAGGGTAACTAGATATATTTGAAAAAGTGTTATGACAGAAAAAAAACTGTTGAAGAAAACTTGTAGATAATTTTAAGATTAATATAATATTTCTGAAAATTTTTATTGCCAATATTTTCTGAGATATGACGCAAACTTACATTTTTTAAATGGAAACCATAGTTGGCTTACCTTCCAATCCACCTTTTATTGAATGTATTATTGAGCCATATACTTAAAATACGGGCACGGGGTGGAGGTGCTTCAACTTGTTGAAAACATATGCAAGTGGCACATCTTAAGGAGTCCTAATAAATCATTAAATTAAAATACATGTTGACATTTAAAACACCATAAAAATTGACCAATGGCAGAAGTGCCAAAAATGCCTGCCCATACATTAACCGACCATTTTTCTTGACTATTAACCCGGAAGTGAGAATTTTCATCCGAAAATTATGCCGATAATGGTATATGGTACACGTCCGTAAATAAGATTTTATCCAAAAAAGTGCAAACAATATTTCGGTATCGTAAATCTCCTTCCTTGAGTTCCTGGTGCAGTTCAAAATGATAGGGATGAAATTTATACTCTGTTATACTGTTATAAGTTATACTCTGAATAAGATAATCTTATTCTAGACTTGTTGAAGATAATAACTAAGTACCTGCAAAGTATTTCCTGCTTGTGGTGAACATTTGATGTATCAACCTATCCTATTTCACATATGCTTAATAGGAATTCAAATCGGAAGGTGATTAGATTAAGAAAGGACTGTTTATGCTATATATGTGTAAGAAGTTCTGACAGATGTAAGCGATTGGCAAACTGCTTCTGAGTTAAATTTGTGGTATCCCATACCATAATATGAGGTAGCCGCGATTTTACTGTACTGTGTACTGATAATAGCGAACTAATGGAATTTAAAATCATAATGAAATAGAATAAGCTGTAAAGTTATTAATTGAATATATCAAATAAATCCGCTATAATTTCAGCCATTTTCTAGGTTATAAGCTAATGTTTTAAGAGAATCGGTCGAGTTGTTTAACGGGTTCAAATCACTTGATTTTATTGGATATTTCAAGTCATCTCCGAGAGGAAGCTTTCTATCTTTAAATTTAAATAAAATAAAGTCCGTTTGAGATATTATCGAATTTTTTTATTTGTTTGAAAGGGCTATCGATACCATTATGTATGGACCACTTCTTCATAATTTTGGCGCATAAATCAGGCTAAATGAACGATGGTATGGGTTTTGCTGGCTTTGAGGACCGCTGTGGTTTGTGGCTTATTTTAATAGACCTACAACTTAAGAAAACCCTCTCAAGAAAAAGTCTAATCTACTCCACGCGATTTGACCATGCCCTCAAATCGCAATTGGCACGTAGCGTCGTTTTGTTGAAACCACATGTCGTTGGTGTACATATTATCCAATTCAGGCCAAAAGTAGTTGGTGATTATTGACCTATAGTACTCGCTGTTGACGATGATGGCCTGGCTAACATTGTTTTCAATGAAATATGGACCGATGACTCCGCCAGTCTAAAATCCACACCAAACAGTGATGTATTGGATGCTCTTGGATTTCATGTGGATTGATATCGTCCCAAATTAGACAATTTTGGTGAAAATTATGTTTAGTTTCCAACTGTTCTAGATCCTATTCAACGAACACACGTCATTGTCTATGGTCTTTTACCTTTATTTCCTTTGCCAGTTGAATTTTGAACGGGTGCATGCCCAAGTCAGCGCAAAATTCAATAGGTTGTGGTCTGTGAAAAGCCGAGTTCTTGTGAGCGCACGAAATTGACTAAATCTGAATACCCATTTTATCGTGTGCACGTGTTGTTGAACGCCAGGTATTAGCCTCACAAAGGCAGTTTTGAAGAATTCGAAATTATACAACCATCGAACCAATAAATGCACTTAACACTAACTTTTGGTTGATGTAGTATCACTTTTTAAATAACGTGTGAATTGATAATATTTCGTTTATAGCAATTGTGTTTGTTAAACATTTTTGGCCAAAATTTTAATTTCCTTCCAGTCGCCTCAAAGCTCAGTCAAAAAATAAATAATGTTATCTATAGTACTAGGCTTTAATCTACCGCGTTATTTGGATCTTGAATTGGCACAGGTTTGAGTTCTTGTGCACAGCGAATCCATACTTCGTGGTTCTTTTGGCGTAAGTACTAAATTTATTCTTGAATCTAATAAAACAAATGTATTGATCTCCAGTCACCTGAGAAACTCCAGAAAAAGAAAATTGTCGTTAATTTTATCGAGATATCTCTCAAAATTCCAGGAGAAAAACGAGTACCCAGGCCTTATATATTGCCTTGATTAAATTTATGGAAGTTGAAAGTGCAGACGCTACAATTAACGAGCAATAACAAAAACCGGAGTAACCCATCATTTTTGTAAGCGCATTATCTCAAAATCAATTAGCAACTCTACTACTTTTATTCGTATTATCACAGTATCATATAAAGCATACCAAAAACTACTACATTGTCATGTAATAAATGCTTTTAATACAACCACACTACGGAAAACTGCACGGAACCCATCATATGTGAAAAATGTGGAAACGTTTACCTGACCACTACATTCACCACAACTTTCCCTGAGACATGCATGGGCTGTGACGAGAAAGGCCATGGCGCATGTTTCACAAAATGCAAACTAAGGCCTAAAAAAACGAATAATTCAAAATATGAAGCTACAGTCAGTCAACAGAAAATCGACGGAAATTGATACAAAATTAACAATCCATGTCATGTACACGCTCCAATTACTATCCACGGCTACATTATAGACACGTATGTCACAAAAATAAACTCCCCAAAAACTATCGACAGACAAGATTTTATCAAAAAATATTGATACGTATGTTTCAATTTCAGGCAACTGTATCTTTATTGTTATATTTGATCTACTCCAACCCGATATTATACCCGCTATAGCCCTAAGTGATGTCGTTTGCCCCTATACGCTCCCAAAATTCGAGGGGAGGATTCCTTGTCAGGACGCAGCATTCTGTAAGTTCCGTAAACGCCAATCCCTCTAAAAATTAGCAATCAAGAAACTGCAGGTATTTGTTGTATAAATTCATCCCTAATCCCGAATCTAGCAGACCATTTTTACTAAGTATTATATATATTTTATTGATTATGCGATTATTATAGGAGATTTCAATGTGAACATAATCAAACTTCCCACTAATTCTCACATCACTTACTTTAACCATGAATGTCACCAAAGCACAACTCCTGCTATCTTTCTATGTGCTAGCAATCTCAAATCCCATATTCATTAATTACAATTAATCCCTATAGGTCAGCTCTGCTATTTATGTATCAAACTCCAAATCAAAATTCTTAAAACCCTCCCTGACTCGCCCGAGTTTATATGTAATTTTGAAAAAGTTTCTGAAGATATTACCGAATTCATCCAACATACCCCTTCAATCAATCCTATTGACAAATTTCATGACGTCTTACCAAGTTCTCTTCAAAAACACATACCAAAATTTAAAAAAAAACATAATAAATATCCACTCCTTCCTTCCTTAGACTACTAAACTTCAAAAGGCAGCTTTAGTGAGATATTCAATTAACTGACGAACCTGGCAATAAAATCTTTCAAAATTAAAAGACGATTCAATAAAATTAATGAAGACATCCATAATTTAATATTAGAATATAAAAAATCACATGGCTCTCAGCATGTCAAAAATTAAATCAATCGTGTGGTACAGAATATTGAACAAATATGAAAAAACTGTTGAAATAAAATTAAATCGACAGAATATATTAAATTCATAATTGATTCTGATACTAACAAAGTCACAGATAAATACAACATTTGAGATGCATTTGCAAAACATTTTAACAATTATTCAATTCGACAAATCCTTTCTCAATAATATAAAAAAATATTCCATTCCTTCCCTGTATTGTATTTAATTTTAATTTAATTCTGTTTATGAGTTATTATAACCTACTATTAATTTTAACAGTTCTAATAACATCAAGTGCAAGCAAATCAAAATGTAACGATTTCAAATGTAAATATTATTTTTCAATAATGCACTAGGAACAGAAGTAGTATTTAATAGTATAGATTTTAGTATTTAAGTACATTTATTAGGGCGCAATTAATTATTCCCCTTATCGGACTTTTGATTTGTAGACACGAACGCGCTATGGCGTAACGATCTGATTTAAGGGAAAGTCAAGAAGGCTCAATTTTCTATTATATTATGGTATTTGGCAGTTATCATTAAAATGTATTATTAGTAACACAGTTATATTTCTTACTTCACTATTTTATGTGTATGTGTATGTAAAGATGTTTTGAATTGACTAAATTATTTTTAGGAGCAGGAATTTATGATTAGAATTTAATGAGGTGGTATTTTAGATTGAAATTTTTAATTTAAGAGTATATTTAATATTTTTAATTGAAAAAAGGGTTAGAAAGTTCTTAGAAGATCTTCATGTTATGGGTATGAGATTTATGCCTCATTAAGTTAACTTCTAGAAGTAGAACATTTTTAGGCAAGGCCTTTATAGATATTAGCAAGTTCGCTAGTTAAGTTTATTTAATCAATTTATTGAGGTAAGTTAGGAGACATGACAAGGTTTATTATTTTTATTAGTATTAGCCTACAAAACAAATTTATCAACACAACTACTTCTCTGGTTAATAACTCAACAGATATTAAATTATACAAAAGTTATTTGCGTTAATAGCACAGCTTCCAAAGCAACATGGTTGGAATGAATGTATTTCTTTAAAATATAAAATCAATTTTATATTAAAGCTATACTGATGAGATCGAAACACGTATTTGCAGTTGATTATAAACTTGATTGTTAGATTATTTAAATACTTTTGTCAGTTTATTATAATTTTTCTTCTTTTTAGGGTACCATGGCCGTTTAACGGTCGTTGGTTAACATCATGTTGGCTACTATGTTGAGAATAATAGTCTTGCTGGCCGCTGCTAGGAACAACTGTAGTTTTCTCGTACCATTTCCTTAAGTTTTTCAACCAGGAAGTTCTTCTTGCACCCGGTCCACGTTTACCTTCGATTTTTCCTTCTGTAATTAAAAGCAATAGTTCATATTTTTCCGGATGTCACATAACGTGGCTAAAATATTCAAGTTGTCTTCTCTTAACGGCTTTTACTACTTAGTTCTTTTTTCATCATATGGAGGACTCGGTTGTTAGTGACTCTATCCACCCATTCTCAATAAACGCCGAAATACCCATATCTCGAAGGCGTTTATTGTTTTTAATGTAGCTTCCGTTATTATAATTAAAACAGCGTAAATTAAATTCTTGTTCATTATTTCTCTCTACATTCATTTACAGTTATTTGACAGAAATAAATACATTAAAACTAGTGTTGCTTTGATAGCTGTCTTATTTGTAGCACGCAAATTACTTTTATATTATTCAATATCTGCCGAGGTATTAGCCAGAGAAGTATTTGTTTCAATCAATAATTTGTTTTGAAGTCTTAGTAAGACTCACTTTTATAGATTTACGAAATCTTTTCGTAATTTTAAATTATTAATACATTTTTTAGAATATTTACATATTAGTTTACAGTAAACAAGTTATTTGGATTTACTATCAGATAACGAAATTGGTATTAAAAGATTACATACAATAGATATCAACCGTTAATCCTAATGTAGAAGAATTATCCTGATATAACAGATTTAGATTTGGTATTAAGGTAGTATTCAATGTTATGGTTATTATTGCAGGTGGTATAAATTGGGTAATATAATAATAAGTGAATAATTATTCAATAAATGTTGGAATATTATGTTAGGTTACGCATCTGTTGAAGTTATAGATGAGGTAGAAATTAAAAGTGAAGTTGGGTTTTTTTCAGTTTGATTTTAGGGTTAATGATTTAACTGGAATTATACCATGTTTTACTTTGTTAAGATGGTTGTACATATAAAAATAAACGTTCCAGACTTTTAGCAAGAAATTGTGCAGACTTTTATTTTCTATTTCATAAAACAAAAGGGCGTATAAATTTGGTATTGATTCCTGAATAATTCGTTTTCGGTTTTTGTTATAACTTCGATATTTTTACTGGTTGTAAATTTTCATTAGACGTGAAATTAATTCCACAAAGTCATAAGTTTGCAAAAATTATGATAGAATGAAAAATTTGAAGTTCGTTAGTTTAGCTTTTCCAAAATATTTATATGTATGTCCAAACACGCTAGTTTATTGTACTTCTGGTAACTATCTTTCGAAAAATATGAATATTCACCCCAAAGATCAATTATTGCATCTTTAAGTCACAAAAAAGACGAAAAATATTGTACACAAAATCGTTTGTAATGATGAGGTCTATTCCACCTCGTCAATAGGCAAGTCTAATAAGGCATATTAGTGACATAAGTAATTTCACAGCATCCTCGGAGATCGTGCGGTAGCCCCTCGCTACTCGTAGTGCAAAAAGCGCTCCTAGTTCCTTGTTTCTTTGAGAAGCGACCCATTATGCCCATGCTGGGGCAGCATATAGTAGCTTCGGCCGCGCAACTTCTACTAAGAGCCGGCGTTTGTCTTCCGACGGCTCTCCTATGTTGTCTAGGAGCTTCGAGACAACCCTGGTCGCTAGTGTTGATCCCTGTGCTACCTCCACAATCTGGGTGCTGCAGCACTGTTTGGCCTCCAGCCTTACGCAGAGGTACTTGAGACTTGGGGTCACCTCAACCTCATGCCCCAGCAGAGAAATTTTCCTATTACTTCCCCTCCCAGCTCTTCGCTCTTCAGACTGCTCCCATCTTGTGTGCAGCCACTTCAAGACCCATGGAGTTCAACCCTCGATAAGCGCAGTGGCCTCCTGCGCAAGCATCTCTACTTTTGCCAACCCCCCTTAACCTAACTACCACAAGGATGTCGTCGACGAAACCGATCCGATTGAAACGGCAAGGCCAGAATTCCATCGTAGATTTAAGTTTGACAGGGTAGGCCTTAACACGAAATTCTACAAGTCACTCCCGTAACGGCTCATATCTCATGTTGCACAAGTAGTGTAGTTCACTTCTCGGTCTGCAAGATAGTTCGCAAGAATAGCCGTGATATATTGGGGGAGCCCTCTGCAATGCAGCGCGTCTATTGTTGACTACCAGGAGATGGAGTTGAAGGTATTTCTGACATAGATTGAGATTGCAATGCAATGCCTTCTCTTTCTGAGAGGTCCTCCGTTAGTCTCTTCCGTCAGCCGGCGAACTCCCAGGAGAGCATCTACTGTGGAGAGGCCACGTCGGAACCGAAGAGACCATCCCTCAGAAGCCTCTCGAGAAGCTTACATTCCACGTTATGGACTCAAAGCGGCCTATAGTCCTCAGGAGAGTCGAATACCCTTACCCCCTTCGGTAAGAGGGCCAGGTGGTCCCTCTTGTATTGTCGAGGAAAGATGCCTCTACGTGGTAAAACTCCGTAATGGGCAAGGGGTTGTTAACAACATAGTTCCTGTAGGCTTTGTTGGATACACCGCTGGGTCCAGGAGCCTTACGGTGCGGTAGTGCAAGCGCCGCCGCCATCACCTCGTACTTTCAGGTACTAGTAGTGCGATTCTTAGCTCAGATAGAAATTTTCTCTGCCCTCCTCAGTGGTGTCCTCTTCGAGGAACGTCACCTCCGCGATCGCCCTGCTACCCCTTTGGATCTTAGCCATATCTCCTCAGACCGTCTTTTTGATTTCCAGGACCACGTTACCTTGAAATGGGGCCGAAGGAGCTGCCACCACAATGCCCCCGGCACTAACGGGTTGCAAGCTGTCCGCTTTCTTTCTCTTCCTACTAGTGTCTGCATTTGTCCATGTGTTGACGCTTGGCTGCAGGAGAGTGGAGTCCACGGGAGCCTTGCTGGTTTAAAATTCTCGGAGATGCTGAGGTGTTTTGGCCCGGCACAGGCCCTCTAACCTAACCTCTATGGCTTTGATGAACCTGGTTATGCACTTTAGGACCCCATCTGTGCCGGGGCTTCGAATCGGAACATATCTTTGTTAGTCTGTCTAAGCTGCCGCATTTCGTTGGCCACCAGTTGACTGACCAAACTTCTCAAGGTACGGATGCTCTACTTGATTTCTTCTTTGTGTTTTGGTTTTTTTCATCAGTCTGGAAGGTTCATGGATACCTTGTCGACTTCTGCGTGTAGACTTATAAGCCTGAGATTCACTATTTTTAATATTTTTTGCCGAGTTACCATTGTACACATAGAACGCGTAACCAATATTGAACTCAACGTGGGTGGTCGGCGCACTATGATAGGGTCTAATTGCTGTAGTATCTAATTTGAGCAGTCCTTCTTCGTAGCGGTTATTGCCGTTGCGGTGAGTCTGTTCTAAGGTTTTTTTTGTATTATCCATAATGCGTCTTATAAGGTGAGTCGAAATGGAAGTCACCCCAGGCAGTGCGCCCTTACCTGGGGGAAGGTAATTGAAACATATTCCGCAAACTAAAGACTAAGCTCCTTAGCCACGTATCCTTCCGCCTTATGTTGTTCCAACTTGGATTGAGGTATTTTTCAAATGGTTTCCTTTCCACCTTGACCCAAGCAGTTAAGCCAAGAACCCTTAGGCCTGCGCTCGCGAGATATGACCACACACAACGGCAGCAAGCCCGGTGTATCAGGACTGCGAGCAGAGCTGGCATAGTTACCATATAGCCCTGCACCACGATACTACAGCCGGACATGGGAAACCCATCCTAAAATAATTTGACAGAAATTGATTCAAACTATTATAGTATTGGTATTTGTAACATGCAAATTACTTTAATTAATTTTATATTTGTCGTGGTGTTAGCCAGGGAAATAGTTACTTTAGTAACTGATTTGTTTTGTAGTCTTAAAAGACTTATTCTTTTAGATTTTTAAATTATTGATTAATTTTCTACAATCACCTAAATTATTAATTAATAGTTATTTAAGGTACAAGTGTAAAAAGTGATGCTTTATTGCACGAACTGGCGTTTAAAAACACGAGCGAGGAACGAGCGAGTTTTTTTAAAGCCAGGAGTGCAATAAAGAAATTTTTTACACGTGTGCCTTACAAAATTTTATCTTCGATCGTAAAGGATTTCAAAGAATATAAGAGTAATATTTTAATATCATTTCAATAATTCAATTAATGAAAACATATTTTACCCGGAGTGCACTAATGAAAGCGTTACTTAGCAACCAGTAAACAAGTTGCACAAATGTCGGCGGCCATTATGATTTATGGAAAAATGTTCGCTTTACTGTAATCGCTTCGACTTGCATTAAATGAAATCTTCAGAGTTCTTAAATCTGCCATTTCGTATGTATTATATATTTTATTTATAGTTTATTACTTATTTGTATCAATTAATAAAAAAAATAGTTTTTCGTCGGAAATTTGTGCTATAATATATTAATCTGTCAAATTTGACATTTCTGTGCAATAAAAACAGTTTGACATTACCGTGCAATAAAAACGTAAAAAAGCACTAGTGCTTTAAAAAGCCACTTTTACAATGAAAAATGATGCAAAAAGCGTCTACTTTCTGTACGATCGTAGATAAATTAATTGAATACTCTCAGCACATTTACACCAATATTATTTAATATAGTTAATATATAGGTTAGCACTTTATGTCGATTATTTAGTAAAATAATATATTATTCAAATTATACAGGGACCATTATAAAAGTAATGCGATTTTTTTGGGAAAAATATATTTAGTGAGCGTACTGGTACAAATGCACAAAATTCTTTAAAATACTCTCTTTCGGCATCAATACACTTGCGAAAACGTGTCTGTCGTGCCCGGAAGACACCCTGAAACTTTTTGACGAGAATATCTGTTATAAGAACCTTATAACACGCTTTAGAATGTTTTTTTTTTTTTTTTATTAAAAAGGAAGGGTGTTGGAAGGAATTGCGGGTTGGGGTGGTGAATGATTAAGGGAAAATTGTCATAGGCAACTCGGCCATTCAGACACGTCAATTATTGTATTTAATATTCCATATATATGAGAATGATGGACACACACAAACATCCATGGATCCGCACGGTGAATTCTTCCTATGGAAAAATCCACCGCCCGGCTGGGATTCGAACCCACACCGCATGGCCCGTGAGCAGGCACGCTACCCACTAGGCCACCGCGGTCCCCGCTTTAGAATGTTCTTCTTCCTCAAATACTGATTAGATTCAGGAAATTTTAGGCTATTAAATTGCAAGTTCTAATTGTATATTTGGGTACTGTTATACATTAATGTTTTCTTAAGTCATACATTAGAAAACGTTTCCTCTTTTTTTAATAAAATAATTTATTTGAATGAATAAAAATATTTAGCGGTGCCTCAAAGTACGAAATCATACAAAACTAATTTTAAGCATAAACACTAACTTTATAATAATATTAATGCACTATGAGATAAACATATATTTCAAAAAATGGCAAGTTTTAACTTTTTTGATACAAATATAAGCACGTATATTATATATTTTAGAATGTATTATATATTATATACGAATTATAATTCTATGAATGTTTTTATAAAAATTTAATTTTATATGTGTACATAATAATTACATAATTATTACTTGGTAATTTTATCCTCATTAAATATGTATATAAATTCTAATGACTCAGTATATGCTTTATACTGATATTTATATGTATCCGCAATAGTATTGAATTTTATTATTTAGGTTCAGTTTCAATATATCTTTATAAATTTGGCATTTTAAATATTTATATTATATTCTAATAATTTACAACTCTGTACAATGTGGCTGTGAACATATTATGCCTCATAAAACACACCATAAATCGATTAAATGTAAAATATTATCCAATTCCATTGTACTGCTCATAAAAATCGACGTATTCATTAAACTATTATGGCAGAACCTATAAAACTGAGTCATAAATGTTTATTTGTATTATAATTAAAAGATCCCGTTTAAACTAGTATAAGCAATTGTAAGGGATTATGTATTTTATTTAGGTCGAGTGCACATATATATGTATATATTTGATTAAAATCTGCTTAAGGTTTTAATTGATAAATGCATTAATTAAAATAAGCGTATTGATATACTTTCATCTGTGGGTTGAAATAAAACCAGAGCTGTTATGATAAAATGTCGGGTCAAGGTTTATTTGGTGTCCAACCCTAGTGCGTAAAAAATTCAATTATAAGGGTGGGCGTATCATAATTGATTGATCTATAAAGGATTCACCATTTTATATTTGATAATTTTGATGATTGGATAATGCAATAATAATAATAATTTTGATTTTCGAGAAATGCACTTTAAATTAATATGTAATATATATTGCTCATATTTTTTATTATAAAATACGCGCTGTAGGCAAAGTCAACAATTAAAAATAAATATCACGCAGAGTAATTAAATAGCGTACATCATATAAACTAGTATTCATATCCACAAAATAATATACATTAACTAACAACTATTATTAAACATTTTTTGTGTTGTCTGTTGGTTGGGTGCATGCACTTTATAATACTAAAGAATAATAATAATAACTTAATTAATACTTTAGCCTAATATATTGCTTTAAAAATAATGAGTTCATATAGAAACCTCTTCAGATTTCTAAGCGCACTGCGAAAAACTTAATGAACATCCTTTGACATTTTTGCTTTCCACTACTTCGTTGAATTATAACTTTTTAATGATATTAGATTCATTTATTTTTTGTCGATGAATTATCACGATTATAACTACGTTACCATTTTACCTAAAATACTTTTAATCTTTCAGTTAGGTTTATTTGGATGATATATTTTGGTTACATTTTCGCCATAAACGTTAAGTGTTCCAATTTTGTTTAACTTAAAATTAATTAATTCGAAGCATTCTTATGGACATTGAATATGATCGTGGTGATATATGAATAGTATAAATAATAAATCCCTATATTCAAAGGCTGTTCGATATATATTACATAATTTTTATTGGTAAAAACATAATAAGTGCGATAGTTTGATATCTATTTAATTTAAATGAGATTATTCCACACAATGCAAGTGCTAGGAAAACGTATAATTTTGAGTACAAAGACATGAATTTGATAAGCCGAATTATTTGAATTTATTGTGCATTAATTACTAATATACATATTTCAAAATGGAAGCAGCACATCTGGAGAAATAGCGAGTATTTTAAGCAAAATTCACAAATTTATAGCAATGCGATAATGCTTTAGTATGTTTTGTTATTACTACCTATCTATTAAGGGTAGTCTCGTGAAGATTTTTCATAATTAACATTAATACCGTACAGTTACATTCAATTATTGGCAATTATTTGTCAGCTTCTTAACAAATTATGCAAAATTAATGCATTAGAGCAGGGGTGTCAATTGTTGCTGAAATAAGTTGGATAAAAAAAGCACAGAATGAATATAACTCTGTTTTGTTTACTTGCTAAGTAAAGCTTAATGACAATCATAATACGCAGGAAACCTAACAACTAACAAATAATTGAAATGAATCCAACATAATAAACTAGTGAACATCCCGCGGTTACCTTCTATAGTTATGTTAGGCTAAAGAGTATATATATTAAAATTGGCAAATTTTAGTTTTTTCAAAATATCTTAAAATTGAAAAAAGTCAAAGTAAATTTGAAATAGGATTTGTTATGGGCACTGTTTTCTGCAAAACATTTCCCTTTTAACCGATGCTCCATCTCTTCTAATAACAGGGATACCAATGGTGAGCATCGAAATTGGGACACCCGGTATATCCTGAATTCAACATAAGATTTTTATCCTGAAAATCTTGTAAAAAATACTAGATTTATGTAATTGTGATTTTTCACTGACAATAGTTTGTAGTTGTGGATAAATTTTACATGGTCCACTTATTAAAAGAGATTTAAAATGCTCATAGATTAACTTAGATCTGTAAATATTCTTTGTTCTTCATTTTGAAAAATGTTTTGTCACACAAGTAAGTAGCACTAAAAAAAGCAACGAGCAAATGTGTGCATATTATGAAGTTGTATCAGTGGAATACTCTTATAAAACTCCAACAGACATGAGTTTTGATATTTGTTCTTAATTACATCACTGCACTCTAAATCAATAATTTTCATTTGAAGTTCCGGGGCTAGGGTTTCAATGCCAGCATCGAAGGATTTAAAAAAAATTTAAATTCATTTGCAATGACATCAAAGTCTGAGAAACGAGTATCAAAATTTATCTTCAAAGCACTTAAAACTTCTACTGAGGAATCGACGTAAACTCAGTCTCAATAGTGCAGTTGAATATTTCAGATGTTTTAAATGTGTGAAACATTTTTTTAGTCATTTTGATTGAAACAATATTATTTTCTATGGAAACGATTTGATTTTAATGTATAGATCAGGGAGAAGGTGGTTTTTTCCTTGCAATCTCAAATTTAATTCGTTCATATGTTTTATCAAATTGATATAGAATGCTAACTTCCACAACCATTCGCTATTTTGTAATTCAGTAAGAAGGCGGTGCTTTTCATTTAAAAAATCTATCTGTGCTCGAAGTTCATAAAAGCGCTGCAGGACCCTTCCGCAACTAAACCAGCGTACGGTAGTATGATATAGTATATACTTTTCTCCCATATCTTCAATAAACTCGTGGAATTGGTGGTGATTCAGCCCAGTGGATCTGACGAAATTAACAACTAATGTGACTGGTCTTAGAACTTCAGACATATAGAAACATTTTCCGCACAACGACTGTTGATGAATGATACAAGGTAAGACTAATGGCTTTGAACCATCATAATTTTCTACTACCTTTGACACAAGTGCAACCACTCCTATATTTTTACCATACATGTTTTTGCTTTCATCAAATCCCTTGAAACTATCTTCTTTAGTAGTCATACCGTGAATAGTATCAATATCGAAAAGTTCCTTATAACTTCATATTTACTCCTCGAATTAAGGCCAGAGAGGATATTTATTTTTGTCAGACAGTTGAAATGATATATTTTCTGTAATGTGTTGTACCCTCTGAGCCACAGTGTTTGCTGACAAAATGACAGTTTTAAATAAATTTACCTTTTCGGGGCACATTTCTTCGGCTACTACAATTACGCATCCTTTCATCATTTCTCCATCGGTGAATAGTTTTCCAAGTTTTACTATTTCAAGAGCCACACGAAATCTGGCACATGTTATAGCCTCTGCTTAAATACTGACTTTCGTAAACAAAGATTGTCGCAATTTCAATCCTCGCTTCAAAGCTTAAAACTTTTCTATCCGTAAATCTCCCGTATATTTTGAGTAATTTTGAAAATGTTTCATTTCATAATGACGTTTAATGTTAGATCCTTTGAGAACGGCTATGGTTTCATAGTAAATCAAACATACTACTTTATTACTGGTCTCAATCATGAAATATTGAAAGTTCCATTGATCTGTGAATGTTCTTCATTCACTGTCTATTTTTCGCTTCTTTTCCATACTAGTAAATCACACAAACAACGTATGGGCGTTGGTTGGATCGGTCTTTTTAACGGAGTTACACATTATTTACTTCACAGTAGACACAGTTCCGCTTTCTTCACCTTCACTAGGTAGTAGTAATAATAATAATAATAATAATAATTTATTGCCCAACAGACTAATGTCCAGTTACAGAACAAATCATAAAATAATCCTGCTCTCAAGTGAGGTAGACCGAGTTGTGGCCGCGCCGCTAGCTTTTTATACTCCAATTACTCCGATCTCGAAGTGCGTGGAATACACCAGAACCTTCTCGAATCAATGAGGTTTTTCATGAATATTTAATTGTTACTGTGGTTTCCAAACTACTACTAGCGCCATTTGTTAGCAATAAAAGATGAGACCTACCTATTGCCACTAGATGTCGTCAAGTGTCACGGTCGTATCAATACACACAATAGTAATTGAACTATAATTATTGTAGCAATTGAACAAAGCGAATTTAGCTAGCGTATACTAGCTTAGAGCGCGTACTGAGCGAGTAGTCTAAAAATTCAACTTTTAAAGATTTAGGTGTTCATTTTGACTCGAAATTAACTTTTAACTCACATTGGTGAAGTAGAGATCTAAGTTTCATATATCGTAATACTAAAAGTTTAAAAATATAAATACCTTAATTACTTTATGTAATGCTTATGTGAGGTCTTAGTTAGAATATTCTTCCTTAATTTGGTTTCCCCAAACCCAACAGTAGAAATACATAGTTGAGGGTATTGAACATGAATATTGAAAATTTTTATATTTTAACTCCGAAGGTTATTATCCTAATAGAGGGTTCGATCATGCAACATTACTTAAAAAGTTTAACCTTCAATCTCTTGAATCCTGACGATACGTATCGAGCATTGTTTTTGGATACAAAATACTTCAAGGTTCTATTGATTCAGCTAAGATTTTACATAATTTTAGGATGCATGTTCCACCCTTTAGTAGTAGACAAAAGCCAACTTTTAAGATTTTACCTCATAAAACCAATGATCGACTTAAGTCTCTGATAAACATTGTTTGCGCTAACTATAATCAGGTATTATCTTATTGTGATATATTTAATTACTTTCTCAATTATGTCATTGCTCAATGTAATCATTCACTTTTAGTTAGTATGTAACCATTTATTGTTTTGAGTTTAAGTTATGTTAGTATGTAATATTTTACTCTTTATATATGTTGCCATGTAATTGGATTTTTTTCATGTAGGGCAATAAATATGTATTTATTTATTTATTATAGATAATGGTAGAAAAATTAAAACAGATTTGGCCCTTGTAACTTACTGAAGTAAATATTATGACCCTAAGGCTGGAAACTTTAGACCCCTGCATTAGAGGATTTACATTCATGATTAGGGCATCGGAGATTCCAATAATAATCAATTTGACCCTAAAGACATACTTACGAACATACTCTCAATTGCTTGTTAACTTATATTGCCTAATATAATATGTTATATGTATTTTACATACGTTTATTTATAGAAGAAAGTAGTTATGCAAGGTAAGAATTAACAAGTATGTAGAAAAGTGCTTTTAAATTATAAAAACATTAATGGTTTATTAGAAATCAAAACAACAACATCTATTGTTGTTTTGATTTCTAATAAACCAATAATGTTTTTCTGTCATTGATTGCGCTTTTAAATCATTTTATGGTTAAAACTTCCCCATATTTTGGTATTTATTCTGCAAGTTACTTGCCGTCCACAATAACGCTTCTATTGATTATGAACAATGAATGTATTGTAATATAAACAATGCTTTGTTTCTATTTATATGAATATTATTATTTTATTGCGTCTTAATTATATTTATGCTTAGCTTACCATTTATTCCGCCTAGTTTGTACGAATTATATTATAAATACCCTGTACTCTGTACATGTCCGTCGTATAAATAAATTGTTTTTAAAAACTCTGAAGTAAGTCCACGAACGATAACTTGCATATGCTTTTAAAGGAATATGGAGAATTATACCAACTTACGGAGATATTACTTAGGGGTGACTATTGAAATGACTTACAAAGTATTATCAACAGTATAAAAATTATTAAATAATAGAAATAGGATTTATTTATGGGATAACCCATATCACTCAACAGGTATGAAAACGGTTTTGTAGCAAACGTATAATATTTTTTAAAACAAAAACTTTTTTGTTTAATTAATAGTAGCAGAAGTAGAAATATGTAGGAAGAGTAAGCATATGGCCTTTGTTCTATCTCCTAAACTCTTAAATATTTGTAAAAGTTTCCATATATATTATCTTCATATTTTATATATTAAATTATTAAAGTAACAAAGTAAGAACTACTTGATAAATAAAATAAACGTATATGTTATAGATACGATAGTAGGTAGAGGCTACCCACATTTAAGATTGGACATAATATCATATCGTAATAATATGTATATACAAATATTAAATAACCTTAAATCTCGATTTGACATATGAAATGAATTAATTTTAAATAAAGTAATAATAAAATTTTAAATAATGTTGTAATAAAAACAGTATATATTTTATCTCTTCGGTTAAAAAAGTATATATATATATATATATATATATATATATTTATCGTATTATATTACTTTCTTGTTAAATTTATTTAAAAATGTATTTGTTTTATCTGCTAATTACATTTCCAAACCTTGTTGCCTTAAAGAAATTTGTAATTAAATTGCGAATGAATACAATATATACAATCTAATAAAATAATAACGCATGATTTAATTTATCTTCGTAAACTCGTGGGTAATTCGAAACTCCGCAGGTAAGGTTCCCAATAAAATTAATATTTGTGAAAGTTGTCAGTATGATATTAAATAATATACTTAATACAATTTATTTCTGTTTGAAGGATAAAATGGATGTTTTAAAATAGACAAACAATTAAATAAAAACTATCTCAACTGATATGTATTAAAAATATATAAAAGTACAATAATTAATGAGAACATTTAGTATCCTAATATATACCCTATACCTATACATATAACTAATATATTCGTATAAAATATTAATATTATTAGTATTATAAGATTAACGAGTTTTAATAAAAAAAATACTTTAACATATAAACATAAAATCTAAAAATATTACGAACATAACTAAAATAATCGTTTAAATTCATTATAAAAGTTACTACAAGTAAATATAGAATTACACATTTATTATACAAAGATCTATACATATATTACATCCAATAAAATTACGCAATTTTCACCTTCTATAATTTGTTATAATGCCATTATGTCTATATAAAGAAAACAAAACGTGCTGTCCGGGGTGAAAATGCGTGTCGAAGGGCATCAACCAGCAGTGGCCCCATTACGGGGACAATGACTATAATATATTACGTCAATTATGGCCGACATTAGTACATACATCAAACCATTTCGCTTTCTTTGCTTATAGAGCCATTTCTATTACAACACAGAGGTCGACGAATTAATATATGCAAATGAATAAAATGCGAAAGTGTTGCTAGTACGATATGATATCTCGATTTAACCTATTTGTAGCTACTGTAGTATAAATACATATATATATATATATATGTATATATATATATATATATATATATATATATATAACATAATAAACATGATCAGCCATTATTTCATGGTTGGTACGAGTGGAAGAACGCTATATTGTGAACTCTGCCCTTTCCATATGTGATTGAAATTTTTGTTGATATTAATGGATTTTATATACAATTTTGGAATATTATGTAAGCATATTAGAATAAATAAATAATACTAATACTAATACTAATGGTGTTAAAAATTCTTAAAATATTCATTCAATTTAATATACAATAAAAACATAATATTAGTGTTGATTACAGATTATTGTCTGGTATCTGTCTCATTTGCAGTTTTTCAAAACATTTAAAATCATCTGCATATTTTTATTATTAACATGTTACCCTGTATGGAATCATGACTGGTATTTAAAGCTGTTACAAAAAATAATTCTACTAATATATCAAATGTTTTACAATTCTTAGCTTATTACTAATTTATCAGCGTTAAATATCTCAGACTAAAAGATAATTTTGTCTTGATCACGTCTTTACTTGATTTAATTATTCAGTACCTTCCTGATAAGTAAGTGTTAGTTCTTTTTTAAACCTACATCATCGTAAATAACAATTCTTAGTTTATAATTTTACTAATCCTAAGGAAATATGTGTTTTTTACATTTATACGAATTAAAGCATAAAAGAAATTTATTAATTAGTATTGATAACAATTCTCATGACAATTAAGCTATGCTTAATACCGTTTATAGAAAAATCAGTTTTATCAATGCAATAATATCATTTGTTTCTAAACAACTAAAAATGAGAGATTTGCAGTGTAATAATAATACTACTTACAAACGCCTGTGGAATATGATTTCAGTAAAATTTTTGACACTATCAAATAAATCCTTGGCTTCACTAGAACCAAAATTACAATATACAATATAATATACAAACAAAATATCTTAAAAAGTAAGTAGTTTTATTCATAAATTTAATATTAATACCGTATGTGTGTAATAATACAAAGGGTCAATAAATGTAAAATATATGTTATAGTTTACAGATTGTTACAGTTGTAACGCTTTCATATTAACCCAGCTTTAATAACGGAAAAAGTATATTTAATGATAACCTCCGAATGTCGTACCGCTGGTTAGTACTTTAATGGCATTTATTTCAAAATTTTCTATAATGCAAAATTGATATATTTTAAATTTTATAAATTGCTAATTGTTTAAAATAAATGCTATAATTGTTAGACAGAAAAAATATTTTATTAGCATAAAGTGACCATCCATTGGTTTAATATTGTACACTTTGTTTTCGAAATATATATTTGCTGTTTCAAATAAACTGTATGAAGAAAGGTTTTTAATGCTTTATTTTATACCAAAAGCCATTCAATTAGAGTTAGTGTTAAATCTAACTCTAAAAAACCTTATAGCAGCTTTTAGATATTTTTGTTTGAGATGGGATGAACCACAAAACATTTATAGCGATAATGGCACAAATTTTGTAAGAGCAAAATCTGAACTCACTAAACTTTCCAATTTTCTTAACGACGAACTCATCCAGAATAAACTAATTACTCATTTTAACAATGAAAATATCACTTCATTTTGAAGAATTGTGGGAGGCAGAAATCATATCAGTTAAGTCTCACTATGTCACAACAACAACATCAAATGCTCTCTTTCTTTTCATTGCTGTAAGATACATTGAAATTTTGAACCGTTTCATGAAACGTCTATGCAGGGTACGACCCCAGTACGCACAATAAGGTTCATGGTTATTTGTCCACGATAATGCTCGCCATCACACAGTCAATAGCTTCAAAAGAAGCCTTCTTGAAAAGTTTTCAGGAGAAGTAAAGCAGATCTCAGCGGTCATAGTCATGGGAGGTGACTATTTCGAAGGACAGTAAGATAACTTTCGTTAATATTTCATCTAAGTTAAAATTACAAGGCTATTCACCAAACATATTGTCAGAGATAGTACGTTTGTATTTTACTGCTTCCATTTTTTTTTCTTTGTAAATAGTTAATTGTAATTAATTTAGTCTAAACATTAATTGAAATTTTGAGATTTCAGGGGGCGCATGTTACGAATCGTTTGTTTGTGTATGTGATTTTATAGATTTTATTGTGGTATTGCTCTATCCTACTAAGACTTATACATTTGCAAACATACAAATTTTATTTAACACAGCTAAATTATACGGATTTATTAAGGTAGAGCAATTGAAAAAATCCGTTCTTCCAGCGAGTGCAGGGCATAAAAAATAAAATTATGTCGGATTTAGGGCAAATAAGTGGTTTATATTTTATTGAAAGACGCCGCAACTAGTATCCATCTCACTCAGTTTTGAACGCATCCTTCAAAGTCGAATTAATAATCACAATATACCCCCAAATAATAAGTAAAATTGATTTTTTCATTCCAAATTTCGTATACTTTTCGGTGTTGGATTTTAATTCTTTACATATACAAAATATATCTATTTACAAAATTATAAGGTTTAGGGGCATGTGGCAGCTAGCATAATTAAATACAACGTGTCGTTACCTACGGCTATATGCATAGATTTGGCGAAGTAACCTAATTTATTGACCAACATTTAAGTTAGCGGTGAGATTTTCTATTGTAATCTGTCTATCTGCCACCTAGAAAAGATGTAAAATTAGCTTGTATTAGTAATTTAAAAATACGAAAACATTTCGTAAATTTACAACAACGAGTCTTACTAAGCCTACAAAACGAATCAACCATAAAAGGAGTTGTTTGAATAAATGATTTGTTTTATAGTCTTGGTAAGTAAGACTCATTCTTGTATATTTACGAAATGTTTTTCTATTTTTAAAGTATTAGTTAATTTTCTACAACGACAAAACGAGTATTTTTAATTAAATATTTATGAGGTTACTACTTAATAAAATATCTATTTAAAATAAAATTTAAATTTTAATATTGATATACAAATGTTTTCGTAATTTAATTTATCATATCCAAATTTATACAATCGAAAGATTTATGCTAGACTTATGTACTGTCTTTGATATTATTTCTTTGTCATTATCACACATCAAGCACAGTCTCACTGCCACTAAATAGGTTAATTGAAATTTACCATCTAATATACTACTAAATCACTTCAAACGTACCGAAATTGCTTCCTGTTTGCTCCTTTCGTTTGAAGGCATTGCTTGCAAGAAATAATTTAACAATGCAAGAACTTGTATTGATGTAGGGTACTATACAACTCAAATTTAGTATTAGAATATAATAATAATAGTAATAATAAAGTTCATATTTGAATGCAGGTATTTGCTTTAATGATTAGTCTACCACATGTGTGCTCATTATTGGTTATATTTAATGTTTCTGCCTTAATTTTAGTCCTGGAATATTAGTAATTTTCAATTCGCTATGAAGCTTATATAGTTTCCGAGAATAAATTATTTTAAAAGCGTTTGTTGCTTTGTGCTTTAGTTTTACTAGATTATTATAATATATAGCTCATGATAGTCTTGTTATCGTCAAAAACTTTAACTTGAACTTATCTATTTTCTCATCTTGATGAGCCACATATTTATAAATGCTCTTCAATTTAGCTATAATTAATGCTCTTTATGATATAACTAGATTAAATTCAATACGGGAGCTGCACGAGTAATTTTAAAATACTAATGTATATTTTAGACTGGCACAAAAATTGCAAAGAACCAATAATCCGTTGAATTGTTATTAGCAAATGTAATATAGTACTTTTACGTGTAGAAGATATTTTAAACATTCCTCTACGATATGTATTATTAGACACGCTAGTTGGTAGGATCAAATACATAACGCCATGTCATTTCGTAATACACAATCTGTAGTGAAAACATAGACGGATTCAGTAGAGTTAAGAATATCTCCATACAATATTTTTAGAAATCGAACATCTTTTTTCGAAAGGAAAACATAGTTTTGGGTTTAATCCCACAGTTCAGTGTATATTAATTACAATTATTGGGTAACAGTGCTACAATAATTGTAATAACTCCACTTGATGAGAAAAAACCGATGACACGTGTTATGTGTCCATCTCTAATATGGCATGTTAAAACCACATGTCGTAGATGTGCATACCACCCAATTCAGGCCAATTTAAAGATAAAACAGACAACGTACAATTCTCGTCCGTTTGATAAGCGTATTAAATTGACATATGATCTAATCTTTAAATTATATTTTAAATACCACTCTGTCGATATAACAGCTAAATGTGGTGACCAAATAATACAATGCAACATTATAATACTAACATAATAATAGTGGCAAACAGGGTTGTTAAACTATGAACAAGTCTCTGGTCGTTCTTTTCACAAATCCAAGCAACTTATTTGCAATAACAGTTTAAATGTGATATGAAAATGATAGTTTCGTATAAAAATAAACATATTGTGTTTTGTTTAATTTAAGTTTTTATGCCATCATCTATGGCAAGCTTTACCAATATCGATCGCAATTTAAACAAGAAATGGTACATCTAAGAGAAAAATGATTAAGATAATTTAATTTCCTTTTTTGCGTAGAAATAGAAAAAAAAATAAAAAATAAATGTTTCCATTTAAAAAAAACAAAGTTGACCTTCAAAGACCTAAGTTTCAAAATCTTACGTAGTGACATAAAGTTTACCCTCTCATATCAAAAAACATTTTTTCATATTTTGCTCTGCTTCGGAAATATTCCACTTTGCCAAGATAAATGCCCCACCCTGTATATTAGTCCTTAAAATAGTGTATATATGTATTTTTCATTATATATTCACGATTAATTAAGCTAATATTATGTTTATCTAACTTGTATAAACTTATATGGTAACATTATTATTATTATTTTATGGATTTTCTAGATTTAACATCAAATGCATGGCAATAATGATGGATGAAGGGTATAGGAAAATTAGGTTAAATTTAAAGTTCCAATATCTCAGTACGCTGCTGTGTAGTAAGGGCCAATTGCAGTATTTAACACCTCATACATAAACACAATATGTCCGATGGCGAACAGTTATTTCTAACACTAATCAGTCATTAGCATTAATTAATTGTATAGAAATATTTAAATTTATTTTTTATATACTTACATAAAATATATTAAATACTTAAGTAATGCAAAACATATATAAAATTAATTATAAAATGAATTAAATTCTCACTTAACACATTGTGAAACATTTGTATGTTAATTAGAAGGTTAAATAAACATTTAGTTTTGTGTCACTATTTTAAAATAGTGAAACAAAGCCAAGTGTTTAATTAATAAAATTAATTATATAATATTAACGCAAAAACAAATACTAGTTTGATACGTAATGCAACCTGAATTGAAACTCTATTGAAAACTAAATTTAAAATGTGATGTTAGTGAAAACTGTTTATCATAAGGAACTTTTATTATTTGATAGACCCATACAAACTTTATTGCTGTTTCATAACTTTAAGCATCCAATATAATTTACTATAAGAACACTTTACCAAAAAATAAAACAACATAGTTGAGATGGTTTTACATTTATTGTTGAACACTGCAACTGGTTTCGCCACACAGTGGCTTCATCAGGCAGATGAATACAAAGTAAGTGCTTTTATTTATAATTAAGAAGTGTCAGTCAATATTTTACATTACTAACAACAATGTTTTGCTCTAATAGTAAACTGTTGAATTCCTATTTAATTTTTTTATTGAAAAATAATATCTTTTATTTATTTATTTATTTATTGATAATCAAACGGAAAATCCCAATATTTGATACACATTTAATATACATTAAAATATAAGTATAAATTCCAATCACAAAGAAACTTACAACAAATCTAAGTCTAAATCTATTTTCCCCAGTGCCGAACTAAAAGAATTATAATTACTTGTTAATAAATCTAAATTATTCCTATGGCAGATTTCATTTTCCATGCGCATTAATCTTGATATAAGAAGCCTTTCTCTAAATATCTTAATTTGTGGTATATGACTACACTAGCTTAATGTCAAAAATCAAGTAGGTAAAGTATTGATGGATATACTATTTGATTAGAGATCAACTTAAATACAAATCATAGATCCGCAAAATTTCTTCGATTTCTTCGTGCGTAAGTTAAGGTTAGATATCAAATGCGTCTGGTTAATAGATGTATATGGTAAATTTGATTGATTGATGTCATCAGATAAAATTTTATTCTATCAATATAGCTGTCTTATTTAATTATTATATGAGCATAATAATGTAGTATTTTTGTGTTTTTGATTTATATATTAATACTTATAGTAGAAGAGTAAAACTCTGGGATATTGATCATGTGGTCCTTTCGTAGTGTTGTTTGTGTGTTCAGATGTATAAACTTTTACGATCGGTAGTTCAGCTGCAACGGCTTGCGTTTAAAAATTTATATTCAATATTCATGATGGTTGTGACCGTTACTAGGTGGTAATCCATATTTAAACACATATTGAAACACTTACTATGTTTTTACCACAATTAATTTATTGTAATATGGTTTACATATATACAAAAATCACGACTTAAGTTTCGACCTGTTACAGTCATTATCAAGTGAGTACAAAATTGCTGAGGAAGTACATTTATACCGACGAGAGATTAGTAAAAATTTCCAAATGAGGGTGACGGATTATAAATTATGAATTTCTAATTAGATTGCCGGGAGCTGCCTGAAGAGCGGGGTGGAGATTAGGTCCGTTTGTTCGTTGAGGAGATTAATTTCGGGATTTCTGGTGCGTTTATAAATTTCGGCCGCTTCTAATAGGTTTAGCCTCGAACCTTTTGTACAGCTGTGCAAAATTTTCACTTTGTTTATCTCCGGGAATTGATGTTTTCTTTCTAAAATATGGTTGGCGAATGAGCTGTGGTTCTGCTGCAGTCTGAAGGCCCGGAAATGTTCCGAATATCGTTTCTCCAGGCTGCGTCCAGTCTGGCCTACGTAGACACTATTACATTCGGAACACTGAATCTCATATACACCCGATTTTTTTGTGTGGTCAATTTTGTCCTTTGAGTTAAATAAAATATTTGATAGCTTTGCCGATGGTCTAAAAGCAATTTGTTGATTTTGTTTGCGGAGAATGTGAGCTATTTTATTTGATGTTTTGCCAAAATAGGTTAATGAAATGAATTTTTTATTTTCTAATGTTTGTGTTTTTGGGAAAATGTGAGCCATTGTGGTTTTATATCGTTTTTTATTTATTAATGATTTAATTAAATTTGTGGGGAAACCGTTCATTTTTGAAATGGATAAGATTTTATTTATTTCTTCATTTAGGTGAATATTGGAAAGTGGAATGGAAAATCAATCAAAACAAAAATATCATCAAATAATTTAATAGCTACAAAAGCAGACAAATCAAATTCAATAATCATCCTTGATAAGGCTCAGTATATTGACAAAATCAATAATTTTATTACCGCAGAAAATTTAACTCTCCTTGATAAAGATCCTACCTCCTCATTTCAATCTCAAATAAAAAATCTCCTTAAAGATACTACGGTCATTTTCTCAAAATTTAAAAAATTACAAATTATTAACAAAAATCCGAGAGCTCCAAGACTTTATGGACTAATAAAAACACATAAACCAAATCTTCCCGTTAGACCAGTTGTTTCTTATATCAATAGCCCAGCACGTGAATTAGGAGTTGAATTAAATACTCTTTTCAAAAATATACCAATTTTAAACCAAAATATTCCGTTAAAAATTCCCTAATCCTGTCTGATCACCTAAAAACCATAACTACCCCGAAAAATTCCAAACTTGTGTCCTTTGATGTTACCAACATGTTCTCCAATATTCCCACAGATGAATGCCTGACAATAATTCAAAATATCTTGGATAAACTAAATATTGATGTTGTCACAAAAGCCGAACTTTATCAAGCGTTTGATGAAACAAAATTATTTGCAATTTGAAAACAAATTCTACAAACAAAATACAGGACTTGCAATGGGATCTCCTTTAAGCCCCCTCCTTGCCGATCTATTCATGGCACATATCGAAGACCAAATATTCATTTCAGATCTTGCCAAAAAACATATATCCTTTTGGTATCGATATGTGGACGACATAATCGCATGCTTCAGTGGCACCTCCCGTCAATTAACCCAATTTTTAAATTTTATAAATAATATTCACCCCAAAATTAAATTTACACTTGAATGTGAAAATAATAATCAAATAAACTTTTTAGATTTATCACTAATTCATAACAATAATAAAATAGAATTCAATATCTATAGGAAAACAACTAATTCTAACTCCACCATCCCATTCCACTCCAATCATCCTCTGTCACACAAACTGGCATCCTACCATTCAATGATTCACAGAGCATTTTCCATTCCACTTTCCAATATTCACCTAAATGAAGAAATAAATAAAATCTTATCCATTTCAAAAATGAACGGTTTCCCCACAAATTTAATTAAATCATTAATAAATAAAAAACGATATAAAACCACAATGGCTCACATTTTCCCAAAAACACAAACATTAGAAAATAAAAAATTCATTTCATTAACCTATTTTGGCAAAACATCAAATAAAATAGCTCACATTCTCCGCAAACAAAATCAACAAATTGCTTTTAGACCATCGGCAAAGCTATCAAATATTTTATTTAACTCAAAGGACAAAATTGACCACACAAAAAAATCGGGTGTATATGAGATTCAGTGTTCCGAATGTAATAGTGTCTACGTAGGCCAGACTGGACGCAGCCTGGAGAAACGATATTCGGAACATTTCCGGGCCTTCAGACTGCAGCAGAACCACAGCTCATTCGCCAACCATATTTTAGAAAGAAAACATCAATTCCCGGAGATAAACAAAGTGAAAATTTTGCACAGCTGTACAAAAGGTTCGAGGCTAAACCTATTAGAAGCGGCCGAAATTTATAAACGCACCAGAAATCCCGAAATTAATCTCCTCAACGAACAAACGGACATAATCTCCACCCCGCTCTTCGGGCAGCTCCCGGCAATCTAATTAGAAATTCATAATTTATAATCCGTCACCCTCATTTGGAAATTTTTACTAATCTCTCGTCGGTATAAATGTACTTCCTCAGCAATTTTGTACTCACTTGATAATGACTGTAACAGGTCGAAACTTAAGTCGTGATTTTTGTATATATGTAAACCATATTACAATAAATTAATTGTGGTAAAAACATAGTAAGTGTTTCAATATGTGTTTAAATATGGATTACCACCTAGTAACGGTCACAACCATCATGAATTTAAATATTTATAAAATTCATGAAATAATTATATTTAAAAAATTATCGATTATTACATGATTTTCAAATTTTATTTCAAGTTAAAACATGCGTTTCTGATGTAAACCAACAACAATTTTTTTTAATCGCACCTAAGCTACCACAGGAGCCGTAATAAACAGCCACCGCTTCTATCGCATTAAAATTAACAACTTTCGTCATCGCCGTTTTAGAAATTCGGCACCATTAATTGGTTTTTCGAGTTTGTTAACGGAAATGCTAATTGATATTTGTTTATCAGCAGGCGATTATTCATTTTGTCAAGGAATTCATGACATCAAGCACTTACATAAACGCGCATAGCTAATAAAATCAAGTTCTCCACCTGATTACTAATCTAAATTCGTTAACAACATGTTATTCGACGATAATTACGCGTATAAATGATAATAATTTTTTCCGTCCCTGCCCGCGCGCGGCTTAATAACCGAGGCGCGGAAAATGCAGGCGTGGGAAATAAAATAATTCCGTAATTTATTCGGATAGTGTTACGTGTTCGCGTTTTATTGGTTATTAGTTATGCATACGTCGATAAATTATCGCGGTCCGGTATGGACGCGGAAAACTCGCCGTTTTTCCAGTCTTTCTTCACTCCGGTCAATCTTATTTATATAAATAACGCGCGGATTTTTATGTCTTGCGGTTAATTTTATGCAAACTGTTTTGTTGTAGGTAAAGGTGAAGGTGAACACACCATATTGGATTTCATTATCTCGCCGATGGCCCTGACCGATTGCCAACTAGCTGACTTTACTGGAAAATCGAATGCGGAAAATTGCATTCGCGAGACGAGACGAAACAATCGAAAATTTCTTTCACCGTTAGTTTTATTGCAAAATTATAATTCAATAATAATTTCACCTTGCATTGTTGTTAATTAGAAAAGGACAAGGTTAATTATTATATAAACATATGTTTAAAGACAAGGTAATGTGCGTATCTTTACATCAACGTTGTATTAAAACAAATTATTGTAATTGATATCTATACATTGTATTTATACTTTGCGTTATTGTGAATAGAAATTAAACACTTCTTGTTTCTTCATATATAATTTTATTAAGAGGAAAATGATTGTAAAGATAATTTTTGATGCCTAAATGAACTGATTTTACGAAATTTAGTTGTAATACGCCGAGAAACCGGCGGGTAATAAATCAAGAAGGAGGCTAAGTTAATAAGTCCACCTTTGTTGTTGTTTCTTAATTAAATAAGACGAAAACAAATTGAATTTTCATAATCATTCCGAAAATTGCGAGCGGCCGGCCCGATTGATTAATGACCGATACACATACGAACACGCACACACATGTACACAAACACATGCACATACCTGTTTCAGTAGTCCACGGTGATTAAAACGAAGTAAATAAGGTAATTGAATTTTGTTTATTTGATTAAAAAAATAAATTGATCGCCGATGGCGCCATCTGCATACCTCCCAAGAGGTCGCCTCCTGTAATGAGCTACATGATTTGGCAGACATACGTTGATGTTTTCTTGGAATATGTTTTGTTTACTATTTTTTATACAGCTTAACGTCGCGTTTTCCTCAAACAAAAAATGAGACACAAATCTTATTACAGAAAAACAGGCTGCCATTTCTAGATCATCACATTAAATATTAATAAACAATAATTTATTATCATTTATTAAAATGTTAAGTCAATTAATTTTAGAAAATAAAATTTAAATGGATTTTGATATATTTTTAACACTATGTTCTAGGTGTTAGATTTGATAGATCCCCTTAAATCAACAGATTCTGATTGAAGGAGATTTTAATTTACATCTTAATATTGAAAACCTAAGAGTAAAAAAGTTATGTGATATTGTTATATCCTATGGTCTTACACGAAATTTCCGACTAGAAGTATCAATACACTCGATAATGTATTTGTGAATTACAAGCCACATGGATTTGAGATTTGCCCAATCGTATTATCATCAGATCACGAAGTGATTCACTTTTCAGAGTCAAGAGGAAACCAGACATTAAACCTAAATCGAACTTGAATACTTCTTTGAATTGCCAAATGTGGATTTTCAGTAGACCAGTAATGATAGTTATTCCTATAGAATACTCCACAATTGGTAAATCGTGCTTCATCTCTTCATAGTATTTTCCTAGGGAAATTAATCATCTCCGCACTTTTGGAGGTACTACTGGCTAAACTGTAATCTTCGGTAATAGTCATTATCACTTAAACCTTGTACAATTGTTGATGTGTGTAATACTTGTTTTTCTTCAATATTCTTTGAACAGTAGATTTTGAAATCCCTATTTCTCGAGCTACACGACTGGAATTGTTCGTAACGTTCTGCAAAATATTATTTCGACGTGTATCAGTATCATTAACTTCACAGTTTGAAGCTTCCAAAATTCTGTAAATTGCTAACTAAATGTCCTGTATGGTTGTGTTTCTGGAAAATGCTCTGCATTTCTCATGCATGCATTTTCGGTGTTTACGTCCAACAAATCAAATTTTACTTCGTTTGGATATGTATGTGCCACTATCAATACTTGTAATTCCTAGTACTTGACAATAAATAATTACTTATCACAAGTACAAGTAGATTACAGACTTAATTTATCTCTGCAGCACTAATTGTACTTTGACAGGTTATAGTTTCGTTTCATTATTTTACACTAATTTTACTGGACCGCCTGTGTTTTTGTTAATAATGAACGTCAGTATCGGTTTTTTTCCAGTTTTAGTTAAAAAGGTAGCTCTTCATTATTATGGACAGAAATTTTGTGTAAATCGTCGAATAAATCCTGAGGCTTAATTACGTCCGGGTATAGAACCTTTAATTTGCAGAAAGTTGATGAATTTAAAATTTCTTGTAAAATATTTCCGATTATACCGAAAAGTAAGGCGAGATTATTGTACAGGTCTTTTGCGAGAATAACGTGCTAATGGTCAACAGTTTCTCTATAGATTGCGTGCAATTGTAATGTTCTAAATTGTTACACATTCTGGTTATGCGCAATATTTTGCATTGTTTTATTAAAATTTTGAATAATTTTGGTACTAATGCTGTATCCAAATTTTGGTTGACTTATCAGGCTATTTTGATTATTAGCCAGATGTTTCAGAATTTCGACGATATTTTTACTATCACGAGGAATTGCTAGAATCGTCCTTAAGATAATGCGTATTGCCATACAGGAAAAATTCCCAATAACCTGGCAACATATATAAAGGAGTATTACATACTAACTTAACTTAAACACAAAATATAATTGGTTACAAACTAATAGTATTTAAAAATATATCCTTTCTTCACAGTTTTATATTTTTAAACACGATTAATTAATATTCTTAACGTACTCGAATATTTCAGCTTACAAACTAGTTAAAAGTAATTGAATTGACTAATTACAATTAGTGCAAATAAAGTTTATCGGAGACTTCAGTCTATAATTGGTTCTATGAGGAAAAAATCTTAAAAGTTGGCTTTTGCCAATTGCTAAAGGATAAAATATGTAACTAATATTATCTAAAATCACACATGAATCCATAGAACCATGAAGTATTTTGTATCCAAAAACAATACTTGATATATGACGTCGGGATTGAAAATTAAACTCTTCAAGTAATGTTGCATGATCGAATACGAAGAACTCCGTCTTAAAATACAAAAATTTTAAAAACTTACGTTGAATACCCTTAACCATGTACTTATGCTGTTGGTTTTGAGAAAACCAAGTTAAGGAAGCATATTATAACTTAGAACGAACATAAGTTTTATATAAAGTAATTAAGGTATTTATATTATTCAAGGTGATAGTTAAATGTTAATTTTAAGTCAAAATTAACACCAAGATCTTTAAAAGTTGAAACATTTTCAATTATAGTGTCATTAATTGAATAAAGAAACCTCACAGGATTTGCTTTTCTAGTAAATGGCATGAACTTGCACTTGTTAATATTCAACTCCAGCCCATTTACCATTCACCATGTAGCAACCTTACTAAGCTCATCTTGCAAATGCAGGCAATAATTGTAATTGTTAATTGTCGCTTATATTTTAAGATCATCCGCATATAAAATATATTGACAGGTCAATTTTGTGGAAAGGTCGTTGATAAATATATTGAACATCCTAAAATTGATCCCTGTGGAACACCTGATGTAGGGAAATTAGAACTGGATTTAAAATTATTTCAAGTGACATTTGATTTACGTTTACTTAAATAACATGACATCAGAGAAGTAGATGATTTACAAAAGCCAAAGTTATCCATCTTAGCAATCAAAAGGTTATGATCAACTTCGTCGAAAGCTTTCGACATATCTATGTATATGACATCAATTTGACCAGCAGAGTCAAGCATTTCAGCAATTTCATGAGTAACAGCGCTTAGATTAGTTACAGTAGAGCGATTAGAAATGAAACCATGCTGTTTATTAGCGAGAAACCGTTTAATATGATTGTAAATTTGGTCATATAGCATACTCATTGACGGTGTAGGCTTCTACTTCGTTATACATATTTAATCACAAAATTAAACACAATAATCACTTTGTTTTGTATAACCGTTATTTATTTATATGATGACCAATGGTTTCAATACATCAGCGTATCACTCACTTTCGGTTTGAACAAGCTCAGACTAGGAATGTGACTCCTAAGAATTCCACGACCTTATAAAAAACTTTATTTTTCTAATCCTTCCTTTTTCAATGAAATGATAAAGAAAATAATTAAATTCGACACTCAAAAATTGATCGCCCTTTATCACGATATGATAATTATGTTCAATCCGAGAATAAACATTCTTCAATGGGATATTAGGATGTTTTGAATTAGTTTCTCATGTAACTCGTGGTGAAAAATTTGGTTATATAGAAATAACACAATTTACGCTTGGATTATTTCACTGTTTAAACATTAAAACAAACCAAGCGCAAATTGGGATATTAAGAACTATAATTGCAATATTGGAAACTTAATTAATCTAATCTTCACAGAAATCCTGACATAATTTGTCTTTCAGAAAATTAAACCATATCAAATGTAAAAGTTTTACTCCTATCCATAAAAACCGCCCAAATGGTAAAGGTGAAGTAGCTACCCTTATCAAACCATTTGTTGCCGTTTCTGATAAACACATAAATTCTCCCTTGATCCCCAACAAACGCCCAATATAAAGCTATTAAAATCCAATCGCTTTTACTAATTTTAGGTTACATTCCTCCCACAACCATCATTCCCCCAGAGGCTTGGCATTACTTTTTTTTTCTTTGAGCTCCCAGTCTATTTTGGTAGGTACCTTTAACTGCCACATAGTACAACTTAATGGTGTGTTTTCAAATGCCGAAGAGAATGATAATCAACCCACATGTTTTATTTCTCCCACCTCATAAAAAAGTATCATAGACCTTTCCATCTCATCTGCCTCTCTTGGAACCTTAACAGAAGCATTCACTCTTGATGACACCTATGGAAGTGATCACTTCCCAATCATTACGATTTTATCAGCGGGTTCGAGTGGAAGATCATTCGTAAAAGTGAACTCCGCCCTTCTACATTACGGTTTGTGTACAATTATATATTTATTTATATATGAATGTTAGATAAAGGTTAAATACAATATAATACAATACAATACATATACCCATCTGGCTCCTATTATTCCAAAACTGGACTTGTTCGTCCTTCTCGGAAATTTCACCCAGCAAAATAGGTTGAATTATCTTAAGATGTTAATGCCTTTTAAATGGTTGGAATCTCATATTCAAATTTCATCGATTTCATAAATATAATGGGCGACCGTTAGTTACCTCTCTCTCATCTTTTCCATCACAAATCCCCATGTCCATGGTGGGACTCGGAATGTTTAACAGCAAAAATCTCGAATCAAAAAATATTATACAAATTGTATACTCAAAAATTTTATTGAACAATATTCTTCTCAAAAAAACTGCTTAACAAAAAGAAAAAAGACTCATTCAGAGCCATCTGTGAATCTGTTTCACGCACAAATCTAATTATCTTTGTCTGGAAAACGGTAAGACGCTACAATATATCGTTCGTTCCTTTTCTGACTAAGGCAACAGGTAACGAACGGCTTCTATTATTCTTCGAAAATCTTACTCCTCCTTATGTAGAAACTTCTCAAAATTTCAACTTCTCTGAGTCTCCTTCCTCAATTCTTTCTTCCAAAATCACACCTAGAGAATTGGATTCTGCTCTAAAAGACAGAAAAGATTCATCTTCAGACGATAGAATATCCTAGTAAATGCTTAAACACCATCCACTCAAAGGTAAATTTACTTTCCTCAGTTTTTATAATGAGATTCTACTCACAGGTAGAAAATTTTGGTATGAACAAATTATCGCCCCATTTTAAAAGCAAATAAAGACTCGAATTTTCCAACCAGCTATCACTCTAAAGCTTTAAGCTCCTGTGTAAGAAAGCTAGTTGAACTTATAATAAAACACCGTCTAGATTGGTAGGCAGAGATCAAGCAAATATACCCCTCTCTTTAGTTTGGTTTTAGAAGGGCCCTTTTTTGTACACCTTTTACACAAAAGAACTGGAGAATCTGTTCAAACCCCACTGTACCTTACTTCAATATGCAGATGATGTCGTCTTATATTGCTCTAGAGACAACATTCAGTCACTGTTTAATCATCTCAATGGCGCCCTCTTAGAACGATTAGTCTTGCTTCACTATCATAGCCTTTCCCTCTCTCCACAAAAGTCAAAAAATATAATCTTTACTAAAAATAAGAATCTTCCTAATTATCAATTACGATTAGAAGATGATCCCATCCCTAAAGTCCAGTCAGTTAAATACCTAGGACTAACAATTGATTCGTCCCTTTCTTGGAAACTTCATATTCAGTAGTTAAAAGGTTTTACACGTAAAATTTAAAACATTCCTTAAACATTAGCACACGCATGGTGTGGTTCTGATTCGAAAACCCTACTGATTTTGTACAAATCGCTGATTAGATCTAAAATTGAATATGGAATGATGCAATGTCTCCCCTTTCTAAAATGACTTCACAAGAACTTGATAGACTTCAAACTTCCTGCCTGCGAGTTTAACTTGGATTCATGATCAGCGCACTCTAGAGCTTTTGAGGTAGATAACTGCTACATAAATCATTTAATAAATTTAATTCTTTAAGATAATAATTAGAAAAACACGAAAACATTTCGTAAATCTACAACAAATGAGCCTTATTAAAACTACAAAAAACAAATCACTTATTGAAACAACTACTTCTCTGGCGAATACATTAACAGACATTGAATGATACAAAAGTAATTTGCGTGTTACAAATAGCAAGGCTATCAAAGAAACGCTAGTATGAACGTATTTATTTCTGTGAAATAAACTAAAAATGGTCAAATGTATGTTAAATAGTTTCTGAGTGAATATGGTATGACAAAATGCAACAATAAATGAACATTACGTTGATGTGATTAAAAATAAAGGAGCAATGTAATTAAATAATTTAACACTCAAATCTGTAGACACGTGTTTCGATCTTTCGATCTCTTTAGTACAACTTTATTATAAAAAATTCGGGACTTCTACTTTTCCGAGATAATACGTCAGCCACGTGATTGAATCTCCCAGGTATGTAATCTATTGTGCAATTGTACGGCTCGATTAAGAGTGCTCATGGTACGAGGCGATCGGTTGGCCATTTGAGGGCCTGGTGATCGGTGCTGACTGTAATTAGACATTCTTCGATATATCCTCTAAACTTGGCGATCTAAACAATGGAATAATTTATTTCGGATTTTGTCAGAAGTCGACTAGCGGATTCGAGCGTTCCTCCTTCTTTTCTCCCTGGACGAGAATGGCTCCTATAGCGTACTTTTCTGATTATTTCTTAGAAAAGAAGTTTTTTCAGGCTGGTGAAGGCTTTTCTTCTTCTTCATCCCATTTCCATATGACCGTTTTCTTTGTCAGATCGGTGAGAGATCGTGCGACTGTTCCGAAGTTGTGCAGGAACCGTCGACATTATGAAGATGCTTGAATGAATGAGAGAACCTCTTCCTTGTTTCTTGCATCTTCGCTTGAGTCGGTGCGGATTACCATGTGGCATTTTTTTCGTGAGATCGGTGAGAAATCGTGTGACGGTTGCAAAGTTAGGCAGGAACCGTCGATACTATGAACATGTTTCTTGCGTCTTCGATAGGTAGGTGCGGATTTCTTCTAGGGTGATGAGATGTCTCTTTATTTTTAGACGATAAGCAGGGTGTTGGGTCCTCACTTGGTGGAGACATTTCACGTGTTGTTTATATGTCGGAGACAACACAATTAGGTCATCAAGATAAACCAATAGTTTAACATCAGGCAGTTTTCGATTAGTCGTTGGAAGGTGGCCGGGGCGTTTCGTAGGCCAAACGGCATCCATTTAAAGCAAAATGATCCTAGCGGTGTTACGAATCTGGTTTTCGGTTGATCATCTAGGGAGAATACCTCTATCCTTTTCGACACCAGGACAACAGATGCGGCCCAGGGTGAGCAGGTTTCTTGAATGATAGGCTCTTCAATTCGTTTCTAAGTAATTGTTTACGAAGCTCTTTTAGACGGTACGGTGGTGATGCAATCAGGTGGCTACTACCTGTATTGATTGTGTGTTCTGCCATCGAGGTTGCTTCAGTTAGTTAATCGAACAGGTCATAAAATTCGGCTAAATCTCGGGCTTCTGTGGGCTGGTCGTCTCTTTGGGATTCTCGTTGTGCAACTCGCCGCGCACACAATTGATTTGAATTTTTCCCAGTGGACATTCAAAGACCTTTCTTGATTGTTGTTCGTAAATGTCCATAACCCTGTTTATTGTATTTTCACCGAATAATTCATTTCTACTTCTACTTCTTGAAGAAGAGGAAAGCCATAGAGTCCTTGTTCGGGAGTACAAAAAGAAGAAACATAGCGATGGATTTTAACTGTTATGGATCTATAAGAAAAGAATTGCTTAATAATAAACATGTAAGAGGAGAGATGTTTGGGAGGTAGCACTTGTACAATAAACTTCTTTGTCAGACAGAGTAAAAGTTTTCTAGACATTCAGAAATAGAACTGCATATGCTCTATCTTCAATGTATAAAGTATGAACATTTTGGTTATGATTGGTAGAGAAGTTGATCGCCGGGGAAGAAATTCCAAATTGATATTTGGGGATGTGGTTAGAATTCAAAGAAAGGGTTTTTATGAGAAGGGATTCACAGATAAAATCTTTCAGCAATTAATTTTAGAAAAGTTTGCAATGCACAATATAGAGGTCTAAATAAAATCTGAAATTTATGACCTCCTCCGGGAGTTGATGGTTACTAATCTGTGCCAATAGCAAACGCTTGTTTGTAATGAAAACATTTGAGCCTTCAGACTTTTCTTGTTCGTTTGCGAAAAATTTGCGGATAATGGTATAATTTGCACGCTGCGGCAAAGTGTGTTCTCGTAGGTTCGTAAGAGTGTCTTTCTACGTGGTGATGTTATTCTTCACACCGTCCCACCATATTTCGGAATCATCATCTAATAGCCTTGGGAGCCGTGTTAATGCGTCCTTATCTGCGATGTTCTTGATAATTTTGTAAATCTCTATCGTATCAATAAAGTTTTCCACCTTTGATTTTTCTTATTCTCCGTGGAATCTCATTGTACAATTCTTTAAATTCCTATCTTCTGCACTCCCGTCTGAGTTTGATGTTGGATCAGCTGCAGGAATTATTCTTGTGCTAGAACAACTTGTTGCGTCATTGTAGCTGCGATGCTCCTCGTAATAATTCGGGCCGAGCGTTGGGTTGCCAGTCTTGTAGGGGAGGTCGGATTTTGACGAATTTGTAGAGTGTAGACTTTGCAACGAATTTTATTTGTGGTTATTATTTACAAAACACTTATACTAGTTCATAAAATATTTTAAGTTGAGGTTGAGCATGTTTAATGAGCGGTCGGCTCTGATATAAAATTTTGTATGCTTTTTTCTTGTTATAAAGGAGCTTCGGAAATTTTTTTGTACTAAAACTTAATAAACAACTTCTACAACATATTAAAATATTCTGAAACATTTTATATACCAATTAAAACAAATTCGTTATAATTTCAATCGAAGACTGAATATAAAATATT
>OZ018394.1:66997077-67036705 GCA_963969525.1 Ontholestes murinus | reverse complement strand
ATCATTTTGACTCTAGTATATGTAGTTAATTTTATTCATCGAGTCACAGAAACACCTTGTATAATATTAGAAATCATCATTAAAAACTCATTTTAGCTGAATAATTAGTGAAATCACAAAATAGATTTCATTCAGCTACCCAAATCAATTTTTCCAACTTATGTAAAACTAACGACACCTCGTATTAATATTTATTGAAGTATTATTAATGGAATTAATTTACCCATACTTTATTAAAATGCCTTTAGTTGTCTAAAATTTTATTGTATAGCAATTGCAAAGAATCGTGTATGGAAAAAGTTATACTTGTTCAATAATATTGAAATAAAACCGATGGAAAAAAATTAAGTATAAATGGGACAATACAATTGAAATTTAAGTCATTGGCCTCGAGCCCACACATGTTACCGATACGTATGGCGGCTGTCTGTTTCCTGAGTAGCATAGGACCTCACATATCTTTTAAGTAAGGTTTAAACACCATTTCTTGAAATGTTAAGGGAAGAAATGAGAAAAGCTAATGACAAACTACTAAGGTGAGGAATGGATACGTAGTGAAAATTTGCTGAAATTTAAAAACAAAATTTGATAAATATAAAATTTAATAAAAAATAAATTAGTATATGAGCCGTTTATTTTGAAAGTGGCCCAAGTCCATTTATATCTTTTTTCAAGTTAACTGTGGTGACATTCATAATTTATGCTGAACTGTCAAAAAAATAAATCGGCATTGAAATATATTTTATCTACGATCGTACAGAAAGTAGACGCTTTTTGCATAATGTTTCATTGCAAAAGTGGCTTTTTAAAGCACTAGTGCTTTTTTACGTTTTTATTGCACGGTAATGTCAAACTGTTTTTATTGCACAGAAATGTCAAATTTGACAGATGAATATATTATAGCACAAATTTTCGACTTATTTTTTTATTAATTAATACAAATAACTAATAAATTATAAATAAAATATATAATACATACGAAATGGCAGATTTAAGAACTCTGAAGATATCATTTAATGCAAGTTTTTCCATAAATAATAATGGCCGCCGATATTTGTGCATCTTGTTTACTGGTTGCTAAGTAACGCTTTCATTAGTGCACTTCGGGTAAAATATGTTTTCGTTAATTGAATTATTGAAATGACATTAAAATATTACTCATAAGAATATATTCTTTGAAATCCTTTACGATCGAAGATAAAAATTTTGTAAGGCACACGTGTAAAAAGTTTCTTTATTGCACTCCTGGCTTTAAAAAAACTCGCTCGTTCCTCGCTCGTGTTTTTAAACGCCAGTTCGTGCAATAAAGCATCACTTTTTACACTTGTACCTTAAATAACTATAATACATTTGAAAATTTTGTAACACGTACATTTTCATAATAATATAAATACTGAAAAGTCCATTTTTTATTGATAACGTCAAAAAGTGCGGCTCAAAATCTTGATAGCAACTTTCATCACTAATTTAAATTACATTATAATGAATATAAATTTTAAAGAATGATATTTAATTAAAGAAATTATTAAACCCATTCTGAAAGTGAAGAAGAATTAAAATCATACAACAAAAAGAAATAGAATTTTAGAACTTCAACAGAGGAAGAGGAACTAATTGAGAAGGAGAATTTACAAAACAACAGCTTCAGGGAAGGATTCAGAGAAAACAGAAGTGATACTTATATTCAGAACCGTAAAATTAAACGAAATTTTGGGAAAAGATAGGATACACGAACGGGAAAAATTATACCTGCCAAAGTTTTTCAAAATAAAGATTGTCGAATGTAGAAAAGGCTGCTTAAAAATTTTAAATGAAACAGAAAGAAAACGTATTTTTGAAATGTTTTGGAACCGAACGCTGTACTTTAAAAAGAAGTCGTCAGAGAAACGGAAAAGGTTCATATAGAAATGAGAGTTTTACGTACTGGTTAAATTCTAAAACAGGCAAAGTTTTTGTTTGTAAAAAAACCTTTTTACACACTATTCAAATAAGCGAAGGACGATTGAAACGTGTGCTAAAATCTAAAAATGTAGGCAACTATTTAGGTGGGCGTTTGCCTGGATCATCGGGAAAAATATGCGATTTTGTTGTACAAAACCATATTAACAGTTTCCCAAAATTTGAATCCCATTATACGAGGGATTATAATCTCAATAGAAAATGTCTACGTCCTGAACTGACTATAAAAAATGTTGACTACGCAAAGACATATGCCAAAAATGTGGTCTATTATACACTAAAGCTAAAGCATCAGAAAATCATGAAGAAGAGAAAAAACTTATGGAAGAACATGATATTCATTCAAAACTAGCAGAATCAGCTAGAAATGCATTAAAACAAGATCAAGAACTAGTATCAAATAATCGATCTCATTATTTTGGCTTTTCTTTCGCTTTGCAGAAAGCGTTACCATTCCCAAAGCTAACTACCTCAGTAGTTTATTATAAATGCAACATGTATATTTTAAATTTAGGCATACACAATGTCCACAACGATAATGTATACATGTATGCTTGGGATGAAACAAAAGCTTCTAGAGGTTCCCAAGAAGTAGCTTCATGCCTCTTCAGACTTAAAACTCTAAAAAGTGAAAAACATATAATTGCATATAGTGGCCTGTGTGGAGGACAAAATAGAAACATCAAAATATCTTTCATGTGGTTACAAATTCTTGAATCAATGGAAAATTGTGAAAATCATAGACCACACATTTTTAATATCAGGTCATTCATTTTTACCTAATGACAGAGATTTTGGCGTTATAGAAATGTCGTTTAAAAGAAATCATTTACTGTATGTGCCACAAAATTATTATAATATAATTAAAAAAATGTAGAAAAGGTAATCATTTAATACTAAATGAAATGAAACAACAGGATTTTATATCAACAAGACTCTTAGAAGAAGCATTTTACAAAAGATTCAAAAATACCTACGGCGAATATATAAACTGATAAACTGGCTGCAAATATGCTGGATGTGATGTTTAAGAAATGAACCATATAAAATTTTATATGAAACAACCATGGATGAGAATGCAGAGTTTAAAATTCTTGATTTATTGCCACGTCAGGGTAGACCTAAAAAAATGGAAATATTGTGTTGTCATCATTATACAAAAGTATAAGAAACTATCACTAAAATACCGACAAATGATGAACTTACTGCGATATATACCTACGGTACACCATAACTACTTTAAATCCCTTCCGCATACCAAGAATATTAACGAATAACGTGTTATTAAATTCTTCTTCTAAAAATATAAAGTAAATTAAATGGTTTTTAAATTTTTTAAGTTATATGTAACAGACTTAAGCTGTTTCACATTTTATAACAAAACAAATTTTTATTTTGAAACAATATAAACACCACATAAACGGCACCATCGAGACGAACATGCTAATATACATTCGCCAACGCTCTGCACTGTGCTAATGGGTACTACTCTCTTATTTATTTTATAATATACTATATTTGGCAATGATTATTTGGAATAGAACCGTTAATGCCGTTAATGTTGTAATATGACACACGTATTCCAATATTTGTATACTAGCCTAACAACTGAATGTTCGGACAAACAAAAATTTATCAAAAACCTAAATTTACGCAAATTATATAATTAAATGGTTTGATTCCTATGCATATTGAAATACACCATAGGTGAATAAATTAATAAAAATATTGCATATCACTAAATGTTCAGCCAATTTAAGGAATTACAATTTTAATAGAGTCTTAATGGAGCAACTGTCACCAGAAGAATTGGAACACATATTTTGTGAATTCAAGCCTTTCCAAATGCAATCAATCTTTTTGTTAGTATGTTGTATAAAATAAATAATAAGTAATACCTAATATGACTTTACATCGCCATACGCTTTTACAACCGCTGCAATGCTGTTTGGCATTCTTTTTATTAATGATTGACATATGTCAGCGTCGAAACATCTGTCCTGTCGAGATCACGCAATTTTTGTTTTAATTTATACCATTTATACCAATGTCTCGATAATGTTAAGGCCCGGACTGTTCGAAAGCCATCAGATAACCTTGATGTTATTATCCCCAAACAAATTCATGACATAAATTTCATGCTCCATTAATTGTGCCTTCCACATTCCTAGTTTACTTAGGTTATTGACCCCCCAAATCATTCTTGTGAAATGCTTTATTTGCAGTTATGATAACCCGCATACGAAAGTCCCCCATGCATAAGTCAAACTTCAATTACATATGACTTTGGAGTCAACGATCCATGACTTATTTGTTCAAATGACAGAATGTATTTTTTCTAATACCCTTTATAAAAAGACATTTTTCGTCACCGAATACTCCAGCGAAAATTTGGGTTCCGTCACTAGTGAGAGAAAATCCCATAACGCTAACTTTCGTCACTAGGGACGAAAGTTACCTACAAATTTTCACCTCCGTCTAGTTGCCTACTGTCACTATATCGTGTCATTATTAAACGTCAGTTTTTGAATTTGTACTGTTCGTAACTTCATCATATCATGATTTCTGATTCAGTAAGTGATTTAGATCTTTCCAATACTGCACCAGAAATAGTAAATCAAGCTGAGAAAACCTATGTGGATTTATTATCAGAAAAATCGAAAAAGAGGTATGAAGAAATATATGTAAAATTCATGGAATTTAAGACAGATAATCGCGTAAATTAATATTCACTGTGCTATTTGCATATTTTGCAAAATTGTCGGAAAATTTGATATTTAAATCGTAAGTAATTTAAATATGATATGTAGTTTTGTAATTTTTAATTCAAAATAAAGTATTTGTTTATATAATAATAAAAGTTTGTTAGTATCATAGGTAAGGTAGTAGAAAAAGTATAGTGTTTAACTCGTCGAAAGCATTTTTTTAAGCTCGCGAACATTACCAAACTCGGCTTCGCCTCGTTTGGTAAACTGTTCTCTCGCTTAAAAAAATGTTACTTTCGTCACTCGTTGAACAATATACTATTCTGCTTTTCTGTAAGTAGACATTTAATTTTCGCCTATAACTTGATTCTTGTTTTTGAATTCCACTGTGCTGTCATGGCTTTTAAAGTGTTAAAGTGAACTTTGCCTTTAGATTGGACACAATAATAGTATGTGCTCTTGGTCAAATCTAATGGATCCTCAGTTTCGGGTATTTTTTTAACCTGAAAAGTTTTTTTATCACCAATTCCGATTTTTTATATTTTTGTTCATTTATTTGCTCATAGTGTATTTTGATATGAAAAAAGTAACATTTAAATATTTATTATAAATGATAAACTTAAATATAATGTTAATGCAATTCTTTAATTTAATCATTTAATTAACCCGTCGTTAATGATAGTGACGAAATCTGTACTTATACTAAAAGCACTTATTACGTAAATATAAAAACCTGCCGGTTTTATTTATAATCACTCTTGTTAGTGGTATAACATGCAAAACTAGTCTTGTAAATATAAAAAAATAGCGAAAAAAAGATAAATCACAATAACGAAGAGTTACCAATTTATAATTTACAATGTTTAATTAAAAAAATTCAGTGATTATCAAGAGAAAAATAAAACAGATTTATTTAATTTCGATCTGCACCCAATTAACAATTCTTTATTAGATATAATACCAATAAAATACTGCTAAAACTATTCCTAAAACCTCCCTTAGTCCATATTCTACTCAATTAATTATAAATTCTAAAAATTATTACTAATAAATATTCAGGTTTCTAGGTCATCCGTTAGATATATACTGGGTGTCCCATTTTAATCCGCCAGTAGCGATAATTCTGAAACTTTGCATTGAATCAAAAAGTGTTCCAAATGAAAAGTTAATGGTTCTGAGGGGGACATCTGATGCCGTAGACTTTGCCTCCCCAGCCCCCTAAGGGGGGCTGGGGGGGCAAAGTCTACGGCATCAGATGTCCCCCTCAGAACCATTAACTTTTCATTTGGAACACTTTTTGATTCAATGCAAAGTTTCAGAATTATCGCTACTGGCGGATTAAAATGGGACACCCTGTATGTAACAATTTTTATTGCGTTTGGTTAAGCTATTGTAAATTTATAGGAAGAACTCAAAATGTACATTTAGCTAACTAATATATTTGAGAAGAAAGGAATATAGTATTTGGGGGGTTACACTGTATGTGGTGGCTGAAATAAAAGATCTGGGAGTATTGTTTGATCCCAAAATAACTTTTTGTCACACATTCAAATGTTAACTAATCAGGCACTAAAACTTCTTGTATTTATTTCGAGAGAAGGTAGGCTTTTCTATAGACGTTGTAAAATGTTTACATTATTCATTAGTCCGATCCTACATCGAATATGTTTCTGTATTATGAAATAAGGTGCAAAATAAATTTTTACGGATTGTTACATATAAATTAAATATTCCATTATCAACTTTGTATTATTTCGTATATCTTTTAATTTCATTTAAAACATTTAGAGTAGAGGCACATAGTCTCTGATTTAGTAGTTTTATTTAAAATTATTAATGGTATTATTTATTTCACGTAGCACTAACATATTTAATGTTCCTTTCCACAAAACCAGCTATGAGTTCAATGCATCCATACCGCGGATAGTAGAAATTGCGGATTATCTGATAGGCGACACCAACTTTAAATTGCGCTCGAATTATAATTCTAACTTTAAATCTAGTTATCTCAGATAGATCTTTCGAAATTTGTTTATAGATAAATCTAGATAATTATTGAGGTGTTTGCTTTGTTTATGTATAACGCTTTGTACTATATTGTTCCTACATTACTTTAGTTATTTAATTTGTTTACTTATTTTCATTCAAACATTACCTAAAAAATACGTTATTGATGGAACAAAAGGATTTAATTTTTTTCTAAGTTAATTATTGTCTTTATATATACATTCTTTGTTTAGTTTAATGTTTATTTCGTCTTATTCTGTAACAGAATATTTTAATTGTTCTTTTCTTTATTATACTATATAAGTGAATTTATATTTACTTGCAATCTAGAGGAAGTATCAGCAGTATTGGATGCTATGTATGTTCGTGTATGTACGCATCTGATACACAAGCTGATCTAGATCGTGTTTGTTACTCTTGGTACTACATTAGCATTTTTAATATTTTTATCTATTGTATACCTATATTACATTGTTATATCTGATGTTTCTTTTGTATTTATATTATTTTGAGTTAACAAATAAAGCTATATTATTCTTATTATTATTTATTTTTTTATTTTTTATCTCAAAGTTATAGAGTGAATCAGGTTAATAAAGATGTTATTATTATTAGTATATCTATGTTTTATTAAAAATATAAATCTTAACGTATCTCAAAACTGCAACAATCATATTAATATTAGTTTTATAAATCTCAAATTACAATACACCAAAAGTAAGAAATGATGAAGCATAAAGTTTGTAATTGATTATAATATTCTCTATAAATACAGTAAGTAATTTACAATAAGTTAAATATTAAAATTGTCTTGTTAAAATATTGTCTTTAGACTCGATACAGTCATCAAGTCATCTTCGGATCTTATCCACTGATTTTAATACATAGCTATAGCAATGTCTGGTGAATATGCTAAATGTTGCGAGACGTTTTAACCAAAACTCATTATGATGTATTTTATGTTGAAAGCAATTTGTGACCTGGTATTATCATGCACTAATTTGACTGGACGTTTCCTTTACCAGTATAAGGCCGTTTCAATGCTTGACACAAAATAATTGACGTTGGTAACGGTTCGCAAGAATTGTTTTATTCGTTTTCCTATATCAGTATAAGGCCTTTTCTGTTTCAATTATTGATACAATTGTTTTATACGTTTGCAACAACTCACATAACACATAATTCATATCTCACAAAACCTTCTTCCTACTTGTTCTGGAAGCTCTTTTTTAAACGCTTAAACTAAAATAAGCACACTTCGTACGATACAACATCTTCATCGAGAAAGGAACAAATCGATTCGCACGCCTTAAGAGCATACGAGTGTATCCTTGTTGGAGTTCGTAAATAATGCAGTGTCGGATACGCAACTTATCTGTTGCCATTTTCGATTGTACTGAACTGAATAAGCTTTCCGGCGTACTAACTGTCACCTGTAATCACTATATTAAGTGTTGATATAAATCGTATAATTGATTTTCAAATTAATTATTTATTTGTACACCTAATAACGTAAATTATTTATTAATTACATGTATTATAATGAATACTAAAAAATTGATGCTACATATACATATACGCTACATCACTGGACCATTCGAGATATACGCGTATATTCAGGACGATCTTGATTTCATATTTATTTATAGAAATGTTAAAGAAGAAATATCTCTATTATCTGCAGTTTCTGATAGTATAATGTTCTTTCCACAACAAAGAAGAAATCGTTGATTATTGAATGTTTAATTTTTTTGAAAATCTTTAATCTTGTCCCCATATTTCTTTTATAGTACTACATTTTAGTATTTATTATTACATTTTCTGGCTCATGTAATGCTCGTGAAATATTTAATTAAAATTACTCAAATGCATGGCCATAATTAGACGAAATTAATTTAATAAGGGCTGATTACCCTCGGTGATACGTAATCTGGGGTTCAGAATTGAAATTATAAAATAGTATCGAAATTTATTTTAAATTCATTAAATTTTTCTACAAATGTTTGTATAGTTTGTATTATTAGAAAATGTATTAAAGTTGATTCCTGCGAAATTATTTTTCCAGATAAAAATAGATAACTTAAATCATCGTTTTTGGAAGAGATGCGGAGTTCGCTTAAAAGTAGTAATAATATAAGCGACACAATAAAATATTAATTATTCTAACAGGTAATATTATTTTACACAGAATTGTTATCTGGAAAAATAATTTTAACAGAAATAATTTCGCAATGTTTGTATGGTTTGTATTATTAGAAATTGTATTAAAATTGATTTCCGCGAAATTATTTTTCCAGGTAAACATTCTGTGTAAAATAATATTGCTTTTTAGAAAACTATATATTTTATATAATTATGATTTTCTTATACAGGGTGGACCAAAAGTTCGTTTACATTTCAAATGATGATTTAAAAAGAACTAGTTATGTGAGATAAAAACTTTCTATTTATTATTCAAGTACACAAATAAGGATTTTTTTAAATTACATCATCCATATGTGATCCTTGACTATTTTGACACTGCTGCAACCTGGAGCGAAAATTTTCAATGATGACCTCACAAGTGTTTCGTAAAATGTTTTGCATTTCCTCTCGAATATTTTCCTTTAATTGCTCTAGGTACACTGGGTTGCTGTTGAAAACTTTACTTTTAAGGTATTCTCAAAGAAAGAAGTTCAGTGAGTCCGGGCTACGGGGTGGCCAGTTAATGGCACCTCTTTTGGATATCACTTTTTGTCCAAAAATTTTGCGAACAGCACTTAATGAGTCGTTGGAGTGTGGCGTGTTGCCCCATCTTGCTGAAACTACGATCGTTGATTAAAACCATCGAAATCCTGTAGCGCTGGTAAAAAGAAGTTCTGTAGCATGGCAATATACCGCTCTGTATTCACTGTAACAGCATTTCTTCGGCGATCTTTAAAAAAGTATAGACCAATAATGACTCTTGCTGACAAAGCTGCCCATACAGTAACCCTGGGTGAATGCAAAGGTTTTTGATGCTTTAATTTAGAATTAGTGTCCAATACTTGAAATTTTGCCTATTAACATGCCCATTTAGATGGAAATGTGCCTCGTTTGAGAAAAAAATGTTGGTAAAGCTGGTGAACCTCTCTAGCATTTCGTTTGCAAATTGGAGCCTGTAAGCGTGATTTTGAGGCATTAATTACTGTACCATTTGGATTTTGTACGGATATAAATGTAAATCTTTGTGAAGACTACGAATAAAAGATGTTCTGGGCACACCTAAGGCGTTAGAAAGCTTCCGAGTAGAGTCCATGATTTTCACGAATAGACGCTCTTACACGCTCGACTTTTTCGGGATCTCTTGATGTTTTAGGTCGGCGGGATCATGGTTGATTCATTGTTAAACCTGTCTCCTCGAATTTCTGTACCCATTTTCGAATCAATTGAATCGATGGAGCTTCATTTTTACACCGTATGTTGTAATGAGCGCAAAATTTTCGTTGAGCTAGAGTAGAAGACTCGTTGTTGCCGTAGTACTCGACGCACGTTGTTTATCGCTGGACGACGCCATAGTACGCCATGGTTACGAAGCTCTTGTGCTTCGTAACCCCTCCGCCCCACCACGCCGACGCTGCTCGTCGCAGCTACCGATTCAAATTTAAACGGACTTTTGGTCCACCCTGTATTATTTTTTTATTTCTTATATTATTATAACTTTTAATTCTATCTCTGTGATGATACCATTGAGTTTATATTACAAACAAGTATCTTAGAGTGTGAAAACCTTTATAAATCTCAAGTATCTGGTGATAGTAACAAGTAATTATTTTAAAATACGTAAACATTTCGTAAATCTACAACAACATCTGATTGTTTTCGTATTTTTAAATTATTAGTTAATTTTCTACAACGAACTAAATGACTTTAATAAATTTTATTATAGGAACAAATGGTTACTATATAAGTAAACGCTTGTTGTTTGTAATGTACAATCATAATTATTTAATTTAATAATTTAGTTGCACTAACCCCGCTTTATGTAAATTTATGAAAATAGTGTCATTAATAATACCGCATGAAATATTTATTAGAAATTATCCATTTTTAAAGGGAACTTTGTGAGATACACAATCAACAAGTACAAGTCGCTCGGCTTATAACACTCTTGGTTTGACAGATTAAAACCGGATATGAAATAATCTTCCGGTATATGCTTTACAATCAAATAGAATAAAATTATTTTTGCTTTAGCTATTATTACATTACAAATGCTATATGGAAAAGAGAATTTCACATTTTTCTTTTCGTAACTTGAATGAATATTTTTTGTACGTGTACATAATGTATTACGGTATTATACTAGCACCGTAATTCCACGACACAGTTCTGTGGTATATTATGGAGATTTGGAGATATCTGGAGATTTTGCCAATTTATATTTTTCTCAATTGCTCGATAACGCTCCAAGTTATTAGCGCTATCTTTTGTTTTTCTTATGGTGGCTATATTGGATTTTGTGTTTATTAGATAGTGCTTAAGAAGCTACGTTTTCAACTTGTACTCAATGTAAACACATATATATTTGATAATGACTAGCTGTTAGTCGAAACTATAGTCACGTGTAATTTTAAATAAAGAGTTAAAACAAAGTAATCATATCTCCCTCATAATAATAATAATAATAATAAGAGTCTTTATTTCCTCGAAACATTCGGAGAAGTTTAGCCATTAAGGCAACTCTATCACTTAACCTATAAATCATAACATTTTATTTATGAAGAAACTAAACTATCTATTTGTAACAATTTGCAAATAATAATAAAAAAATACTTAATTACTAAGATAATACAGAACGAAGCTGCTCTTTTAAAGAGTATACTGGTAGTAATATTGTTGTCCTATCTAATTTGTTGTACAAATTTACTGCGGCGTAGCTGAAACAAATAAGGAGAGGCACCGTGTTGCCATACAAGCAAATTGTTGCTGCTTTTAACATTTATGGAAATAAACTGGTGATTGGTTGACAAGTAGTTTCTGCATGAACACAAGATATTGAAATTTCCACTGATCACTTAACATTAACCACACAAGCTCTCGTAAGTTGTGACTCACGTGGTCATACTTTCGTAAACCGTAAATAAACCTACATCAAGAATTTTGAAGTAATTTAATAAGATTTTTATCTGTGAAGTCTAAAAATGGATAACATTTTATTTATGAAAGTAAATCAACAGTAATGTAATGTTAGTAATACTATGACACAATTTCTTCCTAGTTTAGAAGTTGTCTATTCCATATAAAAGCTTATGTTTGATATACGATGATTGCAGAAGTTTATTTAGATGGATTGTAGATTTTAATTAATTATCTATTATGAACCGAGGTTTCATTCATTTAAAGATAATTTAGTTATATCTACGATTGATCTTGAAGATTTTTTACCACAAAAATTAATTATATAAATCAGCAAAATAACTATTAGAAGCGAATTACTAAAACAAATTAAAATAAGACTACAAATTCAGTTAAATTTTTGTGAGTGCACGTGAACGTGTGGCTGCTAAATATTCCGTAAATTGTGTTTTTAAACGTTATTTAAATATATGAGGTTTGTACCTATTACTTTATCACATTATACTATATTAATACATATAGGTTTGAGCCTTAAATCTTAAACTAATAATGTATTTATGAAATTTTGATAATCGATATTCTAACCTTTAAATTATTTGCGGTGCATATTTGCTTTGTTTTCATCAGGCGTTTAATTTCGACGTTGCCAAATCTACTAATAAATCGTATTTTTGTGCCTTTTTATCAGCGGCCCTCTTGTTTGTTGAATATTAGTCACCACGATCGGCCCCGTCGGTGCATTATTTGTATCCTTGTCTACTCCTTTTACCCTTCGTATTACTTTCCATTATTTGTTCTGATTAATTAGTAAGGAGCAATGCCTCAATTGTGCTCTGGTAACTGTGGCAAGTTTGTTGCTAATAAAACATGCTGCACAAAGTGTAATAAATACTGCCATCCCGGTTGTAAATCAAATCACATATGTGAAACAACGATAACTGCAAATGATACACTAGTGTCTGATCTCACGAAGTGTGTAAAGGAATTACAATAAACTGTCTCTCTATTAACGATTAAATGCGACAAACTAAATGAAGACACTTCTGCATTAAAAACTCTTATAACGGATATGGCTGCATAAAAAACAGAGAACGCTAGCCTTCGGAGCGATCTTGTTGTTTTAAATAACAAAATTATGGAACTTGAAACTAAATTTAATAATTCCACCAAATCGAGCGAAAACATTTCAATACTGGCCGAATTGGAGGGGCGCAAACGTCGCGAGTGTAATTTATTGATGTTTAATTTGGCGGAATTTAATCATGATGATAATTCTAGCAATGGCTCGCGTAAAAAATCTGAAATTGATACAATATAGTCACTTCTTAAAAACGTTGATGATAATCTAATTATAAAGAAATGCATTCGTTTGGGAACTCCTGGTAATAAACCTCGACCCGTCAAGATTACGTTTTTAAATGCGTCAATGCCAACCACCGTTGTTAGGAACAGAAATAAATTGGCTAACAATATAAAAGTTAAATATGACCAAACAATTTTACAACGAGAAGAGTTTAAAAAAGTACTCACTGAAATGGAAAATCGTAAATCTAATGGTGAAACAAATCTTTTCATCAAATACATTAATAGCATTCCTAAAATAGTTATAAAAAAAAACTAGTATCTTCCCAACGGACGTCCTGTAATATGTTATTTATTATATATCAAAATGTACGCGGTCTGAATACCAAATTCAGTCCATTTTATAATAGTATTTAATCGCATGATTCCGATATATACTTAATTACAGAAACCTGGCTACATCCTGGAGTTATGAATAGTGAAATTTTTACATCTGATTACAACGTTTATCGTGGTGACAGAGTAACAAAAAAATCAGGAGGTGCCTGCCTTAATTGCCGTTCATGCTAAATACACATCTGAAATTTTTAACTTGAATATACCTAATCTGATTTCTACTGAATTAGTCGCATGTAAAGTAAGTTTTAATAACAAAATTATTTTTATTATATGTGTTTATATCGCTCCTTCAACTGATATTAATGAATATATTAGGATTTTTGAATGTATTGAGAATCAATTTCCATCGAGGCAAAATCAAGAAATTATTATCGCTGGTGATTTTAACATACCGGAGTACTCTTCAAACAAATCTTCAAGAATACTGGATTGTCTCAACGCTTTCTTGGATTTCAACGAGTTTTCGCAATACAATCAAATTCCGAATAAATTCGGAAGAATACTTAATCTTGTTATAATATCCTCTGGTCTTACTACAGAAATCGAGAGGTGTACCAACTCCCTAGTAAATGAAGATAATCATCATCCCACACTATTATTTCACATTTCTTCCTTAGATGTGTCACCGTCAAAATTTGATAATGTTGGTTCACGGAGATATAATTTTAAACGCAGTAACTTTAACGTCCTTTATAGTGAATTGTGCCATATAAATTGGTCTGACCTCTATCAGTTTCGTGAAGTAAATTCTGCTTGTAATTTACTATACGAAGAAATGTATAAATTATTTGATCGCCATGTTCCTATATCAAAATCTAATAACGTTAGGAGTAAAAACAGTTTTGCACCGTGGATAAATCGTAATATTAAAAATCAGATCAAACTCAAAAATAGTCTAAGAAATAAGTACTTACAAACTAAACTTCATTCTGACAAAAAGAAATATGATGATTTGAGACGTTCAGTTAAATATGAAATTAGATCCGCTTACGAAAACTATATTAAACAATCTGAGGAGGAACTGAAGTCAAACCTCAAGCTACTATGGACCTTTGTTAACAGCAAAAGGAATGCTACCCGTATACCTGGAATCATGAAATATGGTGATAAAATAATATCTGACTCCTATGAAATTTCAAACGCATTCGCAGATCAGTTCAGTAAGTCAGTAAGCTAACTCAGTAGTTCAACAACAACATGAGCATATCACGGAGCATTTCGGTGACCTTAATATCAGTATTGATGACGTAGAGAAACATTTGCGTAAATTGAAACTGAAATTAACATCTGGAGTAGATATGATACCTGCGCTTATTTTGAAAGATGTTGCTTCTACGTTAAGTAAGCCACTCCACCATATATTTAAACTGACTTTAAGTTCTGGCGTGTATCCTGACAAATGGAAACATGTGCGGGTATGCCCCGTCTTTAAATCAGGTCAAACCGACATTATCGAAAACTATCGTCCTATAGCTATTTTGGGCAATTTCTCCAAGGTATTTGAAGGAATTCTTTTTGAACATATAAAGTGTCAAGTAGAAAGTGACATCGTTACTTCGCAACATGGTTTTATGAAAAAAAGATCGACATGTACGAATTTAATCAAAATTACGCAAGATATCTCCGAACATATGGATGCTGGTAAACAGGCATTCGATAAGATCGATCATTCTATACTGCTAACAAAGATTTGTCAATTTGGAATACAAGACAATGTTGTGCGTGTGCTGCAGTCCTACCTAAACAGGCGGATACACTTTGTAGAAATCAACGGGATTCGGTCTCATGAATACTTCTCAACAAGCGGGATACCTCTAATCTAATCTCGGACCATTGTTGTTTTTATTGTATTTTAATGATGTTTGTGTAAATTTAAAAAGCAAGGTGTTACTATATGCAGATGATCTTAAATTGTACCATACAATTGAATCTAATGATGATTGTGTTCAACTACAAAACGTTATAAACTTTGTTTATGTTTGGTGCTGTAATAACAACCTTGAACTTAATATAAGGAAAGAGTGTTTTCGCATGTTAGGTTTTATTATACGCAATTGCAAGTCATTTAAATCTATTGATGCACTAAAAACGATGTTTGATGCCTATGTATTATCCAAACTTACTTATTGTTCAGTTATCTGGTCACCGATGTATGAAAAATACTTTAATTTATTGGAACGTGTACACAAAAAATTTCTGAGATATTTATACTTTGTTAAACATGGACTATATCGATTCGATGTTAACTACAACGACCTGCTGGTAGAATTTAATTATTTATCTGTGAAAAATTTACATAACTATGTAGCAATGTGCTATTTGTATAAGTGTGTACATTATATTATTGATGATCAACAAATGTTAGTAAGACTTCAATTTCACATTCCAAGATTTGAATCTAGATATTCTAAATGCCTTACATATTCTGTGACAAATACGCTCCACTGCTATAACTCTCCAATTATTCGCCTGAGTCGTATTTCCAATAAATATTCTTATGCGGTGGACATTTTCAACACTTCTTTTGATAATTTTAAGAAGGAGATTTATTCTTGTATTGAATTGCAACAATAATTGTGGGTATTCTGATATTTCAACAACTTGTATTTTTTTAGTTTGTTCTCTTCTTTTTTTAATAGCCTTAAATAATTTTAACATAGATTAATTTTTATGTTATAGTTTAATTTAAGTATTTGTATTATTATTAAATTGTATACTTTATTAAATATTCTGCGCCCTGTAATTGGACCTTAGGTCTGTTGGGTTTATAATAAATAAATAAATAAATAAATAAATCAATACACATGGATAAATTATTCATTAATTTTATGAATTTAAATCACTTAGAATAACAAACTTTGATATCACGTGCCCAAGGAAGGTGTACTGATTAGCTATGGTTTGTTTAATATTATGTAGTTGAATACAAAATGTAATAATTATACAGATAATACACTTCAAAATATTAAGTACGCCTCTATTTAGGCATGTATATCAGTTTTCTGATCATAATGCGTTTATATTATTATTATTATTATTAAAACAATAAAATATAAGAATAATAAGTATGAAACTAAATATTCTTTACTAAAATGTATTAGCTTAGTTAAAACGTATGATAAGGACTTACCAGAAGAATATAGAGTCCTCATTATGCTAATGATCAAGTCCTCTCTCAAAATTATATAATTAATAGCAGACGTTACACGGCTAAAATTACATTGTAGCTTTTTTTAATCATGTCTCGAAAATAGAACAACGGGCATTAATTGATTTTATTTAAATTAGAAATTCTCGCTTAAATATACACGTAGGAAAGACCGCGCGTAATTTCTGACATAGATGCACCGAGGAGCTGTGCTATAGCGTAATACGTGTCAGTAAATACATCAATAAATATTAAATAAATATCAAATGAATTATAAAACTACCAGAGTATTTCTATGCTACCTACTTTATCAAAAGTATAAAACCAAGGGTTATTTAAAGAGATATTACTTTTTTTGGAAAAATAAAATTTGTTATCAAACGAATACAATTTCGCACAGATTTTATCTAAAGCAATTAATGAACAGGTTTTTGTTACGGGGATATGAACCACCAACTCAGTTTGAAAACTTAGCGGAGCGTATTTTTGCCGGTTTTGAATGCTTCAAGATGATGAATTGTTTTTTTTTATGAATATGTAACGACTTTGGCAATAAGAAAGGTGTTTGTTTTAAAAAGAAATTTAACTATCTTTAGAGAACTAAAATGACATTTCAAAACGTACAATTTTTATTATATTATCAAAGATTGAACTGGTTTCAGAATTGTACAAAACTACATCATTTCCATACTAAGGTATAATTCAGTAGGAGACAATATACGTTTTATAGGATATCCTATAAGAGGTATCTTATTTGAAGAAAATGAATTTATGATTTATACGTGACCAGCTTGTTTAATCTATATTAAATGCTACACCGAGAGAAATTTGTTTCTGTATTTGGATTAATGCAATTATAGTATAAAAGGCCATAAAGATGTTGAGGGACAGGACAACCACAGCTTTATTACTCTAGTTATAATATTTAATATTTAATAATTATTGTGCTAACTTAGGTAGAATTTAAAATAAAACATGCTGCTTATTTAATTTTTAGAACCGATCTGAATTCTTCATAAGTCTAAAATGCATGGCGGAATATACTAAATGTAATTCAGTCTAATATAATATGCAATTATAAAGGGAAAGAGAACTATAAAGTTAAATAGTTATTTGTATACTTTATGTTGTACAACATAAACTGTAGCTTTTTTATCTCAATAAAATCTTCAAAATATTTTAAATAATTAAGAAATAGATGATTTACTACTACATACTAATTAATATTGTATCTCTAGTCGTGTTACTAAGGGCCTTAATGTTCTGAATAAGCCCCTAAATTATAAAGAATGTGTTTTGTAAAAAAAATCTGCTTAAAAAAACTGGCTCTACTATTTCTAGTTTCCTTCATCCCTCTTCCTTTCCCGCCCCAATCGCGTCAGTATCTTTACCCTGGCCCCATCTTCTCTCTTCCACACTTTCATACTTCTACATCCATCTACCCAAATCTCTTTTACTCCCTTACATTCCTTTGCCAAATTACTCCACGTATCTTTTCCGTCCTCACACAGTACGCATTCTCCGTATCCCTCGACTATCCATTTCTTCCTCCCTTTCTTCTCCGTCTCGCATCTCGCCCTTCCTTCTGAAGCGATAATTCTCAAAGTACCTTGGCATCCTTCCATGTACCTAGGGCTCCGTATAATCCGCATTGTACTCACTCTTCTCCATACACCTTTGTCTTCCATACCTCCTTCACCAATTTCCCCTCGTCTAACCCCCACAGTTTCATATCATAACCGGCTACTCACCTTATGGTTTTCCTGAAGCAGTATGTATTTGGCGACGTTTTCTCTACCCCTAACATCTGCTTTAGAAAACACCGCTGTTCTCTCTCCGCCCATTCATACCTCCTGACACCCAATACCTCCGCCCCATACATCAAGATCGGTCTCACGCACCCTTTCCATAGATCATACGAACTCTCGCATTGCCATCCATTCACCTTCCCCATCTTTCTCTCATCACCCCCCATGCTTTCCTCGCCTTTCCCTGTACCCACTTGACATGCTCCTCATAACCTTCCGAACTCTTAAACATAAAACCCAGATACTTGAACACTTACACCTCCTCGATCACCTCTCCCTTCCATTCTAGCTTTTTTATATTTTCCTCCCCTCCTTTATTATTAAATCTCACCCACTTCTTTTTTCCAATATTCACCCTCAAATCTCTCCTGTCCATGTATTTCTCTACTCTCGCTAACACCTCTTTAATCTGATTATATAAATCTTTTATTTTTCTTCGTCCACTAGAAAAAACTTTACAATTATTAATTTTTTAACATTTTTAGTATATAAATAAACCTACTCACCTCCTAGCCCATTGCAAACGGGTATTTTTATGAATAAAGTAAATAAAGAAATATTAAATATAAAGATATGATCTTGTGATATGGCTATGCAGATACTATTATATTATGCATTAAAAGTAATAATATACAATTTAACAATCATTTTTACCTCTTTTTAACATTTACAGTGAAATTATAAACTTACAATACACGCAATTTTGTTTATTATTTCCATTAACAAAACTTACCTTAAAATGACGTATACATTTGTAAATGAAGCCATACACATTTAAGATATAATAAGATAAAAAACTATATAGAACTATATATAATTAAACTATATATATAATATATAAAATATTTTCAAAGTTTAGTAATAGTCCATAGCCAATAATATTTATTTTTAAAGTATATATTAATAATATGTTTAACGTGCTACCGATTAATAATATTATCAACACCTCTAATAATTTCATTAAATAATATTTATACCTTTTGAGGTAAATCGGCCCTTGTAAATAATATTCCCGACAGAATATTATTTCAGGACACAATGAAAGCGGTTTCTTGATAGAATTGCTTTTAGGCTTACGTGCCCCGAGTATTTAAGGGTGAATCAAGGCTTTGTAGTTCGTATTTAGAACAATGCCTTTGAGCAACAATATACGAAAATGCGGCAGATATTTTCTGCATCTATTTGTCTTGGTTACCCTCTGTTTGCTTTGGATTTCACTAAGCTGTCTAATTGATTATTCAAAATGCCCACACAAAGGGCTAGCCTATAGATTTATGGCTGTAACCGACCTACGTAGTACAATACAGACTAGTATTATTATTTTATTTATTATATTTACAAATATGTTATGATTATTACTAATTTTTCAAATTATTGTAACATCATCGCTTTTCAATTGTAAATTTATTGCAAGTGAGATGTAATGGAATGTATTAATAAAGATAATACTTAAATAGAATGGAAAAATACACTATATTTAAACAACAAATTTTACATTTTTTAATATTATATTTGTGATTAAAATTAAGTGAATTTTTAAATTTAGTAAAATATAATAAATAAAAAGAATCAGTCTTTGTCAGGTATTCACAGTTTTTAATAGTGTCTATTATTTAATAATATAAACAACGAGAAGAAATACAAAACAATAAAACTATATCGACTCATTATCGTAAATACTAAAGTAATATCAGTGTTTTTGAAAATACAGTTTAATTCTACATACTTTTATTATTATTTTTGTTCTAAATAAATTAAATAATTTCTTTAATGTTTTAATATGTAATCAATATTCTAAAAAAAATTGAACGAAGATCATTTTAGACTAAAAGTAGCGAACATTATGTCAACATTATTATATATTATTGTATAAGAAGCACTGCTTTACAGAATTTGATGTCATGGTTTCAACCGTTAGCCAATTAAGCCAATTTGATACATATTTGCTCTATAGCTCAATAGTAGCTGACAACACCATAAAAAGCAAACCGAGAATAGAAACAGAGTGGATTGAATAGTTTAACAAGAAAAAGATTAGCTTTATATATTGGATTTCTATGCACACCAGTGATACATTCATAAAAGTTTATTGAATATTAATCCGATTCTAAAATATTTATTATTTGTTATTTATAATTAGTCATCAGCTTATAATCCTTTTAGAAACATTTATTTTGATATTTTGATTGTTCAAGTGAAACCGATATTGTATTTATTTTATACACCTTCAATTGTATATTGGCTGTACATATGATTACTAACTATTGTCTATTTATTAGCCTCATTGTTTTGCTACTCTGTTGACCTTTTGATTGCTATAAAAATCGTCTAATTTGGCATGAATATTTTTTTTATTAAATACACATTCTGTAAACTGATTGAATTGGGATCTGTTTTCATTTTTATTATTTATATTATGTATATTTAACTTAATAATAGTGAATTAGGAGAAGTAAAACTCTTGTTATGTTTCATTACTTTATTAAAACTCAGTTTTAACTTTGATAATGATCCGCAAGGACCGAAACACGTGTCAGTTATCTGAAAATAAAGTAATGGAATATAACACGAGTTCTACTTCTAATTTGAAAATTTGGTTCCATCAAGAGAGTATCAGAACAAGTATCGACTATAATAATAGTGAATTCATGACAACTTGCTGAGCTCGTTGCCGATAAAAGCCGCCGGCAATATTGGCATTTCCCTTTGATTAAGGAAATCGCTCCGTTTGTCCCATTAATTTTGTCGCATAAATGATCGATTATGGATAAAATGACATATTAGGGTTGGAGTCACTTACATGATACATTTTAACTAAATAAAAACAAAAACACTTTTACTTAGTCAATATCACACATTGTAATTAATATTAACTAAGTAAAAGTGTTTTTGTTTTTATTTAGTTAAAATGTATCATGTAAGTGACTCCAACCCTAATATATATTATAATAAATCTAATTAATAATAAGTGGTTGATTTTCAAATTTTTATTCAGCATTGTAATGAGCTGTTTCGCCACATTGGGGTTTTATATACACGTTGTCCCCTGAAATTTTGAATATGAGTAATGTAATTTGTATTATATCTCGATTATTATATTATTGGTTGCTATGGTTTTTGCTGCAATATGCATGTCAATTTGACATTTTGAAGCTATAATGTTAACAGGAATTTTATGATCATCTGGGATATTGTTTGGCTCAAGAAGGAGATGTTTTCGAACATTTAATAAGATGAACATTGCAGTTACTTGTTATTCGTTACGTCAGCATTGAGTCCGTAAAAATAGTAATATTAAAATAACGTGTAAATATGTTTCATTTTGATTCCCTATTTTATTACAAATTACAAATTACTGATTATTTCCCGTTGGTCAATCCATTAAAATATGTGACGAGCGTGGTAACTAAGCAACGAGTAATGCATTAAAATGCCCGTATTCAAAATTTCAGGGGACAACGTGTATATGCGTGTTGCCCTGGCCACCGAGGTCACCGGATTTGTCTACAATTGAGCATGTTTGGGATATCATGGGCCAAAGACTCCTTAATTTGCAGCACCCCCCTCAAACTCTAGAAGCACTTCGAAATGCGTTAATTATTGCTTGGAATGAGATACTACAGGAGGACATCAATCACCTAATTAGAAGCGAACCCAGGCGCAATCTAGAGTGTATAGCCCACCGTGGTGCATCGACACATTATTAATGTTTTTTTATAAAGAACGTTAAATCGAAGAAAAATATTGTTCATTTGTTTACTATGTTTTCCCTTACAATTGTACAAAATATTATGGAAATGAAATGATTTATACTGGGTGTTCGGATTTCTATGTCACTTAGTATACAAAGGAAAGTTTTTAACTATAGCGCGTAACAAAAAACGAGAACAAGTTTGTTTATTCGTTGATAATGTGCCGGCTTATCTTGTTTTGTTGTTCGTGAATTTCGATGGATTCAAGCACGAACATTTTAATTCCTTTATCTACGAAGTGTAGAATCTGTATTACATCTTCTTCAAAAGTATGCCGATTTTCGACGATTAGCGAAAAGAGATTTTTTTTAAACAGAACGATGTTATACTAATATTATAACTACGACCTGTCTGCCCCATGTAATCCAAGGAACAATATTTGTAGTTTAATTTCTAAATATCCGCTATATTAAATTTATCAATTTTTGGACTAATATCTGTAAACAATGTTAATAATTTAAAACATTTAGTTTTTTTTAATATAAACTGCATATAAAACTTTATTAATATTTTTGTTTTACCTGTTTTTTATTAAGTTGTCAATTGTTTTACTTGTATAAACGTTATTATTATAAATAATATTACTTTCCCTATTTAGAATATACAGGGTGTTTCTGTTACTCGGGGAATAAAATTAACCACATATACTAGAGTAAAAGTCTTCAAATGTCCAAGATAAAGGCCATTAAGGTTAAGAAATTTTAACACATTTTTCTAAATATTTTCAATACGGCTCCTGGTAGAGTTCTGCAATTTGGTACAGCCTAAACTAACATCAAGTAAATAGCATAGAAATAAAGTGTTAAGAAACGATACAACAGTTTATTTATATTGATATACTCTTCACGAAACCTAAAAAAAAATGTGGCCATCATAGTACTTTCCCTATATTTTTCTCGAAAACTATGAGGTTTACGCAAAAATACTATTCTTAAAAATTTATTTACTTTTGAATTCTCTACAATTCTGTGTTATATAAATTTCATGTAACTCCAATAGTTAATTAGCAATTCACAAAAAATTTCAAAATTTTTAATTTTTATTTTGTTTCTCGAAAGCTAAGAATTTTACGTAAATAATTTATTAATAAATAAATAAAACTTTTTCGTTGAATATATATGAGAATAATTACTTATATTTTATCTACTATTTTTAATGCAAGCAAAAGTCTACCAATCTCTATTTACAGACTATATGGGGAACACATTTTTGTTTTAAGTATTACATTCTAATACATAAGTTTTATTATAAATAAATGATAAAATCACCTTTGTTATTAAAAACCTTTAGATAACCAGTGTGAAAATTTTTAATCGGTAAAAATTGATTGGTTTCTGAGCATAATATTTTTAGACATCATACAAACTCTCAAATTTGTTACCACTTAAAAAATGTAGCGATCGAAATCAATGGTTATACAATTGAATAATGTATATAGTGGGCGAAGCAATAAACTCGAATTCCGCCTTTTCTGCTGTCAATTGTTAACCACATTTCAATTAAAGTTAATTTACTCGATCCAATTATTGTGATACATATTTTTAACTTTAAATAACACAATTTAAACTTTGTTTATATCACACACTTTATTATTATCTCAGTGACTATAGTTATATATAAATATAAATATATTTAGTTAATAATTTAAAAATACGAATACATTTCGTGAATCTACAACAATGAGTTTTACTATGACTGTAGTTGTAGGTTCACGAAATGTTTTCGTATTTTTAAATTATTAGTTAATTTACAACGAAGTAAAGGATTTTAATATGTTTTATTATAAATTTATCTGGTCAAAATCAAACTAGTTTCGCTCGTTTCTCGTTCGAATTTTTAAACGATAGTTCGTGCAATAAAGAAACTTTTTGCACGTGTGCCTTAGGCAATTATATCCTCGATCGTGCAGAAATTTGTTGTTTTTTATTGTCTAGAGTGCATTGTCACAAACGTTACTTAGCAACCAGTAATTTTATTCCCAGGACCTGCATAACTTTTATTACGCTAAAAAAGCCGTCGTTGAATACACACACAACTATATCAGCTCCAATATCCAACACCACTTTTCCACTAGAAGTTGAGTTTGGATCCATCGACCACGCAACAGAATTGAAACCAACCGATAAGCGTTACCAAGCCGAACAATGAAGAAAACCCGCATTTTCTTCACGATCCATCATTCGAGACAATAAATCCGTAATTATTTTTAGAAGATTTATTTTGCTCTTCTTTTGCTGCGCTTTTCATACTTATTTTGCACACAGTTTCAGTTGCTTCAAGAATTGTTTTGACAAGTTTTCACGTGTCAAATACTTCCGTGCGGCTTTAAAATAAATTTTCCTGTATTCTTAAAACTCTAAACTATATTTTAAGCCAAAAAATTGATTATTTTCTAAATTGGCTTAACGGTGCACCCGACGACCGGTTTTTGATGATGAAGGTTGGTCATTTCAATCTTGTTCCTTGTTAACGGTGATACGAATGTTAGCAAAAAAAAATGATTGACATTTACAAAAGATATGTTTTACTTTGTCCTCCACAAACGATTATTTATCTATTACAGTAAGCAAATGTTCAGTCCAACCCATTAGAATTAACACCTTTAGAAAAAGGTAATCCAAATGGGTTTGCAAATCCTAATTAGTTCATTGGCCATTGTTTTCGAAAATATTCGGACACATTCCTCGCAGATGCTGGAGCAGGCACAAGACATCGTACGTAGAAGAGTTAATAAATAACAAAAAAGCCATATCCAACCAAATTTTTCAATGAGAAGACTCCAATAACAGTACTTGTTCTTATATGGAACAATATGTAGAATAATTAATCATTTCAAGTCATTTTTTTTGGGAAGTGCGTCTTTAATAGCGTTTCTTGAGCCTCTTTGCAAAGCTCCAATCAGGGTTTTACATTAGTCCGATGCTCTTGGAGTAGTCTTTGAAAAATACTGTGTGTAGCCTAGCTGTTGGGTTTGGATCACTAACTCACTCACAGAACGTTCTTCATATTTTGCTTTCTTTATTATATTCCTGCAGTGCCTGTTTATAGACATCCCAGTTGCCTATTTTTAAATTGTTGAAAGGTTTTCTGACTTGCATCTTAAGGCGATCTAAATCCCCCTACCACCAAGACCCGTCTCTTGAGGGAGATCTCCTCTTAAGTCTTAAGGATGGTATTTCTGACCAGAGATGCTGCTGTTTCTCTTTTAAGGTCTTGATGTTGAGGTAGAGATCGTATATTCCCACACATAAGCACACGCTATAGAGGCTCCAGTCTATGTTCCTCGGATTTCTACAATCTATTGTCTTCTTTTGTGGACTCTATGTCGAACTTAGTTTAGTTTAGTTTAGTTTATTTCCTTTACAAGTCTTACTAAAAAATGATACAAAATAAAATTGATACACTCACAATAACTTCAAAATTTAAATCGCAAGACTTGAAGGCGGAGTTCACAGTTCACAGTTCACAACCCATTATTCCCTGTAGCTGACGATGAATATCCGCAGAGGATTCTTGTCATTCAGGCTATATTTTTGCCATTGGCGGCTTCTATTTTTGTTCCAATTTTAAGGAACTACTTTATGTTATGTATGTCAATATGACATTTTATGTAAAAAAAAACTCAATCTGTTTATAGTCCGGCAAAGAGTATTTTTCCACAACATGCCAATTTTGAATTGTACTTGCTATGAAGGCATCAGCTAGTGTGGTGTCCAACACCTCCTGCCTGATTGCATTTACAATAGTAGGCTCGTTACCTTTATTAACAATATCTAAATTGGTAGAGGTAATAAAGTCAAGAAGTTACCTTTATTATTGGTATCCGCTCTGCCCCATACCATGTGACAGCGTTGGCATTACAGCCCAGGAGGAGGTGTTTATTGGCTCATGTGTACCACTCCATGAGTCTTATTACCTGTGTTTTATCTCTTATCCATCTTCATAATAACTTCGGCTTGGGTCGCTATTAGGTCCCCTGTGGTTAATGCTGAAATAGATCAGTATATTTTATACACCAGACTGCAATTGTCTTGAGGTAGGACTTTTATCTATCCCTTATTGATTTAAAGCTCTTGCGGGAGTAGTATGTCAAATTTGGCATTTTGAACGTTCGTAATATAATGGCGGTGGGTAAATAGTTAAACTAACTAGTTAAACATTTTACCTTATTTGCTACATATATATTGTCTAATTTACCCAATATAAGATCCGCTTTCTAAATAAGTCGTAATTATGGTAAAATGAAACATCTTGTATGAAAATTAAAAAATGAATGAATGGAAATTAACACTATAAAATCAGCCATATAAATCTACAGAATGATTTCCACCTTCTACTTAACTATAATACTTACTGTCTTTTTCAACTTCTACTAACCATAATATTCAAATTAGCGAACGATCTTAAACTAAAATCTTTCATCCACTCAGTCCTTTACATAATCCCTATAAAAACAGCCGTATAAATCTACAACATGATTTTCCTCTACTTGACTATAATACTTACTGTCCTTTTTTTCAACTCCTACTATCCATAATATCCCCTCAGTCCTATCTCAATTATTTCTATCAATGAACATCTATAAGTGAAAAATCTTCCAAAAATCCCTTCATATTGAGGCTGAAAAAAACGACTGCTACTCGTTAGCCACTAAACAGACTAAATATTTATATTGTTTGTATTTTTGTCTATTAATAAATATGTTATATCTATAAATACTTGAATATGAGTTATGTCGAAAAATATTTATAATGAATGCAAAAAGTATAGTTTAAATTACGGGAGAAATAATACATATCGTACAACTGTAAATAATTAAAACCTATCAGTAATATTCAATTAGTTAATCTGTATAAACATACGAATCGTTTTATATTTTATAAAGCTGAGCATTTTAATCTGTTCCTGAACATTAAATTGCCGTATTTATTTTTTCTTTCGACTGAAAGAAAATAGATGCGACACGACGACGCTTGTTCCGCTATATCCGAGCGAAATCCCATTATAGATCGACTATTGCCATGGTTTCCTTGCAAAATATATATAATATAACCGACTATATCCTAAAGTTGCTGAAAATGGGATGCAATGTGTCGATAAAATAAAACGTATAATATAAGAAAGCACAGAATTACACGTAGATTAAATTTGTCCATGTTATTAGATTTATAATGCTCGAAGATTAAAAACATGTTTATGCCTCATGTCATTATCCTTTAAAAATATTTGTTAGATAAACTTTATGTTACGCCAAAACTACTGCGAAATAATATTTTGCAATATTACTTATATATACATAAGTTACTGTTTTACTTCGAGTATACTACGGATCTCTAGTATTTGACTTATTTTTTATATTATTAATCAATTATTATTAATTCTTGAATATTTTAAGAAATTTAATGGTCGAGTCTAAATTACTTTTAAATAAGAAGCTGTATGTAATTTGTACTTACCTAAATTTATAAAAATCTAAAATATTTTTCCATTTTTAAAACGTGCTTATTTTTATGTAGTTCCTTTTGTACATTTTACATATTTGCAAAAAATAAGATGAATAAACTTGTGCACTTTCATAAAATTAAAGACACTTTTGAAATCTACTACCATTAAATTTTACTAGGAAAAATATAATATAAGTGTTTTAATTTTGTGATATCGTTAATTATTAAATTAATGATTACATACATTATGATTAAGTAAATTTATTTACTAAAATAATAATAATGATATAAAGATAATGTAAAATATAATTTGAAAAATTTCATTATGGTGTGTTCAAATTATAGATAACACAAATTCTTAACTAGATATTAATTAATTAAATTTTCTGTGGCAATTGTAAATTATAATATTTTAAAATAACGTATAATGATTGATTCGTATTAATTAAATAATTATTTTCAATTTTGATGTTTTTGTGACATAAAAGAATAAAGGCCCAAACCACAACTTCTTATTTAGTAAATGCAGAACTTGTATTATAATTAATAACACCAAATTATATGAGTATTTTTGTATTATTATTTATAATTATAATACCTTACCTCCAGAAAAGCAATATTATTTTATAACATCATAAAACTACTAGTGAAATAGTTTCAGATTTAAAAAAGAACTAAGGAATTTAAATGGGCCAACATTTTTCAAATGTCTTCAAAAATAATCATAAATACTACGAAAGGATTGTTGATATCACTTGTACAAAAATATCAACATTCCGGAAAAAATATTAATAAACAACAAACCTTCTATGAACCAAATCGATGCGATGTTAACGGGATAAGGTACAGTGAATGTTTGCAATTTATATAGGTAAGAAATAACTTCCTATTCTAGGTCACACAAAAAGTCAATCTTAAATAATAAACAATGTATTTCATTAATTTATAATGTTTTACTGGATGAGAAATGTATTTAATAAATGATTAATTGCTTTTTCATTTAAAATTTGATGACCTGACGTTGGCAGTAAATTCCTATATGATTGATTAACGCATCAAGAAATCGTAAATAATTTCAAATAGTTCTCACCTCAATCAGTGCGAGAGCGACACGGTAAACAACGTTGATAGAAAAACGGCAGTAGCACCCACGTAGCCAATTAAAAATGGGACAATCGTTCTGACAGCAATATTTGCATATATGGAATTAAAAAATGCTCTCTGTTGCAATGTTTTGTTTTGCTGCTCCGTTTCTGTACTATTTTAAGGGATTATGGATTTTTAGGAACGTTAATAAACCACATTTTCAATTTAAATGGCGCTTGGGCTGGTTTGTCAGCAACGGTTAATTTCGTCACTAAGCCCTCATCGGAAATATATTATTTTTTATTAGTTGGCGAATTTCATTGAAAGAGATGCAAGATACAAACATGTTTAATCGTTTGTATTGTTTCTAGAAAAATAAATATCAGTGTATTAAGAACTTTAGATTTTAGATTCTTAAAGGCATGATCTGTTAAAAAAAACCCTAGAATATTACTTTTAGAATTGAAAAGTAAATTTCATATTATTTTATGATTTTGTTATATATTTTAACACATTTTATTTAAAATAGCTTATTTTATACTCAAAAATAATGTATTATTTGTAACTGTACTTCATTCTTATAATTTTAACAACACAGGGTTCTTTAATTTGAATTTAACTAATTAAATTAATTTATAGTTCTTTTTTCTTCAATTAGTTTCTTTTAATATTTTTTCTGTATCATCATCGAATAATTTGAATTAATTTAAAAATACCTCAAGTATCTATGAGAAAACATTTTAAAGATTGAATACTACCTCGGTTTATTGTAGGTTTGATGATGGCTTTGTAAAAGTTGAAACTATAGTTAAGAATAATTATTATATCGTGAAAGAGTTATTTTTATAAAGTTCCCAATCTTGAAAATGTATTACAAATAAATGATTCCCGAAATCAATTATGCTATTGAAAGGGTTACGACATCAACAAATTAAAAGAGCAATTGATTTATTTTCCACCGCAGCAATCTAATGGCTTAGGCCTGTTCGAAACAAAATAAATGAATGGGATTATTTAATGTATTGACGCCTAATTGTTTTCGCCCGGTGATTATTTTCTGTTCTATATTATTTATTACAATATTATATCTTAATTAATTAATGCTATATCGATGTCTTAATTAATGCCAATATGAAAGAAAATAATAAATCCCAGCATATAATATGTATTTCTCTACTTATAAAAATGTACACTATATGTACATTTCGAACACGATGTGTTCATTTTCAATAGTTAATTGACATAAAAATGTTCCTAGTCATGTTCGATCTAAAATATCCCGATATCTTGTCCCAACTATCCCTTCTGAAGGCGTTCACTCCGCGCACTCTGTTGTCCAAAATGGCTAATCTTTCTTTTATTTATTCCAACATAAATTCGGTCAATAACAAATCCCACATCATATTCAACTACCTCAATACTAACCCGACACACGCCTGCTTTCTTGTAGAAACTAAGTCCAAGAAACCCTTCTCCTTCTCCAACTGGAACCATATCCAAATCCCTTCCACTGTCCATAATAAAAATTACAGGGGAGACTTACTTGCAACAACTCACTTTAGCTTTAAAATTATTAAAAGCAACCCCCTAAAAATCAATAATCCCCTCAACGAATGTCTGCACTTTATCCTAACACATCAGTCCCTTCAAATCCACATATTCCTTATATAGCATCCCTATATCCAAATACTAACATCAAAGGAGACTTTAACATAAATAAAAACAAATCCCGTCACCTATCCTCTTTTATTGCCAATTCTAATTTTGTCCGTATCCATACTCCCCCAACGTTTATAATGAATCAACACCAATCCACTACACCCGATCTACTCCTTTGCACCCAAAATATTCAGTCCCTTATACATGATGTAAACCTTATTCCTCATCTCTGTTCTGACCATAACCTTTAAAATAAAATCTAACCAACCAGTCCCACCTACCCTTATATATGACTTTAAAAACTGCGATATAGACCAAGTTTCCCTAGACATTACCCAATTTATATCCTCCAATCCGGATATTAATCCTAACTCCATACAACAATTCAATAATACACTATCCCAATCCATACAACAAATCACTCCTTAAATCAATAAATCAAATTACAAGTATCCTTTATCGAAATTCATCCTCCGGCTTTTAAAACATAAACGGCAACTATATAGAGACATTAGACTTACTGACACTCCATAACTTAGACAGAAATTTAACAACCTTAACAAAGGCATCAAACAACTTATTCTTCAATATAAGACAGACATCTGGCTAAATACATGTAAAGACATAAATTACCTTGAGAACTATAAAAGACTACAGGACATACATTTTGACAACAACTTATCAAATCTTGTAGACAGCTGGTTTAAGGACTTTTTCACTACGACAAACTTGACAGATCCAACGGACTTATTTACTGAAGACGATTACAACTACATCATAAAAGAGGAAAAAGACACTGCACCCGGACATACATAGACGAATCCTGACCATTATCAACTATTCCTACCAACACAATTATTTTCCATCAGAAGGGAAAACTGACATAATAAAATATATCCCGAAACGATACCATGACCCTGCCCTTATTCCTAGCTACCGGCCTATAACACTCCTACCAGTCCTAGATAAACTGTACGAATCCCTCTTCAAAAATAAAATCATTTCTATAACTGCAGACCGTATCCCTAAATATCAATTTGGTTTCCTTCCTAAACACTCTACCAGCCTCCCACTTACCATCCTTACGTCCAATTTACAAAATACCCACCTTGAAGGCAAATCCTCTGCAGCACTCTTCCTTGATATCCGTAAAGCCTTTAATTCCGTTTGGCATTAAGGTCTCCTCTACAAATGTCATCTCCTTAATATCCCATCCCATCTTATATATATATATATATATATATATATATATATATATATATATATATATATATATATATATATATATATCAACTCTTTGAAAATAACGGGTGAGAGAAGTCCAGTGTAGTGTGTTAGAGTGTAGGGAGCAAAAAATACACGGTGTTGGTTGTGCTCTAGTCCACTATATTGTTATATGTACATGCTAACGTTTCGCACACAACATGTATGCATCCTCAGAGAATAAAAGGAACAATTCGTGAGAGGTCTACAGTGATTAAAATTTAAAATTTTAACATTAAAATCAATTAAAAGTTACATTTTAACATAAAATAAAATATTGACATTATTAACCTAAAAACTAAATAAAGATAAGACTTACAAGAAAACAATTATAAGTGTGTGTCCTACACTATGGAAGACCACATGGTCGCAGCAAGATTTTTTGAGGTTAAGTTCTTTCCCAAAACATTTCCTTATCATGAAAATTGAAGACGTCATGGAAAACTTAACAAATAGAATTTTGAGTAAAATTAAACCGAAACATTATAAGTATTTGAAATTTAAAATTGAACTAAATTGATAGAATAAACATGATGTAAAAAGATAAGAGAACAATTACTGAAGGTAGACAAACACAAAATGGTCGATCTTCCGCAATTAGACTGTGAAATGAGCGGTGGAATGTTTGACACATCGAAATTTCGTCCTAACGAACGCACGAAAGTACGATTCACGCAGGAAAAACCTAAACCCAAGTCCGAGAAGTTGAAGAGGGTAACCGACATATCAAACCCCTGAGTAAGAACCCCAAGGGAGATAACCTTAATATTGGGAGTGGCATAACCACCCCAATTTCAGGCAACCCCAAGCAGAACACTCGATAATAATCGGATAGAGACAAGCCAAGGGTGGAATAAGCAAGTGCAATTCCCCAGTCCGTCACTGAGGTGGTTAGACCTCAGCAACCGAGCAGGGAACGAGAACACAAAAGCAAATCCCACCGTATGGTGAAATACCGAGGTACGGACCTGCTACGTGATGTGAGAGGTGGCTGTGACCGAATATATTACCTTCAGTAAGGAGAAATGAAAGAATTAAGTAGAAAATTGAACGAGACAAAAATAGAAAGAGGTACAGACAGTTTTTGAGATTGAAGATCAATTAAAGAGTAAATAAGAGAGAGGAAAGAGGAAAAAAAAATTAGAAATAAAATAAGAATAAGGGTTGTAAAAGTAGCCTAAGGGAGGGAACAAGGTGAAAAATTATGTGATTACGCAAATAACAAAATATTAAACAAAGGGTTAGGGTAATAGGTATTGAAATCAAATACACATGAGCGTTACTGAAAAGAAAATAAATAACTATAGGTATTGCTCAGGCCTTCAATGTCCTTTTTAAAATTCATGCTCTGTTTTTGTGCTTGTATATGGCACATCTCAAGGAAACATCTCTTAAACGTGTTACGTTCAGAACACACTACTTTCGTGTTATCGTAATCTGGTGAATGGTCAGTGTCATTACAGTGTACACTGAGACCAGTAGAACGAGGTTTACGTTTTTTTATCACTTTTATGTTGTGTGAGTCGTTTGTTAAGTTTTTGAGATGTTTGTCCAATATATACTAAGTCACATTGTTGGCAATTAATTGAATAAACGACATCATGTTTCTGAAGGATGGGAGTAGGGTCTTTTAAATGGGTAAAACAAAGAGAGTTAAGGGAACGGTAGTTGGTATAGGCTACCAAAACATTCGGAGAGACAGAGCGAAAGATGCTAGTTAAATGTTGAGAAAGACCATCAACGAAGGGTAAAGTAAGATAGATGGTATTATCCGGCACTACCACATCACTACGCGCAACAGGAACCTCGCGAGGCAGGTCTATCCGATTTGGGGACCGATATATCAGTCTCTTCAACAACTCAGGTGGGTATAGGTTATTCCGCAGAATATCAAACAGTCTAGCTAAGTTCACAGTGTGTAATGATGGATGTACGATACGCAAAATTCTATTTTTTAGAGCTAACACAGTGTTGAGCTTGTGTTTGTTAGGGTGGTAAGAGTCGAAAGGAATGTACCTTCCAGAGCTGGTGGGTTTAATGTACCAATCTAAAATAATTAAGTTGCTAGTTAGTCTGCAAACAAGAGTGTCAAGAAAAGGTACAGTTCCTTCTTTCTCTCTTTCTACCGTAAATTGTAATCTAGGGTGGAATGAGTTGAAAACATTAAGCGTATTATCAATTTCAGTGGCCGGAACCGCACAAATAAGATCATCAACATATTGGAAAATAAACTATTACTACACTGGACTTCTCTCACCCGTTAATTTCAAAGAGATGATATTCACTACGTCCGTTACCATTTGGATATTATATATATATATATATATATATATATATATATATATATATATCCTAAAATCATTCCTGTTTAATAGACCCCCAAAGTAAAAATTAACAGCTCATATTCCTCTACATTCACACCCGAACAAGGGATTCTACAAGGTTCCCCTCTATCCTTACTCCTCTACAACATCTTTTGTTCCGACATATATAACCCCGATCAAACATACTTCAACACCTCCAAATATATCCTACAATTTGCTGATGATGCCACTTTTATATTCCATGCTCCCACCCTATCCAAAGCCCTGCAAACCTTACAAGAGCTCATCGATACGAATCAAAATTAACCCTCGAAAGTCCCAGCTCCTTATTCCCTACCACAAAATTACTAATTACCCATATATCATTTTCATTTCACAGAACCCTATATATCCTTCCACACACATCAAATACCTTGGATTTACTTTCGACACAAAGCTTAAATTTAAGAAACATGCTTGCGTCATTAAAAATAAAATAACAACCAGAGCAAAACTTTTCAGAAACCTAACCTACAAGCAGGCAGGTATAAACAATAAAACAGCAGTTTCAATTTATAAAATGATCTGTCGCCCCCTAAGTGACTATGCATCCATCCTATTTTCCACAATCCAGAATCCCACACTAAACTACATTCAGGTCAGTGAGCAAGCCTCCCTTAGGACTCTTACCGCACTCCGACATCCCTTAAACCCACTACACAATCCCTCAAACCAACTCCTGTACGATACTACTCTGATAATCCCCATAGAAGAACGCCTTCAATTTCTTGATTTTCCAAAAATCAAGATCAAAATACACGACGCCTTTTTAATCCACCAAATTGAGAGCACAACCTTCTTCTGATAGATATTTTCTTACGAAGTAATTGCAGATTGATTATTTTTGTAAGACGTTATTGTAAACTATCTATTTTTCATCACCAGTGGCAATCGTTTTTTTAAGAGCTTGTCGCAGGCGTTTATGTGCTTTGTTAAATGATTTTTTTTGAGTTCATGCGGAACGCAAATATTTAGTTTATTAACATATCTCAGCTTATGCAAATATTTTCCCCGGTCGTTTAACAAATATTTATTATTTCTGAGACTTCTTCAATCGTATACCGGCGGGTTACTTCTATCCATGGCTCTATTTTATAATCTTCGGATTCAACTGGTCTTCCTGAACTTGACGCATCTTTGAAATTCTAATTACGGGAAGAAAGTTTGGCAAACGAATTCTGACACTGGCTTTCTTTTAACCAATCTTAACCATACACAGCACATACTTTTTTATAGACTTGCCTGGCGTTTTCCCTTTTCTGAAGTAAAACAGTAAAGCGTAGCAATATTTCTCGATTTGTTTTTCGATCTTTAGAATACAGCTTTACGGCGAGTCACTTATTTTTTTATTAAATGACAATTGAAGTATTTCCTGCCAAATCGTATTTAGGTTAGATGATTGGACTGAAGATAGTTGGTTAAAAATACAAGTGTAAACATCTATTGAATGGAACCGAAATGACTTAAGACTTAATCCAATATTAGTTTTTATTCGTACATCGTTAGCTACATCATTATTTGTAGTAATATATTGGGCAAGATGCTGCTATCATACTATACTTAGACAGTTCTAAATAAATATCATGAAGCTTATTGATGCCTTTATAATTTAATTTAATTCTTAATTAAATTAATCTTTAAAAAGTGAATAGTAGACGTCAAGATTAATATAACTGAAGCATCGCTCTTAATCTGATCTTTTTGGTCCTGTGTCCTCTCTCTTCTGCCAAAAGTGTACACTTTATTTCATCTCCATTATTTGATATTATGTTTATGTTATTCAAGCCTCTTAGGTCTTACTTTTTTACCATCTTGATTACTTAACATATTCAGCTACAACACAACAGAAACACAACTTGGGCCAAATAACCTTCTAGAGGCCGGTTTAAGATAGTTTCTTTTAAAAATAGACTCATTAATAATAGTTGAGTACAAATACTTTGTCTAGTTTCAATATGTCACTATTTATTTAAAAAATAAACTTTAAGGAACGTAGGGCCCCTGTACAAAAATATGGAATCGACTCTTTAGGTGACTGGTATCCTTAGTGAAGAATCGCAAAACATTATTAAACTAAAGCAACGGCAATTCTTTTTCTTTTATTATTGAATTATATAAACCTTTTATTATTGTCTTGCTGCAGCACGTTTGCCAAAGGAAGCAGGTCTTAATCTAAATTATATTCATAATTGTTTAAGTGCGAGGTTTTACTTACAGTCGGACGTGCCTAATTATATTTTAAACTTGTGATATGTGTGACTCAGTTATTTGAACAAAGCAGAATTTGTCATGATTGTAACTTTGTATTCTTTTAAAGTAATTGCGTTAAGAACTATATGCTTTTCTTAGGATATGATTTTATTGTCTCAGATATAAAAAGTTACATTTTAAAAGTTTCATATTTGTGGATTTAATTAATAATTATTATACATTGTTATTTGATCAGGTTAATCTTCCATTTATACTTTTACAAGTTTATTTTAATTATTTTATATATATATATATATATATATATATATATATATATATATATATTACTTATTAATCAATTACATGGAATGATCATGAAACGTGACTAGCTTTAGCAAAATAAAATGTCAAATTATAATCTAACATTAATCTGTTAATTTTTAATACGTTTGTATAAAATTACTAATAGAATGGTTTAAATTATAAGTAATCTTTTTTTGTGTAATGCATTTTCAGTCGGCCATAATATAATTATTAGAGAATATAGAATTGTTTCTGTGAGTGATTTAATCACTTTCATGATACGTCGTCAATATTATCTGAGCTCACGTTTAATTTATTAATTGAATACTTTTGATTATATTAATATTCCAAAAAATAATTATATTTATTTTATTCGAATGTAAATGTAGAATAAATTTAGAATGTTTAAATAAAACACATATCAAACAAATTTTAGTTCGATTTTCGGATATAATGTGACACGAATTATATATATGTACTCGGAATTATATTTAAACTATATTTTGATATTAAAGTATGTGCATCGTAATGATGGAAGCTAATAAATCCATCTAGCAATTCTTAAATCTAACACCCTAATATTAGCGATAGGTATATTGGTGGAAGAGTAAAGAGAGAAAATCTAATTAATTTGTCTTCGTATGTTGTTATAAATAATACTTCTAGTGCTCGAATAAAAATAAAGGTCACGGTTGAAGAAGGTCTTATGCCCACATTGTAATCAATTGATAGATGTTTATTTCAATGAATTGCTATTTAAATTTAATACTTAAAATTAAATCAATCCTAAGCTATATTTTAAAATTACGCTGATTTTTTTTAATATAAGAAAAATGCAATTTGCTTAACGGTGTTCATGTTAATCAAAGTAGTATATTTTTATCATGTAATCGCTTTTATTGTATGCCATCATATAAATTATATGCTAATTATTTACTCCTTTCGCATTTGAAAATAATTATCCCTCGCCGTCTTGCGCACACCATCCCACACTCTTATAATTCGAATATAACTTTAAGTGAATATAAAAATGAAATGCGTAACTTTAAAGCAGTCATGTATTTCCTACAGTTTGATTGATGTTGAAAAGTAACGGAGATCCATTAGATAGCGTGTCATTGTTAATAGTGGGAGTGTTAAATCAGAATTTCCATTATTAAAATTATTGTTTAATTGTAACAAATTTCACGTCAAATATTTTTGTTGATAGCTTTATATATTTTATTAATTATAAAATATCTATAAATACCTAAAACCAGTGGTATTACTTTAAATATTTTAATGAGTTATTATGAAATATTGAATTTATAACTAGTTGTTTTAGGCTTTAGTCGCTTTGGTAAGCTGATAGATGTTGACTTTATTTAAATATAAAGTAGGCTATTTAAAAAAATATCTATTAAGTATCGTTTCAGTATTTTTCCGTTAAAAATCAAAAGCATTAGTTTTAATATTTTCGTTTAATCGTTATATTTTGTATCTAGAATTCCGAGCGTAATAAATCATTATAAAAATAAATTAGTTTTGTTTTAAACGAGGGTGACTACTACCTAGGTACATATAATTTAAATATTTTTAAATGCATAAGTTAATTAAACAAATTAAGTTACAATTATATACAATGTTATGTTAAACATTTCGTAACTAGAATTACTGTGTTGCTTTAATTTATCTTTTCCCTGATGGCTACGAGGTTTGTAATTATGGAAATTTTCAAATAATATCAACAGACGGGTAAAACCAGCAATTATTATATAGTGCAGTAAATAATGTCTCAACTGTTACAATATCCCCGGAAAGATAAAACATTATGTTTAATTCACAGAAAACCAGTTGGACGGTAGATAGACAGGCAACTGGATAAATAGAAAGTGGATTATCGTCGTTCGCAAGTTGCAACTTGGTTCGCTTTAATTTTTGCGTTGTCCTTTAAAAATATCCTAGGGATAATATATTTAAATATAAAACCTACACATGCAGCCTTATTATTCAGTCACGATCATCTAATTACAATCGAATTCATATTAGAAATCTTATATATATATATACAGGGTTATTCACGCTATACGGCACGGAATATTGTGGCCAAAATACGTGACTTTCAAAAAGTTTCACTTTGGGGATATATGGGGGTCTATTAGGGCTACTTTTAAAATTACTTTCATAATATACAGGGTGTCCCCAAAAAACCCTAAAAGTATCAAAGTTGTGTTTTTTTTAATGAAACACCCTATATTTTATTGCATTTTTGATCCTTCGATCAAAATAAGTGTGTGTTTTAATAAGGTTTTTATTACTTAAACCTTAAAGTTTTTGAAATAATTTGAATTTTGTAAAAATTCAACCTAATTTTCATTTTTCAAATACTTAAAAAGTAATTAAGTTATGCATACCAAATTTACACTGAAATGTAACAATAGATAATATTTTATTTTCCAAGTATAATAAATTTGACATCTTATACCGGGTGTAAAAAAATTGAAATTAAACAAATGAGAACTTTAAATGGCTATAACTTCATTTATTTAAATGGAACGCTATATTTATTAATTTATCAGCAAATGCACGTTTTAATTACCTATAGAATGGTATTTAAATCTTAAGTATTAAGTCTTCTCGTTTTTACAGAAAACGCCAAAATATTGTTTATTGCACCGTTTTAGTACTTTTTAAGTAAAAATTTTAATGTATCTAGTTTTCTATGGTATTTAAAAACGTCAGATAATTAATTTAGTCTGTTACTTTAGTTTAAAAAGGATGTCTTTTGTTATAGTTGTGTTATTTTGCGTTTTTGTGTTAGATCGTTAGTAATCGTTATTGTTTGAACATGGTTGTTGTATGTCATAGTAAAAAACGAAAATTTACACAGATTTTTCTTATACTGAGGTTTTTATAACTGACACTTCCAATTTCTTTAAACTGGTTAATAGTCTCTCAAAATGGCTGGCTTAGGGTGATTTCTTTCGGGAAACCTTTAAGTATAAACTCGACAAGCCAATAAACAATTTTGATGACATTCTCCAAGCATAAAAATAATGCCAATAACCCCTTCTTTTGAGTAAATCTTCATTTTTTACCAAAAAATACAACAGCAATGTTCAAACAGTAACGATTACTAACGATCTAACACAAAAATGCAAAAT
>OZ018394.1:66923260-66996877 GCA_963969525.1 Ontholestes murinus | reverse complement strand
GGGCTGATAATATGTCCAGTCCCCATTATAGGAGGGCCGGGAATATACCGTCCAAGCCTGGCGCTTTAAATGGTGAGAAGCTTTTGATTGCCCAGGTTATACGTGTCCCTTCCGTGAGGTGATCTGCCACCTCCCAATCCTCCTTGGAGGGGTTTGAGGGTATGGGTTCTGACCAACCTTCATCGGAGGTATTTGTATATCCTGGGAAATGGGTGTTGATGAGAATCTCAGCTGCTTCCGAAACGTTAGAAGAGTAACATCCTCTGGTTTTAGGCAACCTGGTTGTCGTGAGGGATCCTTGGAGAGGATCATTTTGAGCCTTGCAGCTGCCGAGGTGGTTTAAATCACAAAAAGACCTCCAGGCTGCCCTTTGTTTTTGTCTTATTAGTGTTTTGTAGTCTTGTTGGATGTTTTTATAGACCATCCAGTCCGACTGTTGTTTGGATTTCTTTGCTTTATTAATAGATTTTCTCGCAGCTCTTCTGAGATAGTCGAGTTCTCCGCACCACCAGGGTGTCGCGTTCTCGGAGTCTTCCACCTTTCTCACAGGGCAGCAGTCCTTATATGCTTTTATAGTGGAGTGTTTAAACTTATTTACATAGGCTTCAATGTCTTGCACTGTATTAAGTTGGCCGGTAGCTTCGCAAGTTCGCAGACTCCGCGAGAGGTTGTCTATGTAGGCATTCCTGTCCGTTAGTCTCGGGTTGCGAAGGTAACTAAATTAAATCGCCCAAATAAAGGGAAAATAAGCATTTAAATGCTAAATATATGTATCCAAAGCTGATGAACTGCGAATCAGCTGAGGAGAGGTTATGGGTTTGAGTGGAAGATCATCTACAAGTGTGAACTCCGCCCTTCGGCATGCTGTTAAAATTATATGTATGTTTTTCCTTCAATTTTGTATATTTAAGTTTATTTGTATTTTATATAATCATGACCGATAAAGCTTAAATAAATAAATAAATAAATAAACGTGTTTTCTTACCGGTTGTATGTGTTAGTGTATATTTGATCCACCTATGATCTGACATTGAAACCGACGGTGATACATGCCAGTCGTAGATTTTGTTTGAGATACTGCTAGTCGCCAATGTAATCTCTATTACAGTTTGGCTCCGAATTGTCACGAACGTGGGTTCAGAGCCTCGGTTTAGTATTTCTAAATTGTTACAAATGATGAATTTATGTAGTGACTTACCTCTGTTGTTGGTGTCCACGCGTCGCATGACGAGGTGATGTTTCTCCATCTCACAGTGTAGCACGAGTTGCTCCAGCCCCCTGGTTGGTGCGGGGGCGTCGTGATGGAGGTAAACTGACGCCAGGTTGGTGTCTTTGTTGCCGTCTCCTGTAACAGCCTTACCACTGTGATGTCACTGGTGGAAAGCTGAGGCATAAGATAGGATGTTATGTGCTTAGGTATGTAAATACATAATCTAGGCTTATTATTTGTGGGATGTGTAAATATGTTCCCATTTAACTTACCAAATCCACAAACCCTGGATTTAACAATCCATGGTTCTTGGATGACGGCTATTGTGTCCTGCATAGTGTCGAGGTAGCGGCAAAGGGTTGCCACGGCCGCCCTACAATGATGCAGGTTACACTGTATCACCTTTACGGCTGTGAAGGCTCCTCTGGGATGGAGATGGCGCACTCCTGGCTTCCGCCCGGTGTGCCTCCATCCTCCGTTTCCATCGGGACCTCCACCTGAGGTGTTCCTTCTTTACCAGAAGGGGTCTTGGGGGCTTCAGCTGTCTTTGCAGCAGCCAATGCCTCAAATGCGCTTCCTTTTTGGGGGTTGCTTCTGTGGGCCGGCTTCTTTTGTTGTGGCGGGTGGATCAGTTGACCCACCCGCAGCCACTGTTTGTTGCGGGGAATCTAGGGACTCACCCACATTTATTGTCTTTTTTCCTAGTAGCAGGTTGATCTTGCGACCTGCCTGCTACTACCGTTGTTTTATTTATTTTATTTTTGTCCATATTAATGTAGTATAGGATAGTACTTTATCCCTTTGGCTCCCCACCCGCCACGGAGCCCGCACTGGGGACGTCGATAATCGATCGCCAGGGCTACCAAGGAGATATAGTCACCAAGGACGGGTTGCACTCGAACGGGTGCCTGGCACATGTGCTGGGTCCGTTGAGCACCCCTCCGCTCCCAGGGGCTCACCCTGTCGTAAGTCTGACCTTACACAGCCAATTAGGTGACTGGGTAATTTACTTACATGATCTCCAGCTATGGATTCAAGATATTTTGCTTGGGGCGATATAGATCATTTGATTAATAGTATGTCATGTCGTCTAAATAAGTACATTACAAATCATATCGAAGGAACTCATCATTGATAAAACTTTTAACTTTTTATTCCTTTGTTTTTTTTAAATTTTAGTCATTACTTTGTTTCATGAGAATAGATTTTTATATGAAAATTTCAATAAAATCGGTCATCCAATCCTAGATGTTGCAATTTTATTGAAGTCAGTATTCATAGTATATGTATTATATATCATGTTAACATAAACAGCCAAAATATTCTCTCCGAAAAAGATGATAAAAGAACTGAAGAAAAATAGATGTCAAACCTTCCAGATGATGAGGAAGATCATGGTGATGAATTGAGTTGGAGTGGAAGAACATATTTAATTGTGAACTCCGCCCGTGCATCTTTGGGCTAATTTATTCTGTATGTTTTTTAAATAATTTGTTCAATCCTGCAGTAGAAAATAGAACTTTCATACGTTGTTTTGTGGTTAGAAAGTTACAGTTTACCTCACGCAAAATGGTTGCTATGGAGATTTACTTTCGCCCACTCTTGTGTCACTTTCGCCCACTCTTATGTCACTTTCGCTCACGCTTTTATAAATACACATTATTATTTTATTTGAACCTACGTTTTAAAATGAATTTTCGGCAGGATTGAACAAAACGTAATACACCACTCGTGGAGTTACGAATTCGCTCACTTGTGTACCTTCGCACACTCGGCTGTCGCCTCGTGTGCAAATTGGTACACGCGTGAGCAAAACACGTACTTTCTCCACTTGTAGTGTAATATACTATTGTTGGGACCGCGGTGGCCTAGTGGGTAGAGTGCCTGCTCACGGGCCACACGGTTGTGGGTTCAAATCCCAGCCGGGCGGTGGATTTTTCTAAGGAAGAATTCTCCGTCCGGATCCATGGATGTTCGTGTATGTCCCTCATCGGTATCACAACGGGCCTACCTAGGCCTAAGTGTGCATCTCTTCGCGGTGCACGAAGAGGTGCTGCCACACCAACCTAACCTAAATAATTTGTTTTTGTGTATTGCTTATAAAAGAAGACTAGAGTTAAATAAACAAATATTATGCCTGCTATTAAAGCGATGAGTTTCTAGTTTAAAGTTAACTGCATAATTTACCAATTTTGTTCAAACGTCTTCAGAGTTACATGTAGATTCTGTAATCATCAAAGTCGTTAATTGAATTCAAATGATAGCAAATCTATTTAATTTAGAAGATATAGTTAAAGCAGGACTAAAATTTTATTATGTTTCTTACTATCTAATTGATTAATTTCTCATTTAACATGTACGATAATGTTTCATTGCGGGTTAATTGAAATTATTTCATCGTATAGTAAGAGAATAGAGTAATGTAGTTGCGTTTCATAAAAAAGAACTGAGCAACAGTATCACTACTTATGACAGCTGGTGTCTAATGTAGAGTTTTTTGAGTTGCAAAGTATCTCTGGTGATTTTTTACACTAACTAAAACTGTAGTAGAACCCATTGAAATGTATGACTAATCGCATTACTAAAGGATCTATTACACTAACTAACATTTCCAATTAAGTTATTGATTTATTAAAAAAAAATACGAATCTTTTTAGACATCTGGTCGATAGCTTTTTAACAAACTAACTGACTAAAACATCAATTAGTAGTTATTATTTAAATGTAAATATGTATACAGTTTGTCAATAAAAATGAATATTATTATTATTAAGTATCTAGCCAATCAAATTTTAGTTTTAATAAAGGAAATAATATGCAAACAAACTAATACTCACCCTAAGATGTAGTCTAGTAAATCAAATGCTATAAACCAACACTTTAATAATCATTCACTGATGTGGTTTCAAAAAACAACGTAGCAAGCAAAATATGTTGCTTTGTGTATAATAACAATGACGAAATATAAAATAACAAACAGCCTATAAAGCCTATTTAAAATATATAATCTTAAAATTTTTCAAAATATAGGCTTATTTCAAACTATTGTAGATTTATGTTTTTAGATATATAGTAATCTACCAAGACTCAAATCAGGCACCTTGAATGGTTGCATAATAAAGTTTTAATCTTCTAGGAAATACTAATGGATCCTAAACAATCGTCTGCTTTAGAAGCGTTAATCATATAGAATAAAAGTAAAATCTACTGACTGTGTTAATTCTTACTTCTTTAAAAGATCACAGATCTTTGTAGGAATTACGGATCCAAGTACTACTGGTTTAAAATACAGATCCCCTTTCAAACCTGTTATACTCTCCGCATGGACTACTGGCAACAGTTTTATTAATTAATTTTGAACTCGGCCAGCTCAATTGCCCTTATTACATACCTAATTTTAATCTATACAGATAGGGAAACATTTCTAAATGTTCTACATGTCTTCATAAGAATGACACATAGTCGAAACTAGTCGGATATAAATTTAAAAAAAAATAAAAATAAAAAAGTGAAACAATTCCAAGCGTTTTACTAACAATATAATTTTAATAATAACTCAAATTTTGTAAAATATGTAAAACATGCCGATGACACCTCCGGGCTAATTAAAATTTCATGAATAACGTTGAGATTTTAGACAATATTGTACTCTAAATATAATTAATTGGTTTTATACTAATGGGTTTAAGAAAGGTTGCATATAATACGCTTTAAAGATTAACTAAATATACGCGTGAATTATACACACTATTCAAGTTATAACTGACTAAAATTGCAATTAATTCGAAATAATACTGAAGAGTATTTAAAAATACGCTTACTTAGAATACTAATGTTTTCGGTGATAAATTCTACATAATTTATGTGAACTTTTGCACACTTTCCAATAACTGCAAAAAAACAACGTAGCAGCCTTTATAGAAGAAGTTAACTATTTTATTATTATGTAGCGCTATATTTTGAAATAAGTGCAATATTTGAGTGTTTGAGTTTTTCATTACCAGATTGCATAAATTTAGTTGAATCTTGATGATGCATCGTTGAATTGTCTGCTTCAGTGCATGTGTGCTTATGGGCTTGTTATAGTAGTATAGCATGTGGCGTCGACAGTTTGAAAACAGAAAGTTTCTTAACACTTTGCCGTCCGGCGGCACCACAGTGGTGTCACGAAAAAACTATCGCGAAGTAATCTGAAATAGTGCTGCCGGCGCCAAGCGAAGAAATTTTTAGGAGACGTGCGGACGGCAAAGTGTTAAAATTTGCATTTCTTGACCACGACGCTAAATAGATGTTCCTGGACTTTTATTAGGCACTGCTTTGATATTGACGTTTCAACAGCTTATTTTTGAATGATCAGTATGTTTAGCATCAACAGTTAATCGAGTACCTGTTTTTTTTTTGAAGAATTTAAATTACTATTCCGACCATATTGTGAATATAGGGTCACCAGTTACAATTATAATCTAAAAGATTTTTTTAGCAATGACATCACGTTGTTCTATTGTGTAATTTTTTACTAACTCTAAACTAATGTTTTTTATAGAGTTGTTAACTTTTTACTGTATAAATGGTAGTAATGTAACTGTTCTACTTGTGTGAATATTTTCCTTGAATTTACCGAGACAATGTCATTAAAAATACTAAAATTATTATAATTTTTTAAATTAATGTTTCTTTTAGTGCATATAACATTTTAAATAGGTTATTTATGCGAGAAAATCTTCTATATTAATATTCATAAGTGAAATTATTAATTACGTCACAAATATAATCCTTAAATGTTGTTTTTATTATGCAAGGTCAATTTTTATGTTTAGTAAGGTTTAAAATAAATCTGCTCTTAAAAGTTGCGACGTTTTAAATAATCTTTATTTTACATTTCTTACAGTCCCTGATCACATCAGACCGAGAGTCTGCTCGCTACCGGAGAAAGCTTATAACCCTCGACTGAGCGATGACATCTACAGACTTAGGACTTTCAGCATTACAAACAAGGGAGGTGTTGTTAACTGCGGCGACTCCATTATAAACAGACGCTCCAGGTCTAATACAAGTGTCAATTCGACAGCCAGCAAGTAAGTAGAAGCTTGATGTAATACACTATAATGTATCAGGTACTTAATATTTCTTAAAGGAACGGTAACATGTAAAAACAGGTAAAAGGTTTCGTATTAGTACTTGATAAATTATGGAATGTATTACTGATTTGTTCACTCTTCTGGATAAATATTCTTATAATATTTTTACAAGTTTACATGTTTAAATATTAGTCTACATTATAAAAAATATATTCTAAATCGTATTTTAAGAAATTCAAATACATATAATAAATACTATACTAATTGATAGTAAAACGAAGTAATGTTATTCAAGCCTCTAAACATAAAACTATTTAAGAATATAAGCATTTTTTTGTTGTTTATGTAATTTGATTCAACTTAACAGTTTCATTACACCTTTTTTCAATGTAATGAACGAAATTATTTTTTTTATTTAGTGTACCACTGTCTATATTTTAGTTAAGTTAAACAACAACTAGAATATATGGATAGTGATGTCTGTGACCATTTTACAGGTCTAAGTTTCACTGTTCTGCTTATTGAAGCATTGGTAGTCTTCAAGATATACTTTTCTTTTTCTGGTAGAAATACAGCAGATACTTATTATGCAAACCATCTATGATGGAATAAGCATAAATCAAGTCGATATAAAATTGATTAATTCCAAACCCAAAAATAATATTGTAAAATTTGTCAATAACAATTTTTTGATTTTTTGTTTTTATAATACAGAAAGGGAAAATATACAAATCAGATAGTAGAAATAACTAATTTTATTAAAATATGGAAAGATATTATACATGTTTTGAAATTCCTGAAGGTAAAAATATATTCTGAATACGTTGCGCCAGCCATAGTAATGATTGCAGGCTTCCCAAATCAACTATAAAATGGTGATGTGGCCATCATAGTACTTTCCCTGTATTTTACTCGAAAACTATGAGGTTTACGCAAAAAGGCTATTCTTTATGATTCGTTTGCTTTTGAATTCTCTACAATTATTTATAATAAAAGTTTCACGTAACTCTAATAGTTCATTAGCAATTTGCAAAAAATATCAAAATTTTCAATTTTTATTTTTTTTGCGGGAAAGTTAAGAATTTTATGAAAAACGCGTTCGAATAAAACTCGTTCAGTTTTTATTCCCTTTAACTTTTGTTTGAATCATTTTTTTAAATTTTAAATATTTAGAAAAATATCACCAAAAAACTAAAAAATGCCTCGAGTAAACATCCCCTCCCGGTTTATGAATGTATATCAAAAGCTTTTCAGTTCCAGCTTTTAACGATACAACCTTAGGTTTAAAGTTTCATCTCAATCGGATCATTCGTTTTTGAGATACAGCGCCCACAGACATTTTTACGCACGAAAACAATACTTCCCCTATACAGGGTGTCCCATTTTAATCCGCCAGTAGCGATAATTCTGAAACTTTGCATTGAATCAAAAAGTGTTCCAAATGAAAAGTTAATGGTTCTGAGGGGGACATCTGATGCCGTAGACTTTGCCCCCCAGCCCCCCAAGGGGGGCTGGGGGGGCAAAGTCTACGGCATCAGATGTCCCCCTCAGAACCATTAACTTTTCATTTGGAACACTTTTTGATTCAATGCAAAGTTCCAGAATTATCGCTACTGGCGGATTAAAATGGGACACCCTGTATATACTATATAGGGAAAAAAACAATACTTCCCCTAAATATACTATATAGGGAAAATAAAAACTTTGCGAAATCTGCAATCATTAAAATTAAGGATGGAAATATTTTACGGCAGCAGTAGACCACACAAAGTTTTAAAATAAAATGTTATTTTTGGTATAATTATTTAAACTAATAAAATCAATAAAACGGCATTGTAAACCAATTGTTACCTGTATTGATTGATATGCAAACATAATGACAATATAACATTAACTAAATTTAATTGAAATACGCATTTAAATAAACACATTGGAACTGCCAATTTTTAGCAATTATTAACAATGTTATTTTCTCTTCACTGATCAGATTTTTATGATAAATAGATACATTTTAAAAATTAGGGATAAACTGCAAAATACGATTATACATCGCCAGGCGAATATTTACATTTTCGGCAAATTCTGAAAGGCTGTTGTAATCAATAATATAGTTTCGTTCTCAAAGAAGATTTTTTAAATTGTTTTACGTGGAGATTAAAATAAGTTATGTTAGCAAGGATATTAGTTTATAAGGTAGTGTGAAATTTTTATGTGCTAGAGAGTTCTTGAACATTGACGCGTTTGTTATGTTCATCTTTCTCAAATATCTCACGTTTTATTTTTGCAAAAGTGTCTTGTATGTATAAGATATAAACAAGATACCTGGGAAACCTGATTGCAGAAACAACTCCAATAAACCATTTTTTTATAGAGGTTATTATTTATTAGTATAAATAAAATACTGACACAGTAGTTAAAACCATATACTGTGTCAGTATTTTATTATTAAGTTATTATTTTATTTATTATAGCCTAAACAGAATTAACCCCAAATTAAAATGATTACTAAAAAATAAAAGAATCACCAATTACTTTTGCTCCATACATTGTTCCAAAACATTTCGCCTGAAATATCAGTTCTGAGTATAAAGAAAGAAAAAATCCTTTAAGAATGTTATCTTACATTATTACTCCTCTTATTTTTTGTGTGGCCGAAACTGCTCTAACTCTCACTATATTTAACGACAAAACTAATAGCACTAATGAGCCCTTTGAGATGTAGCTAATATACCAAACAGCCTATGCTTCACGTCTGAAACCATTTATAAAAAACATACCTTCATTATAAAGAAGTCTCAAGAATGTTCCAACTTGGTATATTTATGAGAGTTAGAATTTGCAATGATAAGATTAAAATAATTTTTATTAATTGACGTAAAATCTGAAAATTTCTTAACTCTCCCAATAATACAATTACTCTAGGCAATAACTATCATTATTCAAATTAGCTAGAAGGCAGTAAAGTATTTCTTTCAGCACTAGAAACTTACACAAATCAAGGATTACAGCCGACAATAACAAAAAGAATGTTAGTTTATGCGATAAATAATATTCGAACTTATATGCCCATTTCTACAAGGTGGCGCAAAAGTAATGTCATAGTTTGAATTGACGGCCATTTTGTTATAAATTTAAAAAAAAACTCTGTTTTCATCAAAAGTTTATTTGAAAGTGTATTATTGGTTACATTACTCGGAAAATATTATATCGCTCAAATGGCCACCTCCCGAGTTGATACATCATTGCGCTCGTTTTACTGCATTTGAAGTTGTTTCCTACAAAACATCTGGCTTCAAATTGGCGATTTCTTCTTCAATGTTAGCTTTCAGTCTTCAAAGTTTCTTGGTTTGTTATGGTAAATGCTAGATTTTAAAAAGCCCGGAAGGAAGAAGTCTGCTTCAGTTAGATCTGGTGATCTTGACGGCCAGTTCAAATCTCCAAAACGGGATATCACTCGACCTGGAAATTGGTGTCTCAAAATCTCCATAGTTACCCGAGCTGTGTAAGCGGTTGCTCCATTCTGTTGAAACCAACAATGATCAAAACCCAATGCAGCAACTTGTGGCACAAAAAATTCGTTTAGCATCTGCCTGTAACGCTCGCCATTTACGGTTACGGCGGCGCCATTTTCGTCTTCAAAAAAGTAAGGACCAATCACTTTTTCACTGCAAATGCCGCACCAAACAGTCACTTTAAGGGGGTGCAAAGGATCTTCTTGCATAATATGTGAATTCTATGTGCACCAGAAACGCAAATTTTGTTTGTTAACATAACCACTTAAGTGGAAATGGGATTTATCGCTCATTATCATTTTTGATACGAAGTTATCATGTGTATCGATCCATGGATTGTTGACAACTAATTCACTATATATCTACATCATACAAAAATATCAAAGCACACTGACATTTGGCACCATCTGCAAAAATGGCAGCCAATTCAAACTATGACATTACTTTTGCGCCACCTTGTAGTAGGATAACATATTACTTGTTGCACTATTGTATTTTTAATACCTAGGCATGCATAGAACAAGGTCTCCAAGCTATATTTTATGATATCGTATTAAAATTACAAAATTTATAATTCCATTTTATTCATGATTGAAAATGTATAGTTTCTGCATGCAAAACGAATTATATTGTTTATTATTTTATCTACGATCGTACAGAAAGTAGACGCTTTTTGTATCATTTTTCATTGTAAAAGTGGCTTTTTAAAGCACTAGTTCATTTTTACGTTTTTATCTACGATCGTACAGAAAGTAGACGCTCATTGCATAATTTTTCATTGTAAAAGTGGCTTTTTAAAGCACTAGTGCTTTTTTACGTTTTTATTGCACGGTAAGGTCAAACTGTTTTTATTGCACAGAAATGTTAAATTTGACAGAATATATTATAGCACAAATTTTCGACGAAAAACTTAATTTTCTTATTAATTGATACAAAAAACTAATAAACTATAAATAAAATATATAATACAAACCAAATGGCAGATTTAAGAACTCTGAAGATTTCATTGAACGCAAGTCGAAGCGATTACAATAAAGGGATCATTTTTTCCATAAATAATAATGGCGGCCGACATTTGTGCAACTTGTTTACTGGTTGCTAAGTAACGCTTTCATTAGTGCACTGCGGGTAAAATATGTTTTCATTAATTGAATTATTGAAATGACATTAAAATATTACTCATGAGAATATATTCTTTGAAATCCTTTACGATCGAAGATAAAATTTTGTAAGACACACGTGTAAAAAGTTTCTTTATTGCACTCCTGGCTTTAAAAAAACTCGCTCGTTCCTCGCTCGTGTTTTTAAACGCCAGTTCGTGCATCACTTTTTACACTTGTACTTTAAATAACTAATAATAAATAAATAATTAGTAGAATTTGTGCTTAAAAAGTATTAAATTTTAACCGTGTAGATTAAATAGAACATATATATTTTTGAGTATAAATATTATGGTAAGTCCACATCTGATAAGATATTATTAAACTTTCTCTTATAGTTACGTTTATTTCACTGCTTCAATTACAGAACTTTTAAAAACTTTTACAGCCCATGATTTCAACTGTTTTGCACAATTTTTTAAACCAGTATCATGTATTAATAAAGGCCTAATTTTTCGATGACATTTCCCTTAAAATGTTGCGAAAGTTATTCAGCCAAGGTTATTTAAAACAAATATTTGTATCATACATTAATTAGCATTTTTTTTTCATATTTTTCTACTCAATTCCCGCTCTGTTTGAAGACTTTTTCCGAACAAGAATTTAGTTCTCTAGCACATTATGTTGTGATTTATGCAACCCATGCACAGTTAAAATTGATATGTCATGTATTTTTTACTCATTTATCACTTGATGAAAAAAATGATAATGACTTACTTACACTTATAAATTGGTAAATATTTTCTATTACACTTTCAGATTTAGATTTTGGATGTATATTCTTGATATATTCTATTTAGACGTTTCATATTTCGATTTATTTTATCTCTAGATAAACTATTCTGCATTACGGTAGAAGAAATAATAATAATGCGTGGATTTTAAAACAAGTGTTTATTCTACATCTGGTCGAATTAAACTAAATCAAATTAATGCAATTCCATATATAAAAGAATGCACATTGATACACAAAAAAGTGAGCAATGGAAATAAATACAAATACCACAGACTTAAAATAAAGAGCGCTAAAATTGTCCGCATATATTACAATCCCCCCTTAAAAAATGTACATGTGTACATACAATAAATAAATATATATTTTTTAATCGTTATAAACCCCAAGTCTGTCAGGTCTTTTTAACTGACCACTCCTTTGAAGCATCCGATCAGACTCAGTGTTTCCATTATTTACATCAACAATTTTAACGTTATCTGTTACATAATTTTTTTCATTAGTATTACAATTGGTAGTGCTATCATATTGAGTAATAGGAGGTAGTGTGGATTTTGTTAATTTTAAAATTTGATTTACATGTCATTTGTATGTCTCACCATCAGATGTTTTAACTATATATTGTTTACTTCCTAATATTTCAATAATATTAGCTAATGTTCATTAAAAAAAAGTCTCTCACTCTTACCTCTTCCCCTAAAGTTTTCAATGTTTTTAACTTGTTTACAAAAACAACCTCCACAGTAGATTTTTTTAATAAATCTAGTCTACAACGTATTCAAAACTACGTCTATTTCATAATCACTTTTAAAAGTTTCTTTCCGCAATCAATTTTTTATTAACTTAACACATATTTCGGCTGCTCCTTTACTAGATGGATGATAAGGTGCAGTAGTTAAATGAGTAATGCAGTTAAGTTTACAAAATGTTTTAAAAACATCGGAAGTAAATTGTACTACTTTTATCTGACACAATACATTCCGGCAATCCGAATCTACAAAAAACTTTTCGTAACTTATCAATCGTCTTCTCTGACGTAATGGTTTTCATACGGAAACAGTCTATTACTTTGAAGTAGAGTCAATAACAACAAAAATATAGTTATTAAATAATGGTCCTAGGAAATCTATGTGAAGTCGGGACCACACTTTATTATTCCACTTACATGGACTTAACATAGGTTTACTAGGCATATCTCGAAAATTTGAACAAGTTTCGCAATTTTTGCATATTTTCTCAATGTTATTATCTAGGCCTGGCCACCACACGTATGATCTAGCGAGACTTTTGGTTTTTACAATTCCCAAATGGTGTTCTTTGTAACTCCTTTAATATATACATCTGAAATTTATGTGGAACTACTACTCTGTATCCCCACAAAAGACAACCTTGTTCAACACTTAACTCTTCCTTTTTTTACTGACCGCACACTAAGCACTTCACCTTTTTTAATTTTTGTGCATTTTTATCCCAATAAGAAGGAAAATTGCCCTTTTGTAAAATTGTTTTTCTTTGTCGCAAATGCTGCGTTCCGATTTTACGCACCTGATACCTAGTCCTCCAGATGCTTCTTGAGTAGCTGATGCTGCTACCCGGTTCTGAGCGAGTTGCACCATGGTTTCAAATGAAGCCGAATTGTCCTTTGCAGTCGGATCCACCTCCAGAAGTCGTTTCAAAATCGGCCCCGTCCCATTCCAATAACAAATACATCTCGAATTAGGATGTCAATTTCTGCACCGAAACCACAATCTGCTGATAAGTTGCGTACTCTTGCCGCCCAATCTGCCACAGGATCCGCTTCAAAACGCCTTGCATTGTAGAATTTTAATCGGGATGCAAAATATGTTTGCACTGGCCTACAGTGTATTTCCAATTTCTTCAACAATTCAATGTAATCGTTGCTCATCCACTTTTTTTGGTACGCATAAATTTCTTAATAAAATATACGTTTTTTCATGAAGTAAATTAAGCAATATGGCACGCTTTTTTACTTCATCTGTTTCCAAACTGTTGGCTATTATAAATTGTTTTACTTTAAAAACTAAAAAAACGTTAAATTCTTTTAATGAGCCAATAATTCCACTTGTTACACTCATGTTCCAAATTGTACGATTTTACTACTGGATACTTTGTACACTAATTCTCATAGCCAATATATTATGTATTACGGTAATAATAATAAGAATGAGTGGATTTTAAAACAATTGTTTATTCTACAACTGTTCAAATTAAACGGAATCAAATTAATACAATTTACAATTTTGTATAGAAAAGAATGCACATTGATACAGAAAAAAGTGAGCAATGGAAATAAATACAACTACCACAGACTTAAAATAAATAGAGCGCTAACATTGTCAGCATATACTACTTGAACGTAAACAGTATTTTAATATATTGTTCTGCATTGTAATTCAAGACAAGCAAGCGAAACATTTTCTAAAACATAGTTTGTTACAGTATATTAATAATTTAGGCAAGTTTATGAAGAAATGATTTTTAAAGAAGTTAAAACCTCTAAAACTATTTCAAAATTATATGTAAATTTTAATAATTTTATTAAAGACAATGGATCCGTAATTGATTTTATGGAGATATCATAAAAGCCCGATTAGATTATAGAGTCTGGGAGGTGTATATTATTACCTTCATATTTATATCAAAATATGTTTTTTTTCTCTTAAAGGTTTTTTCAATCTTTGATTGGTATCTATAGTCTTTCAATAGGAAGATCCGAACTTTGATATAGTTCCCAACAACACTTGTAAATGACAAAATGTTTTATTAAAATGGATGTTCGGGCAACGTACCGCGCGCATCCACGATTTTCAGTCTCCGTAATCGTCCTACCGAGAGCACTATTCGCAGTGTGGTGAATTGTTCAATATATAAAGAACCAACACCTATACGACGACAAAATGCAAGATCTGCCGAAAATATCGCCGCTGTCTATGAGAGTGTAACTCGACCATTCGCAGACCACAGGCAAATTTTGCGTCATAACTTGAGCTTGCACCCGTAAATGTAAATTTTTTTACAGGCCTCATGACATGTACTGAGCGATACATCAGTCTGTGCAGATAAACATCGGAGCGATTTCTTCGAACTCACATTTGTTCTTTGCTGAATATCTGCAAGGACTGCTTCCGTAAGGACAGTAGGCCGGCCTGTAGATTTACCTTTGGAAACGGTTTCATGGAATCTCTTAACAATACGGCGAACATGTTGCACAACGTAGGTGTGATCGAACTCGATTTATGCTATTTCAGTGTTAATATATCACAGATATTTTTACCATTTATTACCATTAATGCATTTTTAAATAAATGTAAATTTGGAAACATAGTGTTTCGAAAAATAATTGCTAATAACTTAATGTTTTATATCAAAAATATTATCTGTGATAAGCAACATTGTCTCTGTTATGGCAACTCGCCTGTATCTAATACGCTAGAATGGCAATCTTACATTTTAAAAGCATTTGAGAATAATTTTAAAGTAGATAGAGTTTTTCTCAAAAGCTTTTGATCGTGTCTCCTCTATTTTTATTAATAAATTGCAGGTAATTGGTTTCGGTATTACTATAACCAAATGGATTAGTTATCTGTCTGAAAGGGTGCAATTTGCAAAAATTAACTTTATTTGAACCGCAATCAATGTTGGAGTTGCAGAAGGTTTTCATTGTGAGTCCATTTTATTCTTATTGTTTAATAGCAATCACCACATATACATTAAACATTTAGATTTCTATTATTTGCTGATGATATAAATTATATAAGCGGCTGTTACATCACTTACAGGATGATATAAACAATATTTATAAATGGTGCAGCTTTATATTAACGAAAGCAAATGATCATCTATATCTTTCGGTATGATTTTGATATGAAATCAATGGAAGACAACCCACCTCAGTAACTCATATTAAAGATCTTGGTCTTATTTTGGATCGCTCTGCAAATAATGTGATTTATCAATCGCTTTGAGAAAAATGTCTCGAATACCATACATAAACTTTTATTCATTTCCTTGGTAATATCTAAATTTGTGTATGCCTCTTGTATTTGGTTGCCGGAATATACCAATCTCAGTCATCAACTAGAACGAGTGCCAAAACAAATCTTATTTATACCGTTTAGAAGTGGGATTAGCGCAGTTGATGAAACGCTTAAGTTTCTTCACTACAGTCATAGGTATATTGTCTATAACAAGATACAAAGTAATATTCAGGGAAGGATAATCGTGATTGTTTTTGCACAATTTTATTTTATTCGGTATGTCTTTTGTAGTATTCAAGCGTAATTTAAAATTGATTAACTTATCAATTTAATATTATGACTGAATTAATAGTTTTAGTTTTTATAATTGTTATGATTGCATTATTTATGGTGGTTGCCAAAGTATCTTTTACGTGTACACGAACTTCTTTTTATATGAATATTTAAAATTTATACTTAATTTTATGTATTTATTTTTAAATGGTTATACCCTTCAATAAATAAATAAAATATTTTGTTAGTTAAGTTGGAATAAGGCTCAGCCTAATTTAGGAATCCCTAGATTGGTAATATGTCATCCGTACAACATATAAATCTGTCATAAGTCTGTTAACGGTGGACGCGGAAGACGTCCTCGTGGTGGACTGGCAAGGAAGTAGCACCGACGGTACTTTCTAGAACCAACACGCACTGGAGGTGGCACAGGGGTCCCTGGCGAGGCTCACCATCGATTAGCAGCCGCAGGCTTCGATTAAACAGTTTCCCGCCTGTGATACTTGCTTGGGCTTCCACGCCACGTCAACATATGGGCACCGGCTACCTGTGAAAAGAAGTAAAAGAACAAGAGAAAGTGTGTAAATTAAAACATGGGGCCGGAGAAGAAGAAAATATATTACAAACAAGAAACAGAAAACATAGAAAATATACAGTTAATTAACAAAAGGCAAGAGGCTTGGATCGGCAAAGCCGACCAGGCCGACCACCGCTGCTGATAGCATACGACTGGTAAAGAGCGATGGCCGGAGCCTGGTTTTATATGGTGGTCTTCGGTGACGCGGCTTTGTTTCGGTCACGTTGGCCCCGCAATTCCGGGAACAGGTAATGATCCTCTTCGCCGAAAAGGGCCCGTCCTATTGTTCCGCACTGGCAGCTGCACATTTTGGAAAATTATCTCGTTTGGATTATTTCAATAATGCGGAATTTATGCAAATTATTATTAGGAGCAATGGGTAGCTCGTAAAATGGATTAAAATATAATTAACGCCGGTAACAAGTCATGTTTTAAATATGCCTTTTAATGTGGCTTTGTCGATTTTCTCTACTCAATGAATCTATTATCTTCTTTAATATAATAAAGAGATGCAATTTTAGGTATTGTTTCGATAATTCCCTAATTCTACAAAATCTTTTTTTTTAATTCTCGCACAATACCTTCACTCGCTTTTGAATCCTGACTCCCAGAATGAGTAAGTAACTAATCTAATTTACATCCGATAAATAGCCATTCATTTTAACAACATTTTTATTCTTGATTTATTTTTTCGTATAGTAATTAATAAGATTAAATGTTTTATAATCCAGAATATTTTTAGAATATTTTTTTAATATTTAAAAGGTGAATTTTGTCAACTGTTTTGTTTTAATGTATGCCGTAAAGTTATAAATATAAGATTCATTCGAAATTTTATATGTTAATCTTTTTTATATTAATTTAATTGTTGTCTATTTTAGAAAAAAATTTCATCTAGAATTTGAGGAGTTGCTTTCGGCATAAGTTAATTTTTTGAATATTCTTAGAAATATTTCGAATTATGGTTTTATTCTCATTGTTTTAATAATAGAATATATTTAATTCATTTATGTCATTTAAAATATATCCTTACTTGTTTTTGTTAAAGCAATTTTAACTATTGTTTGTACACTTGGACGTAATTGTTAGTTATGATGGTTCCGGGTTCGGGAAATAAAAGGAAGTTGTTATTTACAACCGGAAATTACTTGAAAGGGTTTTAACCCTATAGAAAGGTGTACCGAGAAAGCGTGATTTAGGTAATGAATTTTAATTTCAGCTAATTCATTTTTATAACTGTCTTTATTATTCAATTATATTATGTAATATGTAATAATGGCCGGATAAACAAGTTCAACGATTCTATTGGATTTATGGTGCTGGAGGGTAATGAAGCGGATATTGATTTTGTGTACCGATAAAAGTTATTTGTTTATTAATAATAAAATGTATTTATTTATTATTAGTCCTCAAATATCCTTTCAGTAATTAATTATTATTAAACTCAGTCACCAATTGTGATATAAAAATATACATTAATTAATTGTGGGAATAATTGTATCTAGGATTAATTTCAACAACCATAACAATTTAATTTCATTGTTGATGAGGTGTTGCTTGTTGTGTTACGATCGAGGTTTTGGTTCGAATCTATATTGAACTATTGGATCGGAAGAAGTAAGTGTACAGGAATGCTTCTTAAAATATCCTACCGACTTCGCTAGTCAATTAAGTTTTCCTATGGATGTGTTTTTTTTGTAAAATGCTAAATAACAATATCATTTGTTATGTTTTATAATAATAATAAATAATATAATGAGTATTATGTATACAAAACTAAATCGACGAGCTAAGCGACATGATATTTGGCGTATGACGCAATTATAAATTGCGCGTTAAATAATGTTAATGTACAATTAATTTGATCAAATAGCACTAAATATTAAATCCGTTGGAAATATTTAATTTGGATAATTTCTTTAATGTGGAAAATATTTCCATTGTTTTATCATGAAACCTTTAGAATCCACTTTTAAATTCAATTCTTGAAACAATTACTTAATTTCTTATGAATAATAACATTAATAGTGCTACTTGTATTGTAGATATTGACTCCATTATAACAGTTTTAAGTTCAAAATATAGTTTTATTTGAAACATTTAGAAACAACTTTAATATTCGATTTTTAAAATAATTATTTATTATTTTACAATTTATAATTAAAATAGTTTACTTGTTCTGATATTTATACTTAAAAAATCGCAACACTTCATTGTGCAGATTATCTTCTATTTGTATCCCTGGATCACTCTTTTACTCGTCCAGTTATGCCATTATTCTTAAGTAGTATCCGATCTATAAAATGTGTGTTATCAATCCTGAGATAAACGGTCACCACAATCCGCTCCTTAAAACTGTACTTGTTGTTCATTTGATTTTTTTCAAATCATTTTGTTTAGGACAAAATTAAAATAGTAATATATTTCCAAAAATAAATTATTATCTTATAATTGGGTATTAATTTAAAATGTTCTTTTCTGTAATAAATGTTAAGTATTCAATAAAATACAATTCTGGTAATCTAGAAAGATACAAAATTTACTTATAAGTCAATTTGTTAAAAAATGATATAATACAACCATAGAGGGGCAGAAAGACCTACGGTAGATAGCCCAGACAGTGACAGACTAACACTAATCATACTGTATATATGTTATTTTTGTAAATATGTGTTACTGTAATAAAGATGTTGTATATATATACAACAATAAAAATAATTGAGTATATTTACTGTAGCATCCTGTAATTAATTAATTAATTTTTATTTTTTTTAAATAATAGCGTTAAATATTTTGAAGTATCAGTTATTCAAATTGAAGTTATAAATTAATATATAGTGTACTTATCGGTTCAAAAGGAATTCACATCCAATGTGCATACAATTGTCAATTGTCTTACTCAGTTGGGTGGTAAGGATTTTTTTCAATGCTGGAATATACTTTATAAATTATAAGCTTTATAAATCTTGCTTAATTAACTAAAAATTATTAAGATATTACCATAAGGATGCCATCTATTGTCTAAATGTTGCACTATTTGCATTTAGACAATAGATGGTAAGGCGACTGACACGGCAGAGGCCGAGAGGGAGAAAGAGAAGCAGCGAAGGCCCAGGAGTAGACCTTCAAGAATCTTGGTGGAAACGGCTGGTAGCTCCTACAGGGAGGTGCTAGGGAAGCTCAAGAGGAGCATGAACGAGGGACTTACTCAAGAAGCGGTGCTATCAGCAACGAAGAGCCTCGCGGGGAACCTGGTGGTGGAGATTGCAAGGGGTGTAAATAGTGAGGAGGTTTTGAGGAGTTTCGTAGACATAGTGGGAGAAGGCAAAGCTAGGATCACCAGGGGCAGAAGACTGACGGCGGAGGTGAAGTTCCTCGATCGAGAGGGCCACCGATAAGAAGGAACTATGGCAGAGACCTAAGAATAGCGCTGGTGGAAGACCCCAGAAAAACCATCACGGCTCTTCTGGAGAATAGGATCCTCCAGATAGGGTGGTCCATGTGCAGGATACAGGGAGGGCCGTGAGCCCGGCGCAATGCTGGAAGTGTCATTCGTACGGGCACTCAGTGGCGTCATGCACCGGGAAGAACAGGAGCAAGGCATGTAGGAAATGCGGAGAGGACGGGCACCAGGAGGCGGAATGAAGGAAGGATAAGCCCTGCTGCGGGCCCTGTAAGGACGCGAGGCGCGAAAAACCCTCATGTTTGTCCAGGCCAACCTCAAAAGATGTCACGCGGCGCACGATCTCCTGAAGGTCAACATCAGGGAGCAGTATATAGAGATAGTGATGGTGAGCGAGCCAAATGACTCGAGAATGGACTCTGGTTGGTAAAGGGACTCGAAGGAGGGAGGCGTAGCGATATTGGGAATGGAAAGTGGCCGGGCAACTACGGCCTCTGGCAGCCCCAGAAAGGGCATAGTCTGGGTCAGAACGGCGGGTATGGTTGTCGTAGCGTGTTATGCGCCACCTAATAAAACTCTGGAGGAGTTTGAAGAGTGGCTGAATGACCTGGCAAGCAGCTTGGGCAGGGCGGGCGACCTCGTGCTGGTTGGAGGCGACTTTAATGTGAAGGCGTATCAGTGGGGAGAGGACAGAGCGGACAGAAGGGGTGAAGTGCTCCTAGATACGATGGCGAGGCTGGACCTGGAGGTGGCCAATGAGGGACGGGAACCGACCTTAGTGCTGAGAAATGCTAGGTCTATTATAGACATTACCATGGCAACACCGGATATGTTAAGCCGGCTTAGCGGTTGGAGGGTGGAAAGCGAAAAGTAGAGCCACAGTGACCATCGTCATATCTCTTTTGAGATTTCAGTGAGCGGAGTGGCAATGCCTCAGACCAAAACGTCGGAGGTCAGGTGGAACATGGAGAAGATCGATGAGGACAAGCTGTTGAGGTGTATGAGGGGAAGGAGGAGGCACAACAAAGGTGCAGAGGAGGGGAATGCTCCAGAAGATTGAGACATGCCTGCGAGGTAGCGATCCAAAAAAAAAAAGAAAAGGAGGGAGAGGAAGGGCAGTGTACTGATGGTACAAGATGTTTAGCCAGGGGCGGGCGAACGCGGCAATGTGCGTTGGAGAGTTAAACATACTTGACGATGCATGCTAAGAGACCAAGGGAAAATGGAAGCTGGCAGTTACAAGAAGCAAGGAGAGGAAATCGAGACAGCTAAAGAAAAAAGTGGAGGGAGACCAATGGGGCCGGCCATATAAGATATTGGCTAGAAAACTTGGAGTAGGCCACCCCAACGTAGGCGCTTTAGTACCGGGAGGAGCAAGATAGGTGGTCAAAGCACTGTTCCCAAGAACGGGGTAGCCCAAACTACCAGGACCATGGGGACAAGGGCCGATGGAGGAGCAACTGTTCTCCTGGGCAGAAGTAGAGGCGGCGGTAGTGGCATTACCGAGCCGTAAAGCACCAGGGCCGGGGGGATCCCTAACGAGGCGATAAAACCGGCAGTAATTGACGATTCGCAAGAGTTGACGGATGCTGGCCAGTTTAATGAAAACGTAGGAGGGCCTTCAGAACTAACTAGAAGAGTTCTGATGCCTGGGGTCAAAGAGGAACATTGAAAGGCTGGGTCGAGCGGTGATACCGACAGTACTAAGAATTATAAGAGGCTACAGGACCATATCAACAGGTCAGGACGCACAAACTGGTCGCACAGGGGGAGGACAAGGCATAGGTGAAGAGAATGGTATGGAATAGGTTGGTGGAGAAATGGCAGGATAGGTGGAACCGAGCCGAGAAAGACGTGTACACGAAGTCTGATCCCAGACCTGCGGAGATGGGTAGCGAGGGGGCACGGGGAAATAGATTGTTTTACGTGCCAGATGTTGTCGGGACACGGGGAATTTCGTGCCTTTCTACACCGAATTGGCAAGGCGGAGGACGACTGGTGTGGGTTCTGTCAGCGGGGAAAGGACACGGCAGAGTATACGCTGATGGAATGCGCAGCAGATGAGAGGGACGAAATAGCGGTGTCCCTGGGCTCGGTGGAAGTTGAGGGCGATAGCAAAATTTGCTAAGGGAGTATTGGGAAGAAAGGACCCGAGGGCAACACTCAAGTTACTTATGGGGGAATATGACATACACGGAAAATGTATATACTTGTAAATATGTAATTTAATGTAAATAAATTAAATAAAGTAGATGAAGGGCACTGCGTGAAAAATACTATATAGTGATGCCAGAGAAGGGCCACTGGTAACTGTTTGCGGCTAACACGTCCTTGGAGAAAAAAAAAGACAATAGATGGCAATTATGGTAGTATCTCAATCATGGTTAACCCAAAGAGTTAAAAAGTAAATCTCGATTACCTGTCTCTAACTGCACTAGGCTGATGAGATTTAAAATGGATCGAAACCAGTCCGTGTCTTTTATTAACAGGGAACAATTATTATAAAAAATATTAGTTAAATTAAATTATGAAACTTTGAGCTCAGATTAAATTCAATAAATTATGTGTTTTGTGCTGTTAACGTGTTTTATACGTTACTTTACACTTAATGCGACTTGAGCCATCATGTAACGGCAATTAACCCAATGCCTGGTGTTTTAGTTATTAGCTGTTCATACTTACAAAATTTATATAAGGAAACGATGGAATAATGCTCGCAGAAATTGATTTTTCTCAGAAACATTTTAATTATAGCAATACTACATTATTATTTATTTTATTTTAATATATATGTATATAACACACACACATAACTGTTTTATTATATTTTCATTATGTTACGTGTGTTAACCACTCAAATTATGTATCTATCATGTATCCTGCATTTAGCTCATCAGTATTCTGGTCCAATTATTCCTAGTGAAATTCGACTAACCCACTACGTGAATAAATTAATTACCATAATTAATATTAGAGTTGTATCCGTAACAAGCACATTTAACTCGATTTCGAAATTATTACGCGATGTACATATTTTACGAAATATACAATTATTATTTTTTGTCTACAAAAGTAGAATAAAATTTGTATATAATACTCTTTTATATACATATACATGTTTTAATGCCAATTCTATAAACTTCTAAAAAAATCTAGATAATGACTATGGTTTCAAAGATACATTAATGAGTAACTTAATTCCTTGAAATTAAAAATATTTTTTAATAAAAAATTATATCACTTTATTATATTTATTTTAATTGCCTTTATTATCCGTTTATAATATTTTTTTTTTTAATATTTATATTTATATTTCACTTTGCAAAATCCTGTTTATATTATACATATATAATAAAATGTGATTTGAAAGCATAAAAAACAAACACCTATTGATAACTACTTTCTGTGCACCATTAGTTCTTTGGGTATTGAATTTCGTTATGTATGCTTGCCGATTCATGTCTGGAAATCAACAGAATGTTAGAACAAAACCTTTTTCGCTAAACTAAACAGAACTTCGTAATGGAAAATGTCTTAAGACTCAAGTTTCATGTAACGTAACTTGTCAATGTAACTCTGCCTTTATTTTCCTTTTTTGCATTGTACATTTAATTCAATTGAATTAGCGATTATACAATTTGTATTATTTTATACACAAAAATCCCATAAAAAGTTTATTTATATAATTATAGGCTTGTATTAGCCATGAAAATGCTTTTATACAATTGTAGGCTAGCATAATATCTCTGCTACAATATTAATTACCCGACTTCAATTTGTCAAGGTATTAATTAGTTAAAATACATATATGATTAATCTCTTCACCCTTATTGAGGGCTATGAGTATAAACTCATAATTAAATAGAGGTTACGTGTTTTGAGTTTATATACGGTTTGTTTGTTGTTATATTATTACTACTGCTATTATTACTATCAATTGTGTTGAGGTGCTAGATGTGGCGAGTGACGAAAGCAACAAATAATAAATTAAACACAATAATTACTTTGTTTTGTATAACAGTTATTTATTTATATGGTTTCAATACATTCAAGTTTCCATTTACTCGCCTACACATAGTAGGAACTAAGGCAGGCTTAGAGAACACTTGTTACATGAACAGTAGTACCTCCTCTAAGAAGGAAAAGCAGTATTATCAACGTATTATGAGGTCACTATTGAAGCCAAATTCGAAATGCCACGGCTGCAGTTGGTGTATAGTGTAGGGATAGAATATAGACTTATGAAACACCTGCATAAACTTTATCCTCACTGGAAAGCGTATTGTTAAAACCTTGTCGCGAAGAAAGTCGTGCATAACTTTAAGTAAATATTCTGGTATTTCTAGATGGACCTATCTGCATGGTCCTCCGGTAATACTAAATAAAATGCTTTCAAAATATCGAGAATACTGCAAAAATGCAGCGATTAATCTAATAGCCTCATACGATGATCTGAAGAATGAAGATTGGAACAGCACGAAAGCTAACCTAAAACAATCAAAATGATTTTTCGCTCCGTAAGATCGCATTGAAGATGCTATCCTCTAAGAATAGCCTTCAATATGATAGAAATCATCCAAATTACATTGTAGCATTTACAATATTAACAAATAAATACAATTTAAGTAGATAGTTTTCGTCAGAATAGACTCAAATTGCCTAGTTGCTGTGCTGTTGATATTTGAGAGTCCAATTAATTTAGCGAATAAAAATGTGGTTCTCAGCAATTATTATCTAATTTCTATAGATTTCACGAATCCGCTTCAGGTATAAATTCGAACCATTATAAAGTTTTTAACTTTACATTATATTTATTTTTGTAATTGTTTTATTTGAATTTAAACGCCAGTGTGCTTAAAAGAAAAATTTATTTATTACATTATTTAATTACGTTTGTTAGTTTATTAAATAATTAAATCAACATAAATTCATTTCTTTTTCATAATTTTACAAACGACATTCACTCAAAACTATTCAGCGTATATTAGTTGTTTCAATAAGTGATTTGTTTTGTAGTTTTTTAAGACGGTTTTTTCGTATATATAAATGATTAATTATTGCGTTTTTTTTTCTTCAACTCAATTATAATTTTCAGAGCATACTGCAAACTATGAACAATGTTTTGGGATGAACTACCTAAACCTTTTTGAAATCCAAACATCAGCCATAATTATTAATATATTAAATAGAAAATTAAGATCAACTTAAGGTTACTGGGAATCACTGCACATAGATTCTACTAACTCACGGATTTACTAGATGATCCCATTTGTACTCCAAAAGGAGAGATAAAGAAATTTTATCGGGTTATTAAAGATGGTTGTGCGATTACAATATTGCTATTATTATAACCAACTGCAATTGTTTTACTTATTCATGGCTAACTAGTTTTTTATATATAATAAAAGTTAAAATGACTCTAACTCACTTATTTTTAGAAATGCCACCTATGGTTTACATTAAAAAAATTAAATATATCGAAAAATAATTGCGTTTTAAATTATCTAAATATATTTTATTAATCTGCATAAAACTTTCTACAACTTTGCTTCTTACAGTTTTTTCTATATGTTATAATAACCGAGACATATTGATATGAAAAAATTGCACTCTTTACTTTTTCAAATTATCTAGTTACCCTTGACTCTTTGAAACCTTTGAAAGTGGAATTTTATTCGTCTCGTAAATCTACACTTCTTTCCCCATTTAACCGTTTTTTATCTCTTATAGTTTCCGAGATCCCCATAGAGAACATCTAAATCGGTGCAATTTTAAAATCCGTATATTTTAATGCATTAAAAATGACTGCCCATAAGCACAAACTTTAGGAAGAAAGGATTGACAAGTTTTTAAGGAGCTCACTTAATTAAGTAAGCGTGCAGCGTCTGCAGCATCCTTTACTAACAGATGGTTACTACTTCTCCGAATACTGGCAGAAGATGAGGCGCCAGTCTATTTTAAAGACCTAGAGAAATATTCATTACTCGCAGTCTGTTTTTAAAGAATCAATGCGTTCATCACTTTTTTAGTTCTTATTATTAACAGTGCAGAGAGATCTTTAGATATTTTACCACATGTCGCATTAAGTAAGTAAGCGCGCAGCTTCGGTAACTGGCAGAGTGTTTGCTCTAGTAGCTGGTGGAAGCGTCAGTTTACACAGATGAAACTGGGAGATTAATTTTTTAACAACGGTGACATTAATTGCTACCGATACTATTTCTCTTGGGCTCTCCTTGGTATCTCCTAATGGCAGTGCATCAGCTCTAGCATCGGATTCATTATAAATGAAATGAATGATATATCTTTCAAAATGTTCAATATAATACTATATAATGTTATGGAATCATCTTCGACTGATATCGTGCAACGTATTGAGCATGATAGGACTGTTACGAATGAGATTTTAAAATCGTTCTCTGATATTCCGACTGATAAATTCGTTAGATTATATAGTAAGAAGGACAGCCCTAGCCCGTTGAAATTCTTATTTAAGGATCAATCAACAGTCTCCCATATTTTAAAGACTGTCGGTTCTACCATTAATAAATCCACTCAATTTAAAGCAAGACCAGATCTTACCGTCATGCAACGCGATAATTTAAAGTTGCTGTATAAGGAGCTGGATGATAGGAAGAATAACGGCGAATATGATTTGATAATTAAATATTTTAATAAATCACCACGGATTGTCAACAAGAAGAGGATTTGCCAGCACAACCACAGCAATAGTAGGCGATCTACAAAAACTAAGAATTTTTTGCCATAACGTAAGTGGACTAAAATTGTCGATTTTTAGCATTCTGTTAATTTAATTAATTATGATATTATAATTTTTGTTGAAACATGGCTTTTAATGATCATGAATTTTGCATAAATAATTTTACTCTTTATAAATCTGTTCGCTCGTCATTAACTAGCGATAAATAAATAAATTAAATTAATTAATTGCTACATTTCAATTGAACAAAAGCCTGTTGAACATTGCTTTGTTTTGCTTAAGGTTGGCTTTCATTAGTTAATAGTGGATGGGGTTTACATCCTTCCTAATTCTTCATATGATAAATACGAAGCTCACTAGAGTTGAATTTTTATTTGATATATATACAGATTCAGATTTCAGGTACTGGAAATAATTTATCGGCTACCATTGTAATTGAAACATTTAGTTGCATTAACAAAAATCAATACTATACCGAATAGTAGAGGAACCTTCTTAGACCTATGTTTTACTTCTTTATCTAATGTTGATATTCAATTGTCTTCTGATTTACTGTGCAATAATTTTACTCATAAACCATTGTGATGAATTCTGCATAAAAATTGAATTTGCTACAAATAATTTACTTTACGTTGAATCCATATTTGATTTTATAAATGCTGATTTTCTCAGTATTAATTATATTCTCGGTTTTGTTAACTAGGATATTATATTCAATGGTACTGATATTGATATGACTAATCGCTTTTTTGATATATTGTATTATTTAATCAATTGTAATGTTCATTTTAAATAACCTAAATCAACAACATATCCTAATTGGTTTAACAACACCTTGATATCATTAGTAAAGCAGAACAAAATTGCTCATGCCAATTACAAGAGTAGCAACAGCTTAGATGACTATACTATTTTCAGAAAACTTCGTGACAAATTCTCAATTTTAAGCAAATCTTCGTATTATTCTTATTGTCAGCGAATGCAGGGTGGTATACGTAAAAATCCTCGCGATGTTTTGAAATTTATAAATTATGCCATGGGCACAAGTGGTATTCCTTCATCTATATCCTTCAAGGACAAAATATATGTTGAATGCAGTGATATGGTAAATGCTTTTGGTAAATACTTTTCTGAAGTTTATGCGAGTGCAGCTAATAATGTCCTGTTCGAATTTAAAGAATCCAAATCTGTTATTTCCAAAGAGTTACAGATATCCTTTAATGATATTTTCAACGCGCTACAATTTCTTAATAACAGGTTTACTTGTAGACCTGATGACATGCCTTGTGATTTCCTGCGTAGATGTGTCTGTACTCTGTCAGAACCTTTACATCCTTTATTTTCTACTTCTCTTAAATTAGCTTGTGTTTCAAGTGTTTGGAAGTTGAGTTATATCTCCCCAATACCTAAAATTTTTGACGATTGCCAAACAATTATTCAGTATTCAACAACACGGATTTGTAAAGGGTAAATCTACTACAACCAACTTGGAATTTCAAGATTTTCTTCATAATTCTTTCCAAAAACATGTACAAGTTAATGCCATATCATTATCATAGTTATATTCCTATGGATTTCACGATTTGCCTGTGAGATGGATTAAAAGTTTTTTAGAAGGACGTCGACAAATTGTTAAGATTAATAATTATACATTAAATCCAGTCAGGTAACTTTAGGTGCACCTCAAGACTCTTACATCGGACCTACTTTATTTCTGATATTTATTGATGATATTTGTAACTGCTTCATATATTTGAATTATTTACTTTCTGCAGATGATTTGACGATATAACTAATTGTTCTGATCTACAATTTGATTTAGATAATCTATTTAGTTGGTGTGTCAGGAATACTGCATTTTTAAATATTAAAAAATGTAAATCTATAACTTTTTACTATTGACTTTATATATAACATCAATGATGGCAACCTTAAAAATGTATCAGTTATACGTTATACATATATTTTTCAAACGTGTAATAAAGCATTTCGTTTACTGGTTGTTTTTATTGAGACGTTGTAAACATTTTAACTGTGATACATTACTTTAGTTTAGTTTATTTGCTTTACAAGTCCACGACCACGACAGACATTGAATGATACAAGTCGTGGTATTAGCCAGAGAAGTAGTTGTTTCAAGTAATTTGTTTTCTAGTCTTAGTAAGACTCATTGTTGGAGATTCACGAAATGTTTTCGTATTTTTAAATTATTAGTTAATTTTCTACAATGAACTGAAGGATTTTAACATATTTTATTATTCAAAATAAAATACATGCGCAGTAACTTTAAAATGCAAATTACAAGACTTGGAGGCGGACTTCACAGTGTTCTTCCACTCAACCCATTATTTCCTTTAGTTGACGGTGAATATCAACAGGCGATTCTTGCCATTCAGGCTATATTTTTGCCATTGCTAGCACCTTTTATGTTCCAATTTTAAGGATTTTATGATATGTATGTCATTATTAGTTAGATCTAATTTAGAATATTAATATCCATTTCTTAAATATACGGCAGCCTTTTAACACTCAGAGTGGTATTTTGTTGAAATTTTTAGTTTTGTTAATTTTGACAATAGTATCCTTTACTAGATGATGGATAGATGTTCATTACTTCTGCGAATACTAGAAGATGAGGCGCCAATCTACTTTGAATATGAAAGAAGCAGAGATAGAGATATATTCATTATTTGCAGCCTGCCTTTGAAGAATTAATGCATTCGTCGCTTTTTGAGCTCTTTTCAATAAAAGTATAGAGAGATTACTAGGCCCTTTAGATATTTTAGCACATGTAGTTAATTTTAGCAAAAGTGCGCATTCCTGGATATATGATGATTGGAGTATATCTTTCTTCTATTAAAGTTGTCCGCAAAATGTATTTAAAAATCTTTTTCTCATATTTTAAAAGGAATGTACTAATTAGATATTAGAAATTAAAAGTTAATTAACAGAATAATTAATAAGTGCTTTATATTGTTGAAGAAAAATAATATTTTATTTAACATTCATTGAGTCAAAGCTTTAACTCGGTGTTCAGATATAAATGCGATGCTAATATAAGGTAAAGGAACCGAATGGAACATATGGTACATACGGTACATCTATTTAGTTTACATCAAATTGCTAAAATGCCGAATGTATTGATTAATTTCAATTATAATCGAAGTGTACAGCGAACAAAAGATGTATTTGGAGTTCAAAACCATGCAAGTCGACTTTGCGCATCCCTCTCCACACGTGACTGTGGATTTCTCTCTAATAATGTCTGTCTTCGCAAATTTTGAGTAGATTGGAATCCAAGCAGTGATAGGCATTATCCTAATCATGTACATGTAAGTTGAAATAAATGTAAAAATGAACGAAAAAGTAGAACTAATAGAACATATTAGCTTGTATTAAATATTTATATTTGTATTAGCGTTTTTATTGAATAATTTTCTCACTTATCTCTTGGTGAAACATTATAAAATTAATAAGTAAACAATTGATTTGTTTCAGTGAATTCCTTACCTATTATAAATATTAGCGTCTTTTTTCTCAAGTTTTTCTCATAATTATTTTAGAATTGATGTTTTGTTTTAAATAAATTTTAATATTTAATAATAATTATTATTAATCAAAGAGGCACGTTATAAAAATATCATGTGTGTACAAATTCTAAAATTATAGAAATATTAAAAGCCAGTATTTACTTTATTTCGAAATATTAGTTTAAGCAAAAAGAGCATTAAACATTTGCGAAATATTTTTTTCTGCTTTAATCGCATTACAAGCAATTATACTAAATTAAAAATAAAATTTATATCGAGACCGAGGGAAATTTTTCCATTATGTTTTTGTCAAACCCATTTTTTTTCATTTCATTTATTTTCATTCACACTGAACACGCTTGAATGCAAGACTTTATTGAATTATAAAATCTGTCTGCTCCAATGGCTATTAATTTTCTCATTGAGTGAAAGAGACTAATTCTCCCCTGAAAATAAAAATTACCACAATAAAACGCAATTAAACTTCTTCTATTTTATAATTTTGCTGTTTTAAGGTAATTTAAACAGTTTCAATAGTATCATACCTTCTAATTATTGACCTATGAAAAAAAAACATATATTATATTAAATAAATTTAAAAATACGAAAACATTTCGTGAATCTACAACAGTGAGTCTCACTAAGACTACAAAACAAATTAATTTGAAACAACTACTTTTCTGGCTAATACCTCGACAGACATTGAATAAAACAAAATTAATTTACGTGTTACGAATAGTACAACTATAAAAGCAACACTAATTTGAATGAAATTATTTCTGTTGAATAAACTAATACATTTTATTATATATTATTTTGCTATTGGGATGTAATTAAGGGTGTCTTAGAGCAACAGGTGGCGATCCTTTAAACAAAATACACAAAAATAATGCAGGATACAATACAATACAATTCTTTATTGGTGCATTAACAAAAACATGTTTTACACCAGTCAAATATAAATCTGTTACATTATATAATTATATTAAGGACTTTTAATAATTACAATAAACAATAACTTACGCAGCCAGATTATTAAGCCGTTAATAAATAAAGTAAATAAATAAATTGATAAACACACAAACAAATAAGTGAATAAATATATAAGAAAATAGTTATGTAAGTAATAAATAAATAAATAAATATGAAACAATATGATCACGTAATCAAGCCAAATACATTACTATTGAAAATATGACAAATTCCAAAGTATACGTTCCTTAGTACATTGTTAATTGTCTCTTAACTATCATATTAATAATTTTAACTTAAATTTATAATACAGCTATACTGAAGAGATTGAAACACATGTCTGATGATTATAAACTTGAATGCTAGATCATTTAATTGCTTTTGCTAGTTTAATTTAATGAAATCAGTATAAATTCAATTTTGTGAATAACTTTTCATGTTATATTCAATTTCAAACAGTATAAAATACATTTTTTCATTTATTAGTTTATTTAATAGAAATAATTTTATTCAAATTAGTGTTGCTTTGATAGTTGTAGTATTTGTAACACGCAAATTACTTTTGTATCATTCAATGTTTGTCGAGGTATTGGCCAGAAAACTTACTCTGGCGTGTACGGCATCTGGCACAATAATAAAATCCTATGGACTGATGGCCCGATTTTATACCTGAGACGAATTAATGAATTATACAGAAATAATTACATTCGGTATTAAGAAAATATCATCTTAGGGCATAATTTAATAATAAAATGTATTAAGGTCCTTTAGGAAAATATTTCATTAATCTACAACAATGAGTCTTACTAAGAATAAAAACAAATCAACAATTAATTCGCAACTTGTGACAAAATATTATATGTTAAAATAACATATAATATTAAATTGAAGTAAAATTTAAAAAATATATATTTATTAGGAAAATAATCAAGGAACAGGAATATTAAATATGGCAATTTCAAGTATTGTAGACCAGCGACGGAATTCCAGTATACACTTAATCTTATCAGTATCCGGAAACTCAAGGCTCAGAAGTATACAAACAAAATTCCGAGATACTTCCGGTGAACGTACGTAAGGGTAGTTATTGATTTAACGAAGTTTAATGTAAATGCAATCGGAAATTATTACCCACTATAAGAAAATCACTTTATACAATATTTTATGAAACTTAACTTTGCCTGCGTTCTTTTACTGAAGAGTAATTATTGAATATATTCTTTTTAAGTGCTTTTAACACACAAAAACATAATGATTTTTTATTTATTTAAACTACAGGATACACACTAACCACTATTTATAATAAAACTATAAGTATGAATTAAAGGTAAACATGTAAAATCGAAAAAAAAAACATACAGATAATCAAACCCAAATACGAAATATTTTAAAAACAAAAAATTAAGATTAAAAAAAAACATATCATATTATTTTAAATATAAGAATCTTCTACTTCCGTAAACATGTTTAGAAATTAGTGAAACACTTGTACTCTGACTTTTATTAATATGTTATAATTTCGGCAACACTACTTGCCATTATCGAAACTTTTGTTTACTATACTTTTTTTTATTTAAATCTAGATGAAAATTATATCAAACATAAGAGAATAATAATTCAAGTAATTTATAAAGATCGGTATATTACTTTGAAAAGTACTAAGAAAATATTATAGCACCACTAAAGAACATTTTATTAATAAATGCTTATAAGCCACTAAAATATGCCTCTTCTGTTCTTGAAGATATCCACAGTTTATTATATTTTTAATTTGAAGGCAGAAAAAAACAAATCATCGCAGCATAAATATCTAAGCATTTTAATCTATATACAAAATCTAATCGCATTTAAAGTTGTCAATAATATTGACCAGTGAATAAAAGAAATAATCAAAAATCTTTTTTGGTCTAATAGAAATCAGTAGAAAAATCTATAAATATATAGGAAAATTGCTTCCTAGAATATTTTAACAATTATTAACAAACAGAACCAGAAAATGATTAAAAAAATGGAAGTAGAACAGTAGGAAAGATTCCGATAAATTATAACTTATCTTTCTTCTCATACTTTAAAATGATCTAAGACAGTTCATAGAGTCACAGATACTTTAGCTCAGAGATAACATCCAGAACATTGCAAAAAAAAAACAATCAAGTACTGCTATTATACAATGTGACTTATATGAAACATTTGAGTGATTTCATTTTAAAACTCTCGATAAAATATAAGAAAAATCTTTTGAACAGAATAAAAAATCAGGGATCCAGTATTAAAGATTTAAGACGAACGTGGCAAATAACACTGTACAATACGATTTTTTTCCAGGATGAAATATTCACTGATTATTGTCGGTTATAGTGTCCTAGTGATGAAAACATATTTGGAATTTGTCCATCACCTAAAGTTTTTAAATAATTACAAATAAGATGGTGTCTGAAATTGTCAGATTTGTAGGTACATTGGCAAGAAAATAATTTTGTTATAAACAGTAATTTAATATTAGGGGACAAAATTGGTACACTTTTATTAGGAAATGTATAAGTTAACTCTAGGCAAAAAATTTATATATTTCATTTCTAGAAAACAATTACAAGTGAATAATATCTCGTGCAAGCGTAGAAGAAAAAAATTGAAATGATTCTGATTTATGGCGAATGTAGGAGAAATATTGACGAGGCTGTTGTCTTATACGCTGAGCGTTTTCCGGATAATGTTCGATCGCGGTCTTTTTTTACAATATTGTTAGAACATTTTTATCGGATAGTAGTGTACAACCCAAACGGAAACGGGCAAACACTGTAACACGAGTTTGCAATGAAATAGCTGTGCTAGCAGCTGTACAGCAAAATCCACAAATAAGTAGTCGACAATTACAACGCGATTCCGGAATTTCCCTAGGTAGTATTGTTAACATTTTGCACCGTAATAAGTATCATCCGTAACATAGTTCATTGCACCGAGAACTTCATGAAGATGATTTTCTTAATATACTACTCTATTAAGAAAACCATTCTTTTGTGAATGGGAACTTCAACAAATAGAAACTAAACAAAATTTTTTCGTCAATGTAATATTTTTATACGACATTTTTTGGAACAAGAACTTCCAATACTACTTGAGGTTGTTGCTTTAGATGTGCACTAAAGTATGTGGTTTCAGCATGACGGTTGCCCAGCGCATTATTCAATTTTTGCACGGTAGTATTCAACCGTGATTACAATGCTCGGTGGATCGGCAGAGGTGGTCCTATTAATTGGCTCGCTAGGTCGCCTGATTTAATATCACCGGCTTTTTTTTTCTGAAAGATAAAGTTTATCAACAAGTGCCAACAGACAGAGAACATGATAGAACGCATAAGAAACGCTTGTGCTCAAATTCCCGCGGTCATGCTTCTATCATGTGTACAATCAATCGAAAGAAGGATCAATCAAGTGTTTTGAACTTGAAGGTCGAATTCTTTAACACTTGCTTTATGTCAAAATTATAAGTACAAATTTTTATCTATCCATTTGTAATACTGTTATTAATTGTAAGAGAAACAAAGCATTAAATACAAATACAAATACAAATACAAAACTATTAAGTGTAAGAGGCATGAACACTCACACATTCGTGTACTTTTTTTTTAACGATTTTTGCCAATTTTGAATTTTGTCGATTATAGTGTCGTCTGACACGAATACAAAAAAAATTCAGATAAAACTTTCTCATTTTTTCCCGGAGTATTCAAATCCGTACAAAAATGGGGGTTCCTATTTAACTTTTCTATTTCTCACCCCTTACCCCCTAGGGAGTTGAGGGTAGAGGTCGAGTTCATATAATTAGATGTCCCCCTACGAGGCGAACAAATTTTAAATATATATATATTTTTTGGAGTGTAGTTTTCGAGATATTTCAATGTCTTCACTTAAATTGAACACCCTATATAGTCAAGAAAAGTTTCACACGCATATACACCCACTAAATTAAATTTGTGTTCAATGTATGTTGTGGTGTGTTCCATTGAAGAATTCTTAGCCCATATATTCTTGAAAATACACTAAATAGAAATGATAACCTTCATTGCATTCCAGAAAGATTTGAAGATATGCTTGATGATTTAAATTTATCATTACGGGCAAGATTGAAATGGTTCCAATATGACAGAGCTCCACCTCACAACATGTTGGCGGTATGAAACTCATGGGCAGGAAGAAATGGACCAACTTCATGGCCACCTAGAGCACTCGATCTATCTAGACTTTTTTCTGTGGGGTTATACAAAGTGTGTCAAAAATCATATCAATCCGGGGAGGTCCTTAGACTAGATGTGGTAGAAACATTTAAAAGACACACAAATTCAATTTTAAAAAGATGTAATTTAAACCATAATATTAATGGTGCACCTTTTCAGCATATGTTGTAATATTAAAATTTGTCTCCTTTTATAGCATTATTATACTTTATGTTGTTTTTCTCATCTTTGTTTATATCTGTAGACTGATAGTTACATGATATCATCATACTCTCAACATCAACAGCTGATAGTTGATTCGCACAAAATTTTATATTTTGGGTATCTTATCCTAGTGTTTTATTATAAATTGAACGTGTTGTGTTCTACAGTTATACCATGTGTAATTAAGCCATTTAATGTCCATTGTGTAAGTAGTTACGTTTTACTTTTAATGTGTTCACTCATACCTAACCTCTAAATTCAAGCAACACTAATTCACTCGTTGTGTTTTTTTACTGCTACCCAAATTCTCTGTTTCATCCGCTATTTACAACAGCTGATTTTATTTTATATTTTACTTCCAATCATGATTTGCTGCAGATGCAAAACTTAGGTAGCAAACGGCATTAAATGTTTAACATGTAATGGCTTAATGCATCGTAGTTGTATAAAACATTACAAGGGATTAAAATTTAAAGTCCGATGTTGTTAATGTCCCCGCATGTCCGTCTTGCATTGGGTCCGATCCAAGTGAGAGCTCATCAGTTACTGATCCCGCTAGCCCCTCTCCAGAAATACAAATTCGCGGAAACGAGTGCACGAATCAATCAATCTTAATTCCAGAATGCCCCTCAATTGCACTCAATTATTATTGATTTAAAATAACTATTCTCATCGCTGTGCGACCGTTTATCAATGAACGAGAATAAAGTATTGCGTTCGGGAATTATCAACCAATCTCATAAGCTGCGCTCTACTTCTGCCAATAGTAATGGTAATATTAGGAAAACTTCGACATCTCGTCAACCGTCCATCCAGCTACCAAGTCTCCAACAGCTGAAGTAATATCTGATAAATTACCGGAATCTGTTCCATCTAATAAAAATCGCCACTCCAAATCGGTTATCAGAGGGACTGCTGAAAATGTAGGTATTCAAGCAGCCCAACGACGTACATTTTATCATGTTAACAATTGTGCGCCTTGTACGACAGTCGACGACGTCCGGAAACGAAGTCTATAATTCCTTTAAAGTTTGTATAGTTACCAGCGCTACTGACGGCATATTATTAGCTGATGAATGGCCAAAGGGTGTTTCCACACGTGTTTTTATAAATCGACGGCGTAAACTCAACCCATCCAATGTACCAAGCGTCGTTAATAAATCTACTTTTTTACAAAGCCCGTCAGTACACCCAGTTCAAACTTCAGTCTAGCCCTGCCATCTTCATCTCCATCACCTTCGATGGTCCATAAATCAGTTGATCAACCTACATACCCTTCATTGAGTGTATATTACCAAAACGTTCGCGGAATGCGCTCTAAATTGTTCGGATTAAATACTACTTTACCTTTATTCGAGCATGACGTTCTTATACTTACAGAAACGTGGCTGACGGGCTCAATATCTAATTCCGAATTAGGATTCATTAACTGCAAAGTTTGCCGATGTGATCGCAACTGTGCTGCAACGTCTAAATCTAGTGGCGGTGGAGTTCATAGTCACAGCAATCTCCATGAAGATTTGTATGTTTGTATTCACATAGGTAGCTACAAAATTACACTCGGAGCTGTATATATACCACCTAACTCTGATTTTGCAGTTTATCAAAGTCACTGTGAGTCTGTGGAATTAATTTCTAACTCTAATAAGCTGTACATGTCCGGCTATTACAACTTGTCATCCGCATCTTGGATTAACGATGAGTACGGTATTAGAACTGATTCCACACTTTTGGTTATATTAACTCTCATCAAATAAATTGTGTTTTTAATTCGAAGTCAGTTATGTTAGATCTTATTTTTGCGCCATCTGAACTAGCATCAAATTTAAATCTCTCCGAGTTGACGTCTTCTATTTTACCCTGTGATGCCCACCACCCACCATTAGATACTACTATTAAATTAGAAAGTTCACTTGGCAATGTTTGGCTAAGTAATAAGGATGTTCTTGTTTACGATTTTAAGCGCGCGGATTATACATCAATTAACAATTCCCTTCTTAATGTGCGGTAGCAGGTTGCAGCATCGATGTCGCCTGCGATTTATTCTATTCCATTATATTTGGGATATTAGATCATCATGTACCTAAAATAAGTCCGGTCCGCAAGAAGACCTTGCGTTACCCTAATTGGTTTAGTACTAATTTAAAAAGTCTTGTACTTTTAAAGAAAAGATTACATAAATTATACAAATTATCTCGGTATTCAGATTACTCTAAATTTTCTATTATTCGTGATCAGTACAAGAGGTTAACCCAAGAATGTTATTCTAACCATATTCACAAGGTCGAAAATTCTATTAAAAGTAACCCAAAAGCCTTTTCGGGTTACGTTAATCGTAAACGCAATTCCAATCATATTCCTTCGATCATTGTAGATGGTGACACCATTATTTCCAGTGAAGAGGGAATAGTTGACCATTTTTCACAATATTTTGGAATTATTTATCGACCTCCAACTATCACTAATCAACCACATAATAGTCCGAACATGAACACTAATATTAATGAGAGCATTCCTCCTGTTTTAAAAATATCCGATATTCTGAATGAACTTCTTTCCTTGAAGGCTAATAATTGCCTTGGTCCTGATGGACTACCCGTAATTTTTTTTTATAACTGTGCTTTTGCACTTAGCCATCCTTTATGGTTATTATTTAACCTATCTCTTTCCACGGGAACATTTCCCAAATGTTGGAAGAGCGCATTTATTGCATCGATCCACAAATCTGGCGAAGTAAAACATGTTGGTAATTATAGGCCTATATCTAATCTATCTGTGGCGCCTAAGATATTTGAAAAGTTACTTACTTCTTACTTAACAGCAATTTGCCAATCTTCAATTTCCAATTACCAACACGGCTTTAGAACAGGAAAATCGATCAATCGTTTGGTTTATGAATCATTTATTGTCGATGCTTTCGCAGACAGATATCAGGTAGATTCTATCTACACAGACTTCTGGTAAGCGCTTGATACTGTTGATCAGAAGATTTTGCTTGATAAATTGCGTTATTTCGATATTGACGGTATCCTATTGGACTGGCTAAAATCATATCTGGCCGACAGGACTCAATGTGTTTCTCGTCCTATTAATGTAACATTTGTTCCGCAAGGTTCCCATCTAGGGCCCCGCTCTTTAATATTTTTATAAATGATGTAGTGAGCTGTTTTTCAAATTCGAAGTGCTTGCTATTTACGGATGACGTGAAATTTATTTATAAAAGTTCGATCAGTGGTGTAATGAAAATAAGCTGGCACTTAACCTCGAAAAATACAATGTGATAACCTTTTCTAGACGTCAATCCACATTGCTATATGACTACTCTCATCTGGGTGAACCTCTATATATGAGTGAACTGTATTAAAGACCTTGGCGTTAACTTTAATACCAACTTAAACTTTTCTAATCATCATTTTCTAATATCGTGGCCAAATCCTACCAGCTTTTGGGGTTTATTAAACGAAACGGGATAGATTTTCGTGACTATCGCACACTAATCCTGCTTTATAACACTCTTGTTCGCCTACAGCTGGAGTATTGTTCCAGTGAAATATTGAGCAGGTTCAGAAGAAGTTTGTACGATTTTTATCATTCAAGTGTAATGTACCTTACAGCTACCAATAAGGACTCTCAACCTTCAAAATCACTAGTCTTGAAACAAGAAGGTTTAATTCAGATATATTGCTTGTACACAAAATGGTTCAAAACAACATCGATTGTCCTGACCTACTCAATTTAATGGGCACTCATGTACCTCCTCGCCGCTTACGTGATAATACCACATTTTATATTCCCTGTCAAAGGACGGATTATGCGCGGCACAATTTTAAGAAACGCCAACATAGTCACCAATTTTGATTTTTTTGTTGACTCGTTAAGTAGTTTGCGTCGGATACTTAATAACTTGTAATGTGTTTGTTTTTATCAGTAATTTTTAATTATTTATTCTGTGTTTAGTATTTAATGATCGTTTGTACTTGTACTCTATAAATGGCTTCCTTTAATAAATGTATTATTATTATTATTTTAATTACCATAAACAACTTTGAAAGTGAAATTTTGTTCGCCTCGTAAAACTAGACATTTCCCCCATTTAACCGTTTTTCTATCTCTTACACCTAATAGTAAAAGCAACTCCTTGGATTGGATTTGGATTAGATACATAATAGCTGCTGTTATTTAAATCACATTACAAAATAACGAATTTTGTGCTGTTATCGTTAAACATGTCAGAAAATTATGATGTAAAGTTAATCTCCGGACACGTTTTGCGCTTATCAGCCCTATTACTCGGCTTCTTCCAAGTGAAAGGCCCGCACCACGAGAATCAATGAATTTTATAATTATGTTTTTATACAATAAACAATAAATATTTTTCTTGATTTCGTCTTAAATTAATTAAACGCTAATGTTGTAAATGTAAATGCTTAGCCTGATAATCTGTTTTATTTAATAATCACCGTAATAACAATAAAGATATAAGTGCCAGAAATAAGGAGTTCGTTTGCACAGGCTACTATTTTTCACAGTAGACGTTGAAATTAAAGTTCAATTGATAGTGTCATTAAAACACTACAAATTAACTTTATCATGTAGCTGACAATTTAAACCCAACTAAAGACTTTTAGAGTGTATCTATAACATCCATTTATCACTAAAACCTTTAAAGCGAAAAAGTGCATGGCAGCTCCAATAAGCCTTATGTATCAAGATATATTAGAAAACGAAGATAATGCCATCGAAGATTTGTTTGCAATTTGGTGCAAATCTATTTTCCCGGAGAAGTCAAAACTCGGATACGAAATGACTTACTCTACTTTTTTTTAAATATTCATAATAAATAATTTTAGTTAATAAAGGTTCATTATGGGAAAGGTGTTTTATTCATTTGCCATGGGCCGTAAGTTCAACCGCCCAGGGAATGTAGCTTGTAAATGAAAGAAAATGACCGATCGGGCAAAAAAGTATATATAATAATAGCGTTATGGCGTACCAACATTTCCACAACCGTTTAAATAAATATTTTCCAACATTATAACTTGGTCATAAAGGATTATCATGTAGAAGCTTGGTTATCAAGAAGAAATATCTATAAATTCACAAACTAACATTTGCCAAAGTTTTATTTTTTTATAGAGCTATAAAACAGATATGAAAACAAAAGGTCCATATTACGTAGAAATAAATATTGGTGTTATAAAATATAATCTACCAATAATTTTGTACGTTTAATTAAACATAAAAGGCACTTCAAATATTATTAGCCCAATCGAGAATAATCCAATTAACAGTAATTACACAGTTCACTACATTCTTTTATTATGTATTATTTGCATACCCCAACATTGACATTTATTTTCCCAGCGTATTTCATATCCATTAACTCGCTCGGTTGGAACAAATATATTTTTATTAAAATGTCAATAGGTAATTTACTGCCCTATAAATATCGATTTGTAAAGCATTTTTTATGCTCCAAGGAAAGTCGCACAAAAGAAATCTCGATTGTATTTTTTACATTTATTAAGAAAAATCAATAACACACTATTTAAGAAGATAATGCTTATACCGAGACATCCATATGCCAGCCTTATAATTAATTAAGTGAATTAAGTATTTCTAATTTTATTATATTTGTAATGATAATTGCAATAATATGTATTCATACTGTTCTTTAAATTAAAAACTTATCAATCGAAAAATGGAATAAAAATAAGCCATTTTATGTGTGGACGGTGCAAAGTGTACCACAGAAATTCATGGCAATAAAAACTCCATTATAATTCAGGTAAATGTCGAAATGAAAGTATTCCCCGTGTTTCATGAACATTTTCTACATGGAAATTTCTTAGAGAACATTTTTCGCGGTCGTTTGAATGTATTACGGCATTATGCAGCGTGAAGGGGATATAGATTAGAATGATAAATATTAAATCCAATGCTTTCAAACGTTCCCTCTAAAAACTTCATATTTTTCAGCGTTGCTCGTTGGAGAAAATATATTACGAGGTATTTTGCGTTTTTATAATCCTCCTGAAATATTCTTGGTCGGTCTGTATTATCATCTTATATAAAGCCCTTGACATCAAGCATATTAATTTATTTTCGTCGTATGAATAAGTATATATATATATATATATATATATATATATATATACATATATATGTGTGTATATGTATGTGTTTCCATTGTAACAATTCAGCTTAAATTTGATCGTTGGAAAAATTCGAAGATTTAATCCGAATATATATACAGGGTGAGTTTTTTTTAGATGTTCTCTATGCGGATCTCGGAAACTATAAGAGAGAGAAAAACAGTTAAATGGGGAAACGTTACGTACTTCCCCATTAAGAAACACTATAAAAACGATTTTGATTATTAAACTCATATTATTGACGGTATTTGAAACGCGGCGTGGATTTTAAGATGATAATTTTAGTCAAAATTTTCGTGTTTGCGGATAACTTGACGTATAACTTCGGTTGACAAATAACTACACCGCTGTTTTGGTCCTAAACACTAAAAAATACATGTAAGACTAAGTTTAACACCTTTGCGCCACTTAGTGGTACCTCGGAATTTCTTCCAGGTGCTCTGAGCGGCGATTTAAGGATTTTTGTCTTTTTTTTATTAAACCCTTATGAAATAAATCAGACATTCTATTAACATATATTATGAGAAAAACATGCTTTAAGTATTTTATCATTCATTTAAAGTCTTAGCGACCCCGTAGTTAATTGACTTAGTAGATATCTGAGCAACAGGGCTTACATTATGGACTTATCCTGTTTTTATTAATAAAAATTAATTATTTGGTCTTCACTGAAGATCATTTCGGGCTATTAAAGGGCTTTAAATCTTCATTAAAAAAAACTAATACTACCCTTGGCATATTTTGAAGTGCCTTCTATATTTACGAAAACATTAACAAACTTGATTATAAAAGCACTAAAAACATAGTTTATTTGAAACACCAAATATATATATAGGTTTTATAATTAAAATCACTTGGTTTGTTTCACAAATATTTTTTTATTTTCGACTAGTTTCGGCTTATTGCCATTATCAAGAATTCTATCATTCTTGATAATGGCAATAAGCCGAAACTAGTCGAAAATAAAAAAATATTTGTGAAACAAACCAAGTGATTTTAATTATAAAACCTATATATTAACATAATGTTTCACCAAGTGATTAATGAGAAACAAGTATATGATATACCAAATATATATTTCAAACACAAACCATTATCTATGGTTTAATATTTTAGTAATAGTATTAAAGAGTTCTAGGTTCCAATATTAAACGAAAATATATTTAGATCTGATATATAAACTCCTTCTTATTATTATTAAATGTCTCTAAATCTTGGCAAATGTTGATAAATAATTTTATTGCAAGTTTTGTACCAATAGAACGTGTATCAAACTATTATGTTGGTTTATTTATATACAAATATTTATAAACAAGGTATGTACAAATATCGAGCACTATTATTAAAGTTGAATATTATCCACCAGCACTTATTTTCATTTTGCACGATTTGTCAATAACTTATTTACGTGCACTAAACGTTAGATAATAACTATTTCCCTGCTGAGACGCAGTGTGTTTATATCATGTAGGATTTTCAGAAGGCGAGGTTTAGATCGGCAAACATGCTTCCAAGTGTGCCTCCCGTGGGGCAGTTGATCCGTGTTATGTCTTATAACATGCAGACATCAGCACTTCGCTACAATTCGTACTGTTAACTCCTGAACTATTTTGCCTGTAGTGTTTTTCACTAAATATATATTGTTTTCATTTGTTTTTTTAAACATGCTTAATATGTTCTATTTTTTAATACATAAATACAGAAATATCTTATTAATTATTTACACTATTTATAAGTGTTTTTAAATATTCGAGACGAGAAAGAAACCTTAATCTAAGTGAAAATAAGTATATGTTGTAAATATAGTAAGGTAATTTTTAAAGTAAGTACACCTCGTTTTATCTATTTTTATATATTTTTACTGCAGTTTTAGTAGTAACACCATTATTTTTATATGTTAAGCATCTAAAATGTTTTGCCCTGGTGGTAAATTGGTTTTTCATTGTAGCAGTGTGTGTTAAAAATTTATTTTGGATCTATGGTTATGCCTAAGTACTTAACGGAAACTGAGGGGGGATAATAATTTGGGAAATTGAGACATTATATGGGGAATTATTGGTGCGGTGGTATGGAATACGGAGCTGTGATTTATAGGGATTAATTTTAATGCGCCATTTTGCAAACCAATGCTGTAGGGAGTCAATAAGCTCTTGAAAGAATTGAAGGGCTTTTGGTAACGTGAGAGCATGGGTAATTAGGGGAGTATCGTCTGCAAATTGCAGGAGATATTTGGATGGATTGAAGTAGAGAGGAGCAGGGTTATAGATGTCAAATCTAAAAATATTGCATAATAGAGGTGAAAGAGCCTTATTCGGGGGTAAAAAAGAAAAGAAAGAGTTGTGGATATTAACTTGTGGGGATCTATTACAGAGGAATTGTTTGATTATATAAATGATGTGAGGAGGGATGTTTAGGAGGTGGCATTTGTACAATAAGCCTTGATGCCATACAGAGTCAAAGGCTTTCTGGACATCCAGAAATAAAGCTGCAAAGGCTTTTCCTTTAAGATGGATGGTCTGAATGTTGGAGGCTAGGTTGTGGTTAGAAATTAAAGAAAGAATTTTGTTAAGAAGGTATTTATACAATTTTCCAATAACAGGAAGGAGTGTGATGGGACTATAGCTGGTTAGCAAGGAAGAGGGTTGGTTTCATTTGGGGATATAAATAACAATTCCTATTTTCCACACTTCTGGGAAATATTGTTTTTTGTATAGTAAGTTAATGTTATTCATGATGTGGTCGGGTATATGAAATGGAAGGGATTTTAGGATGTCTGTGTGAATACTGACATGTCCTGTCGCTGTATATTTCCCTTTCTTTAAAATCTCAAAGTATTCGTCGTGTGTAAAAATATCCCTCGGTTCTGAACAGTTTTTTTCGAAATATTTAACGTACCACAGTCATTTACTCAACGAAAATGTAAGCTGTCAAAGTTTGGTGTCATTGTATAAGTCTTATTAAAATTGTCGGCAAACTTTTGTGCAATTACGTCCAAGTCGGTGATGGTCTCATTAGTTAACGGGTCGAAAATGCTCTGTAGGTTATCTGTCTTTTAGTGTTTGCTGAGGTTATTAATCTCAGACCAGGTTTTTGTTCCCTTTGAATCATTAATTTTGTTACAATTATTTAACCAAACGTCTGTCTTGATTTCAGTTATAAGTCTTTGAGGCATATTGCTCGTAGAAATTTTGGTATGCATTACAGAAATGTTCACAAAATGAAGTTACTAGCGGAACAACAATTTTCCCCAAACTCACACCTTCAGAGTTTCAATTTTTTAGTAGTAACATATATTTATTGACAAATTTTGTACATATTTACATTGGAATAATGAAGAATGAATGAGGTGTTAATGTATTAATTTGTCAAAAGGCTATCGACCAGAGGTCTTTCTGCCTTGTTTTGTCCAGTCATATGGCGTCAGTCGTTAATGCGTAGAAGGATGAAATGATAAAATGAAATCGAATATGGTTGAATTGGAATTTTTAAATTTAGGGTTAATATTAGGGTTTCTGGGAAGACAATATTGGGATAAGATATGGAAGTTGAAAGGATTTTTGGAGAATTTTTCTGATAGGAATCGAAGGCGTTCTAGGATAGGGATAACTAAGGTGGTATCATAGAGGAGCTGATTAGATGGATTGTGTAAAGGATTAAGAGGATGTCGGAGTTTGGTTAGGGTACGGAGGGATGCTCGCTCGCTAACTTCAATATTACGGGATGTTGGATTACTGGGATTGGTATAGAGGGCACAACCATAGTCAAGAAGTGGACGGCAGATCATTTTGTATATTTTAACAGCTGTTTTTGTGTTAATACCACTCAATTTTTTATTAAACAATTTTTAGACAAAACACAGATAATAAAATCTACAGTTAACAGTCATTACGAGGAGATCGTCAAACTCATATAGATGAATAACGAAATGAAGTGATATTGGTTATTGTATAAATAAAAAAAAAGTGAAAAAAAAATAACTGTTAACATTTACTTTAAAACCAAAACGATTTTCCTTTAACAAATACTATCGTAATATAAGTTCTATACAGAATATTTAAAAAAATAAAGGATGTAATATCAAATGTAACAAGGATGTATAAATTAAAACATTATAGTTACTAAAGCCAGAAACTACAATTTTATTTCATGAATTTTCCAATTTCATTGTTAATTATAAACGCGCATTTCGATGTAATAATAGGGTTATATTATTATTATTATTCTAAGTTCTAGTAATTAAAAGAATGTAGCAAATGGAAAAAAACAACCGCCATTTTAATCAATATTAAACGAGAGTAACGGTGCAGCTTTAAAGCATACATTACGTTAGCGAGGGAAAACAGGAATAAGTTTGTTCCTGAATAATCATTTTATATAGCATCGAAAATAATATAATAATATAAATAATAAAGAGAATGGTTTAGACCGTTATTACGTGGTAATCCATACTGAATTACTATGTTTTAATCATAAATAATACAATATTTATTTATTTATTTTTCCATTCGGTGTAAATATAAATAATACCAATTTATTTACCCCATGAATAAGCAAAACCAAATTATTATCAAAGCCACAAATGCGCTTACTAAAATTGAGGCTTATGGCAATTGTGAGTACTGCAAAATATTACAATAAAGCCCCTTAACTCATTTGAACTCAAAGTAAAAAGCAATCGTAATTAATTTATGTGTATAATTATAAAAAAGTTATTCCTAAATAAATTATCATAAATAAATAAAATACAACTTAAATGCTTGAATTGCTATTCTAACAAAATACTAATAAGCACAGAAGAAGTGCAAAATTTAATAATAACAAAATTGATTAAGGACTAAATTAGTTAAAAGATGTTTTAAATAATATCACTGTTACTACGAATGCTTCATAAATCATATACATATAGTGTAAGGTAATAAATAACAGTGAATATTACTAATAAAAAATTAATCGTAAATATAACAATATTTAAAATGTGCTGAAATGAAACTTAGATTTTTATTAAATAAGATATAAAATATTATAAGTATTCTAAAATAATAACCATGCCAACGGAGAAACCTGACTTACCTATAAGAACAAAAAATTCTGCTTGAGACATTCTTTATTTATATATTATATAACAAAATCAGCTAAAAAATTAAATTAAAAGATTTATATGTTCTTAAATGAAGTTCTACTTTATTGTCATGTTGTTAATATATTTTAAAGTAAATGTCTTCGCCTTAATATTTATTAATGTTTTTATAAGTATTTGAGGAAAAATCTCATTGATTAAGTTTTCTTCATTAAAATATTTGACATAAGCATACAATAATAAAAAAATAATAACACATTTCTATTAGTGTTGCTTTAATAGATTTATTATTTATCATCGTAATTTCTTCTGCATAATTAAGTAGCTGCTATTATATTATTTATTTATGAACTAGAGTAGAATAGAATAGATTTTTTATTGTGTTACAAACATTAAGTTTTTACACTCGTCATACGTAAGAGACTTGTAAAACTAATCCTTAAAATGAGTTTTAAAAACATCGTTAATGTTTTCGTTTTTTAATTCGATTTATTATGTTGTGACTGAATGGCATATGCCTAGGTCAAAAAAAAAAAACTGATTGAATAATGAATACTGTAAATAATAATGTATAACACATTTTTTTGCTAGGATTAAATATTTACTGATTACTGTCTGATTATCTGGTAAGAGTCATAAGGAAAACATATTTGAAATTTACAAATCAAGTAACGTTTCTAAATAATTACATATAATATAGCGTTCGAAATTTTCTGATTTTTAGGAACATTGTCAAGAAAGATAACACTGTATAACAAATGTTTAGCTTTTTATTTGTCATAACTTTAAAATAGATGATTTCTGTAAATTGAAATATGCTGATTTCAGATATGTACTTACTTTTTCTGTATCACCCTCCATTTTTCAGGAAAATAATTGAAAGAAAAGTCGACATAATGCATTTTATTACAATATTAATATATCGTTGTGAATAATATGTAGGTTTCACAATATTTAGGATTCCATCGTCCTTGATATCGCCTCTCCACCCTTGAAATATCCTGATGGAATCTCTTTCCGTTATTGTCGCTAACGTCATCTAAACTAGGTGGAAAACTCTAAATAGGAATGTAAAAATTGAATCTTGAGAGATATGTTACGCTTCAAGTTTTTATGACTTTAACATATTTTCTGCAATGGTTTTGGTCCACTTCTTTAATGCATATCCACGCCGCCTTTTCCTTTAAATTGAGTTTCTCAACGAATATTGCGTCTTGAATTATATGTCTTATTTGGGAGCTTATAAATATTCCTTCCTTGAGTTTTACCTCACTTATTTTGGCATTTTTTGGACTTGTATTTACTTGATACTAATAAGCCAGATTTTCGAGAAAATTATTTAATTATAACAAATACGTAATTTTAAGAAAAACTATTAGTCTGCTTTTCTTAAGTATTGTATGGGTTAAGTGTCAAAATATTTGGATAAAATATTCATGAATATTCAAATGCGGTGTGTAATAAGAAAATATAATTTTTTTATAAATATATAATTTTTGAAATTTAATTTTATAAATTTTGTCTTGAAATTTTTGCTACAGTTAACTTTTTATCCCCTTATATTGAATTACTTCTTTATGATAAAATTATTTTCTTCACAATGTACCTTAAAATTAGACAATTTCGAACGCCATCTTATATGTAATTATTTAAAAACTTTAGTCTCAAAAATAATGCAACAATCAGAAATAAAAATGTTTTTGTATTAAATTTATGTTTAGTTTTTGTGTCAGAACAAACAATTACAATTGGTAATAGGTTGAACAAAAAATAATGACAAAAATTGAACATATTTGCGCAATTGGTCCAAATTGGTGGCTGTGGCAATCGCTGAATTGTTGTTCCAATGCTATCTCATACATGTTCTATTGGCCATAAATCAGGGGATTTTGCAGGCCAATCTAAAAGCTCTACGCCAGAATTTTGTATAAAATCCATAGTTTGAAGGACCGTATTCGGCCTGGCGTTGTATTGCTGAAAAATGACTTTTGGGATAGACTCAATGTACAGTGTTGTAACAGAACAGGTTGTAGAACTTCAGCGATGTACCGTTGGGCTGTTAGACTACCTCTCATGAACACCGGAGGGATCTACTTCCAACATATGTAGCGCCCCATACCATGATACCAGGAGTATTGACTGTGCGGTTTTCTAAGGCAAACTCTACATTTTGCCATTCACCGTAAAATCAATGAACATGTCTACGTCCATTATGGACCTCTAAGCTCATCACTAAAGCAGTTGAATCTAGCTTGACACCATTCCAAGCGACCAGCTTTGTGCGGCTGAGTCATCGGTAGCACGCAAAACGATGGAACGCATAAAGACCCATGGCAAGAACTCTGCTACTAACTATTTGCCTAGAAATCACACGTCCTGTTGCTGCAACAAAGGCATCTTAAACTTGGCGCAAAGTGTTGTGACGATTACGCATCGCAAGCAGTCTTAGGTACCATTCTTGACCACCCTTTAAAATCCTAGGTCTAGCAGAACGTCTCTGTCGCTGATAGTCATTTTCTTCGAACCATCGTCTACATGCTCGCATTATAGTTGAGGGTGTAATTTCGTGTCTTCGGGCTATTTCTCCGAAACTGAAACCCGCCTCTTTCCTACCAACAATTCGACCTTTTTGAAAATCACTTAATTGATGTAATCGACGAGGTGCTCAAATTCTAGGCATTTTAGCAAGGTTTTCCAATATATTGAAGAGCTTAAAAAGGATCAGAGTAGAACAGGTGACTGGTTATTGACATTATTAAATTTGCTTTATTTTTCGAATAAGTGTATAATCGTACACAAAAAAATGAGATAAAGCAGTAAAAACGTTATGGTTTTTTTTTCTAAGGTGAATAAAAGTGCACATTTGTTGCTAGATTAAACCACATCTAAGGTGTGTTGCATTACTTTTTAGCTCCAGTATACAAATAATCGCGCTAGTATTAACCGGAAGCAACTTTAAGTAGAATTTTAAAACAAGATTGATTGATAGCAAGAGTTGAGCACCACCCTGTAACAAAATGTTTTTTCAGTAAGGGTGAATTATCATGTGGAAACCCACGTGCGTGTACAAATTTTACTGAATCAGACTAATTGAATTATAGAATTAATCCAATTATAACACAACAATTAAAACTGTCTATATACCTTTAAACGGTTCTATAACAACCTTTAAAGAGGCCAGAATAAAAACAGCACACAATTTCACTCAGAAAAGTAATGATAGGCCAAAATAAATAATAAATAATAATCATATAACTGAAATATTATTGAATCAGTCACCGACTTCGCTCACTGATTCTATGACAATAGTGTGCTTCGATGCTAACTATACAGGTAGTATATATTTTAATTTTCATGAGGTTAATCTATTAAAGTAAGAGATACAATCCTCAAGTTTAGAAATTCACTATCGCGAGATATATACGGTTTTACTGCGGGTATTCTGAAACATGTTGTTAGTTCAATTGTTGAGGCATTAACTAAATTAATAAATGAATGTATTAGGTCTGGTACATTTCCTACCATTTTAAAGAGTGTTATGCCTATCTTCAATATAGGAGAAAAGTCCACATCAACAACTATAGGCCCATCATGCTTTTGCCTATTATTTCCAAAGTATTGGAAACGATAATGTTGGAAAAATGGTTCAATACTGGAGTTCAACACATTTTAACTAATAATTAATACGGTTTCTGCAGGGGGAATGTCTACGAGGGGCGCAGCTTTTGCTTTTTGTGAAGGAAGTACTCGAACAAGTTAAACTAGGTATATATATTCTATTGCATCGTTTTTGGATTTCCCGAAAGCTTTTGACTGCGTTTCTCATGATATTCTCCTAAGGAAGCTGTATTCTAACAAAAAAGTTGCGTGTATGTTCTTCCGAAACAGTTTTTACGGAAGCTATACGACAAGATTCTATCCTTAGCCCTTTAATTTTCATATTGTATATAAACGATTTACCTAAATGTGACAACATCTCCAGCATTATACTGTACGCAGACGATACTACCTGCATAAATAAATTGACAAAAGAGACTTCAAATAAAAGCATCCTTGAATGGGTTTTGTCAAATTACTTGTCACGGAATACTAGTAAAACAATAAATGTGAAGTTTTCTCTTAAAGCTAATACTGTAATTTCATCTATAAGATGAATTTGCATTATTCCATACTCATGGGGTCATTATGACAATAGTAACAGATTGTACGGCCTACAAAGAAATGCTATTCAAACAACCGTGTCTATTGCATCTAGAGATAATTGTAAGCAATTCTTAAAAAAAATTAAAATACAGACATTATTTAGTCAATATATACTCGAATTTGTGATGAGTTTTAAACAAAATATATCTTCATATTGTGGGAATTCAATAATTCATGACTACCACATGAGACAAAGTATTTTTTTCTTGGTTGGGGGTGTCACACCTACTCCACTCCATTGATTGCCGCTTTGTTTCGGGTTCGAAGTGATGAACCCATGATTCACCGCCTGTAACAATGTTTGACAAAAAATGTCACAATCAACCTCATACCGAGCAAGCAATTCCGGACAGATGGTCTTCGGTTTGATAACAAACCTTTGAATATTCCAACTGCTGAACAATTGTGACAGCACTAGCAACAGAGACATGCAGTTGAGCAGCGAGGTGTTTGATTGTTTGATGAACCTACTTCACTCCATTGATTGTCGCTTTGTTTCGGATTCGAAGTGATGAACCCATGATTCACCGCCTGTAACAATGTTTGATAAAAAATGTCACGATCAACCTCATACCGAGCAAGCAATTCCGGACAGATGGTCTTCGGTTTGATAACAAACCTTTGAATATTCCAGCTGCTGAACAATTGTGACAGCACTAGCAACAGAGACATGCAGTTGAGCAGCGAGGTGTTTGATTGTGATCCGTCGATCATCTCGAATGAGAAAGTTCGCAAAATTATTATTAATAATTTGTATTTAAAGACTGAGATAAAGGAATTTTAGTTTTAGCTTTTTGAACTCAATAACTTTCCAGAAACGCGCACTCTTGTTTTACATTTAAAATATATAAACTGCCTTTCTTTATTTATTCTTAAGATGTCTAGTAATTATTATTTCAGATTTGTTGCTTGGAAAAGTTTGTGATAACTTAACAGACAATTTAAAGATGGCGTTCATATACGTGATTAAATATATCTAATGAATCACAAATGAACTCGTTTTTAATTAAAAATTAGGATGAAATCAATTAAAGTTGATATAGTTTTTATCACATGTTTATGTGAATTTATTACTTGCTTTAGGGTAAGAGAATATAAGCACTTAAGAAATAGAATTGATTTTCGAGATCAAACGAATTATGATCAAATCTCCTGCACATATTATAAATACCATATCAGTATAGATACCATATCAGTAAAACATTTAACCTCGTTTATATAACACTTGATTTTTATTATATGTTGGCTATAGTTTTGGCAACTCAACTTGCCATTATCGAAATAAAAGTAACTTAAATGCCAAACAATGTATTAAACTATCCTTTCGACAGAAAATAATTTAAAATTTTACACTCAGGTAATAAGAACCAGTACTTAACAGTGAAAGATGGCTTAGAAATGAATAAGGCAATAAAAACTGGAAAATCTGTCGTATTTGATAATGATGTCATTTGGAACTCTTCGATTATGACATCTATAGAGTTTAAATAAATAAACAGTGAAACAAATTAAGCGTAAATTGTATTGGGTCTAAACCTATTTTAAATGTGAATTTTAATAATCTAATCTGAGCGATTGTAACCATTATATTGATTACCAAATAAAGGGATTACGATTCATTAAACTGACAAATAAAAAGCACAAAAATCTGAATCTAAATATTGTATTAAATATAACCACGTTACACTGTTTTAATTTTTGTATTATATGTAAATTTCGGCAATAAAACTCATGGCACGGGGATTAACTTAAGATTAATTGAGTACTGTAATTGTCTTTAATTATTAACATTTGAAAACACATAAGTGAAATAAGCTACAATTATTTATCGCCAACCGTCAGTAAAACCATGCATTACCATAGAAAAGTAAACGGAAGTAAACAAACACTTTATTTAACTGTAAAATTTGCGGCAGGTAATAGTTATTTATCTAACTAGTGGGATAAGAGCATCATTAACTGACGAATGCGGTGAGTTGCTGAGACGAGGGCGTAGCCCGAGTCGAAGTAATAGCATGAGTCTCAGTTAATATGCCTTATCCCACGTATTAGATACAACTTTTTATCTACGACTGCTCAGAATTACGGAAATTATACTTTTGAATTGAATTCGACGAAAAATCGGAATATCATAGTATGTATGTAGAACCATAGGAACATGTAATTTGAATGTCAACAATTTAAGTCAAAACTTTAAGAATTAATTTTCTAATTTCTGTTTTTCTGTGAAACAATAAGCGACTCCGAATCTCTGCCTTCGGATATCGAAGAATCGGCCACGCAGGTAGTTTCAACGTTATTGCCAGAAAAATCAAAAATTAAATATGAGCAAGCTTATGAATGTTTCCTGAAATGGTGCGATGAGAAGAAAATAAAAAATGAAGCAAGTGAAAAGGTACTTCTAGTATATTTTGAAAATATTTGTTTTTGATTTCATTACCTCACTAGTTAGGTAATGAGTTTCATTACGTAACTCAAATGAATGTCAAATTCGTCACTTATCTAAGCAGTCGTAGATAAAGTACTTTACCTGCCGCAAAACTGTACAATAATAGTTATTTATGTACCTAGTCAGTAAAGTGATACTTTATTGAACGAGTCTGAGATTATGAGCCGAGTGAGCGAAGCGAACGAGGCGAGTAACAGACGAGTTCAATAAAGACACTTTACTGACGTGGTGCATACAAACTTTTATCGCCAACCATAAACATTTATAATTTTAAAATATTAATATATCAAACTTGTCACATTTACATATGTAAAACGTAAACATACATATCAAATTTGTTTTGAAAAGTTTGCATAAATTACCTTCATCATCAAGTAGATTTCATCCGGTGCACTTGGTAAAATTCTTCCTTTTTGTTTTCTTCCACTATTTTTTAATAAATAATTCTCGATTAAATTTTCACTGTTGGAGCAGTAAAGTACTTTATCTGCCGCAAATTTTACAGTTAAACAAAGCAAACTTTTCAAAACAAATTTGATATGTATGTTTACGTTTTACATATGGAAATGTGACAAGTTTGATATGTTAATATTTTTAAATTATAAATGTTTACGGTTGGCGATAAAAGTTTGTATGCACCACGTCAGTAAAGTGTCTTTATTGAACTCGTCTGTTACTCGCCTTGTTCGCTTCGCTCATTCGGCTCATAATCTCAGACTCGTTCAATAAAGTATCACTTTACTGACTAGGTGCATAAATAACTATTATATACTTATTATAGTTTTACCTTATATATACCATGTGATAACATATTAGTTTCAAGAAATATAATAAAATAAATATAGGATTGTTTCTAAGATCCACAAAAGTAAGATTGTTATTCATAAATTTTCGTGCAGCATTATACAAAGGCAAGAATCTTTGGATAACACTTAGTTACCTAAAGTATTCTCATAGCTATCTTGACCTAAAATGATTAATTGTGCAGTATTAACGTCGATTAAGGTTTTAAAAAGAATATTTTATTTTTTTAATATCTTTATGAGAAAATATTAGCTACCAGTGTGTGTTTGATGAATATGTAATTCAGTTAGTTCAATCGATACACATTAAGTGAGAGGTTACAATTGTTTAATTTTGCTTCTAGGTGGCAATTCAACCAGTGACTTTTAATTTTGGATGAGTTACTACTTAGAACTAATTTACTTCACAATCTTTTTGCTATTGATAATAAGAACATAGTACTGGATATGTACATACAGCGTATAAAAATAATTTGTGAAGTAAGTGAATTCTAACACGTGTTTTAGTTATTTGTCCTTTAATTAATTAATTCCAATGCGGAGATTCTGAGATGAGATGAAATATCATTGAATTGAATCCGAGTTATTGAATTATACAAATCTCAAATACAGCAACATTAAATACCTGCAATAGTAGTTCATTTCCACAATCAATAGCCCAAAATAAAATAATTTCTTTAAGAATTCATGTATCCAAAGTATCGACTATTTTAGATCATGGTAATCCATGCTTATAAATCGATAGTTAATATGATAGCGAATTTTACCATTCAAGTATTTAATTAAAATTCTTCACTTATTTTAATATCTAAAAATTAAAAGAAAAGAAAAAACTCGGTTTACTTATTTTAATCAGTTTGTACCTTAATTTATCAGTATATTTTCCATCTCTCCTGCACAATTCTCCTAATTAATTCATTGTCTACATATTCTGTATTATTAATATTTACATTTTCGACGTCTAAAGAAAATGTTAATACTTATTTTTAATATTAGTTGATAAAAAAGATTATTATTTATTGTTATTCCATAAACTAGAACGATTAAAGAGCAATTTAAGCTTAAATTTTCATCAATTATATTCTAATACGATTTGGAGATAAAAAAAATTGACATTTTCCTTTGATTCATTTTCTGATGCTGTAGCCTAAAATTAATTGAAAAATTTAGAGTTTGTTCTTTTAGATTGTAAATAGAATAGTGATATATTAATTTATTCTTCTCATTTCGTAAAAATATTGGATACATTTTCTATTAAAAAATTAAAATTTCAACTTTAAATATTTTTAAGTAAATAACATGTAGAGAAGAACTTGTTCATGATCCAAGTATATCTACTTCTCACGATCTAATATTGAATTATAATCTTTATTGAAACTGATTTTATACTTGAAGAAGTTTTTTTCGCATAGGCTTTCTTTTTATTACTTTTGAAACAAATATGATAAGTATAAAAACATGTTTGTTCGATTTTAATAAAAAGTTATTGAATCTTATGAACTATAAAAATTTGTCATTTCTAAAATATGTCTTTTTATAAATTTAAAAAGTAGTAGTGGAACAAATTTTAGGATTATTCATTATTATCTATAAATAGAAGTCCATTGAATGTCTAAAATAAGTTTAGCCTGTATATGCAATATTATTGTTTAATCGCATTAAAAAGAACAAATAAGTAATACGATTTTTATTTACGACTAAAACACCCTTTATATATTATTTAATCAATAATTACTATCTGCATTAAAATAACATTAGATTATCTCTTTAAATACAAATTACTGATCATTTCCCAGAATAAAAATCTATTCCACCTCATACAAATACCTAGTAATTATATTTGATACAGTTTTATCCTATAAACTATATGCTAAGTACATTAATGTGACAATCAAAACACTGTGCGGCTTCTCTATTCCATGAGCAGTCAGTATTTACTAATCAATTGGTTCATTACTCATTTCCCAATGTCATCTTTCCACTATACATCATTTCCAAGTAAAAACGACTACGTTCTTCGAAACTTAACTTAATAATAAGACTCTCGATTAAATTTTAAAAACCTATAATATAATAGTATAAGGCCATACAAACTACCATTCAAGAGAACTAAATACAAAATTCCATTACAAAAATATAATTATTACTACCAAAAAGTAATATGATAATAATCATAATGATGGCGATCATCATTACTACGTGGTAATTCATAATGAACACTGAATAAAACATAGTAAGTGTTTTATTCAGTGTTTAATATGATAGGGATTCGAACATTTAATTTAACATTCTTTTAATAAATTACTGTAACGGTGATTCTACAAAAATTATAAACTAAAATAAAATCGAAATCCAATTAAAAAATTACATTGACGTCATAAATCAAAAATTACCGATGTCATAATATTTTAAGATGACCGAGAATTTTATTATATTTTAACTTAAACTCGGTTGGAGCGCGAATTTTCCATTAAAAAACTTTGTATATATATATATATATATATATATATATATATATATATATATATATATATATATATATATAAATAAATACTTTATTGGCATCTTTTATATTACAACAAATTCTATCATATATCTACCATAAAACTGACTGAAATCTACTTATTTGCACTTGACTTTTTCTTTTCCTGTATTTTCTTTATCAAGTTCATTGCTTTAGTACTTTGTATATTTTATTTCAGTATAAACTGTGTATGCCTCATATTTTTTACTCGCATTAGTATGCACTGGTGACAACTTCTGATTTACATAAAAATAAATTATTCACAATATGTATACCACTTTATATATTACTTTTGAATATATAATGAAGTAGCATTAATATAAGAATAATATAGGAATATTAATTATACAGCAGAAATTAATTTAAAGTTTAGATTAACACGAAGCCCTCTGTTTGCGATGGTCCGAGCGAGAATCCATCACTAGTATTGAAACTAGAAACTAAACTCCCAACCAATAGCAATATTAATTGCTTCTAACTATACTAGTATATAACTAGTTTCAGTAAAAATATTATAAAATATATTAAAAACAATTAGTATTAGTAATTATAATATTATAATTTATCCAATAATTACATACACATGTTTTATATTTTGGGAAATATTCAAATAACTTAAAAATAGAATCCAACACTTCGTATGACAATTAACCAAATATATTTTAATTATCTACATAAAGGTAAAAACATGGCCCCTGGTTATCACAACGTTCCTAGAGAAATCCTCAAACCATACCCAAAGAGTGGAAGAATAATTATTACATGCATTCCCTGAACTGGCAAATATATAAAAGACGTGTCAAGTTATCGCCCTTCTTCCAGCCTTAGCTGAAATTTTCGAAAACCTTTTTAGAAGCAAACTAATGCTCCATATTTCCCACCATATCCCTTCTTACATTTCATTGAACACTGTTCAATCCTTACCACTTTTAATCCTTACCTCTAACTGTAAAACAGTTAAACTTAATATTTTATTACTTTCCATATATAGTATATATAGGGGAGGTATTTTTTCATAATTTTTTTGAAATTTTTTTATTTATTGGATTATTTATTTTAGATTTTTCTTGATTTTTTAGATTTTTCTTCACAAGTACAAACTCAAAGAACTTCTGTTCTTTCTCAGCAAAAAATGAAGCTAGTGCTATTTGACACTATTTTCTGACTTAAATTATTTACGATTCAAAGAGGTTTGCAAAGATAGAAACAAATAGTAGTCGGACAGCGCAAGGTTCGGTAACAGTAACTTCAAGAGCTTGTTGCAGGCGCTTATGTGCTTTGTTAAATGAATTTCTTTGAGTTCACGTGAAACACAAATATTGGGTTTACTAACCTATCCAAGGTTGTGCAAATATTTTTCCGCGATCCTTTAAGAAATGTTTAATATTTCTGCGACCTCTCGGGCCGTGTAGCAATGGTTTGCTTTGATTAATGTCTTTACTTTATCGTCTTCGATTTTGAAATTACGGGAACGGAATTTGGCAAACCAATTCTGTTTCTGGCGTTCTATTAAGCAATCTTTTATGGGCTTGCGCTGCGTTTTTGCCCTTTTCTGAAGTAAAACAGTAAATCATAGTGATATTCCTCAGTTTGCTTTTCTATATTTCCACCACTGCTTCAAGATAACTACGAAATCGATGCACTTACTTTTTTAATGATAATTGAAGTGTCTCCTGTCAAATGATATTCAGGTTAGATGTTTGGAATAATGATAAGTGGTTAAAAATTCAAATGATCGGAACCGAAATGACTTCAAAAACAATATTTTCATAAACTTCGAGGAAAACGAGAAATGTTTTATTTATTATTTAAATAGCAGCTTAATAAAAATGAGTCATTTTTTAAGAATATTCTTTTATGCAAATTGTAGAATTTATTTCTCTTCAGTCAACATTTTGGATTCATATTTTTTTCTCGTGAGGTGGTGTCGATTAGTGTCCCTGCACTGCGGCCTTCGTGGCCCCCTTCGTGGTTTAGGGAGTAATCTCCTGTGTCTTCTATGAAGTCCAGGAGTTTCTGTCAGAGGATGCTCTTTAGCTCTTCTACAGGAAACATAGGCTTCCCGAATTTCGCCGTGCGTTCTCGTTTATGTATTCATCTTAGAAACCTCAATACAAACAATACAAAAGAAGTGATGTGATGTCTAAAAGAACAGAGAAAGTACTATTATGACCAAATAAATTTATACCTTCCCTATAAAGCAAAAGTTTTGATTTCGCGAACATTTTTTGAAAAATCTATTTTAACGGAAATATCTATTTCGAGGTTGAGTCCACTAATTTCTAGAAAAAAATATTTATGTCAGTCGGTTGGTACAAACAAATGATCTCTTTAAGATGAAACTGAAGACTTAAAGTTCTATCTGGATTATTATATTTTTCTAAAAACTGGAACTAAAAAGCTTTTGGTAAACATTAATACACCGGAAGCGTTTTTGTTTAATTACTATATTTTTATAAATATAAAAAAATATTACAATACTTTTCAAACAAAAGTTAAAGGGAATGAGAAACTGAACAAGTTTCAACAATACATATTTTTCTTAAAATTATCTCTGCCAGACAGAAAATTAAATTTCAGCTGAATTTTAGCCACCTCCGTCGTACCACAGGGTTCCCGTATTGGTCCTATTTTTGAAAAGCATAGTGATATTATATACCGACGAAGTTGTATCATACTGTATGCTCTTTGCCTGATATTGAAAATATTTGAATAATTTATACGAATGATGTTTGTTAAATAAATAATTTTTAAATATTAAAAAAATGTAATATTATGTCGTTTACTCATTCAATCATTCAAAGCAATTATCATATAAATAATATCTTACTTGAAGGAGTATCTGGCATTAATGACCTTGGAGTTTATTTTGAAAAGTCTTTGTCATTTAAAACTCACATATTTTCAATTGTGAATAGAGCTAATAAGATGTTGTGTTTCACATCTTCTCCACATTCGCGAATCATATGCTTGACAATAACCATATTCCAGATGCAAATCCGTTGGAAATATTGTCCTTCTGGGCATATTTGTATTATTTAAAATCTTGCGTAAACTGCAAAACTACAGTTCTCTTAGAACCAAGAAATAGGTTTTGAATCGATATCTTATAAAAGGTTACACAATTCTCAATTCAACAAAACAGAGAAAATAGATCCCAACCAAACGTTACATCGTATGGTGGAATAAATAAATAAAACTATCAATCGTTAGTCATCCAATAGTCGTTTAATATCATAGACATTGAGATCTATATATAGTGTAATAAATAATTCTTTAGACTCGAGCCAACATCGTCAAGGGTCAAGAAATACTTTTTTCTTCTGCAGTGAAGTTTGACTGCACACCTAAAGAAGACATAGCAGGCGATTATTTTATGAGAGATGATAATAGAAATTTTATGAAATATCTGACTAAGTACGGTGTAGCATTAAACAAGACATCTAATAAAAAGGGAAAGTAATTACAGACAGATAACAGCATTGATTACAATAGAGGTATGATATGGGTATTTAATATACGTCATTAATATCGACATTGAAGGGGCATTTGATAACACAACTTTCAACTCCATAGCAACAGTAATGGAGAAAAGAGGGATTAACCAGCAAGTCGGACAATGGGTGAACAAGATGCTCAGAAACCGGACTGTAACAACTAGCTGATATGGAAAAACAGCAGAAGGGGTAGTCGCTCGCGGTTGTCCGAAGGGATGTGTTCTCTCGCCGCTTCTGTGGTGCCTCGTCATGGACGACATTCTGCTGGTTTTCGAAAACCAGGACATCTATGTTCTAGGTTATACAGATGACCTGATCACTCTAATAAACAGGAAGTTTGGGACTCTAAGAAAAAAAAACTAAGAACAAACATAGGGTGGAAATTAAGAAATGGCCCATATGCTGTGGTCGTCTGGAAGAAGAGGAAACTCGCCAACATCTACTGCATATAACGATGAATTTCAGGAAGCCTGTGCTCCCTGAAGAACGGGATGCTCTTTAGATTCCCTGGTCTTGGACTTCATAGAAAACACAGGAGTGCACACGGAGTAAAACATCTAGAGGCAAACAAAAGGACCACGGAGACCGCAGTGCATGGACCCTAAGCGATACCGCCTCATGAGAAAAAAACATGTGGTGGCAGAAAAAACTGTTTTTTTAACAATAACTAGATCCAAATCGATAACATTCTATAGAAGTAAAGGCTGTATTGAACGTAAATGTGTGATTGCTGTCTTAAATCTTGAAAACAAAAAGGTTGTATAAAACTGAGGTGTATTATTTGATGAAAAATTAAATTTCTTAAATACATATTTTGTTATACTTGTGACAAATCAAGATTGTTCACAGCCTTATAGAAGCAATTGTGTGAAGCAAATTGGAAATATGTTAGTGGTTGTCGTAATGTTAATACTGCTTGTAATATATTTTACAAAAATATATATGACATATTTGATAAAACTATTCCGCGTTATAAACGTAAAACCTATTATACATCTGCCCCATGAATAACTCATTCAATTAATACAAAATTAAAATTGAAATCTAAAGCACATAAACGTTTTCTAAAAACGCAAAGTCCAGATGATCGTGCTCAATATCAGGAACTCATGCAAAAAAAGTCATTGTCGTTGCTTACCTATGTATTCGAAATATATAAATATTTTAGAAAATATACAGAAACATTTTCTTCTATACTTATATTTCATAAGATATCATAAATATAAATTGATGTGTCCTATAATAATTTCTAATGTAAATTTCAATACACAACATGCATATACAATGTGTCTGCTTAAGTTCGCACCATAGAAAAAACTTTTTGTTATCAATTTTACGAAAAAAAAGTTCTAGTTTATATATAATTTTGCTAGTAACAACTTTATGTCACTGGTATCACTATATATTGTCTGAATCCTTTCCTTCATTTAAACAGAGCCTTTAACGTAATTTCTTATTTTTTTATAATTTAGAGGGAAAAAAATCATTTTTATTTTTGTTATTTAATATCAAGTCTATATTCTATGAATTAATTTTTCTTTCAATTACATTTAATTTTGTTATTGTATAAATTATTGTTCATTTATGTATTATTAGAATAGTTATAACAGAATTGCAATTATTAATAAGTATTATAGATTAAAGTATATTTTTGCCTCACACATGGTGAAAAATTAAGTGACAGTATTCTATAAATTATTACTCATTATTAATGTAAAAGCGTGTACTTTAGGTAATCTGGTAATAATTTTTAAATTAGATTAAGCGAGACTGAGAAATAATTTTAACTTTTGCAACTTTTGCAAACCATATTCGATTCCACCATTCTTTTAGTACATTGAAACGACAGATCGACCTAATATATATATATATATATATATATATATATATATATTAAGACTATAAATATAAAACAAATAACTTGAAACAACTACAAGTGTGGAAATGCTACCATTTCCTGTACGAAAGTAAAATCTTGATGAAGAGGGAGCGAAGCGAGCGAGTGCATCAAGCTCCCACTTGAGTGAAGAAATGTGCAATTCCGACGCATTGTTTTACATATTGCATATAAATTGTAAATGTGTTTGAGATTTCATATTTGACATTGACGAATAAAAATGAAATTACACAAAGTATGTAACTGCCTTTAAGATTGGTTTATAGTAGACAAATTGCATTTCTATGTATAAACATGCATTTTAATGCAACAAGTTTAAGTTGTTTTGTGGCCTTAATAAGACTCGTTGTAGATTTATGAAATATTTTCGTAATATTAGTTAATTTTATATAAAAGCCAACATGACTTTAATACATTTCATTATTAAATAATTTGTAATTTTAGGTTATTTTAAGTTTAATAATGACTGTATATTATTAGTGGTAAATCAAAGTTACTATGCTTAATGCTATTTACAAATTGTATCACAAAGTAAACGCCTTTATAAACAGACACTTGAGTGGAATGGACTAAACTAAGCAAATACAAATTTTGGCTAGGCTAATTAGGTAACAACTGATCGTTTTACTGGCATCATAATGTTATTTTATACCGCTATTTTTACGACATCTTTATAATAATAATACAAATTCTGTAAACAATGTTTTTTATACCTTGTTATTTACCCTGTTACTTTTCTAAACGAAATAATAGAAGCATCATGAACCTCCTACATCATGCAGACTTACTTAAATATTATTTTCCTTGAAAATATTTAAATAAGTTAACACGTTACACAGCAGATGATTAATTAATTTTATTAATTTTCCAAGATGGCCTACGTAAACTGTCGTGAAACGCGAAATGAAAATAACATTCAAAAACTTAGTGAAAGTTAGAATAAAAACTGTTCCTGTGGTTAAATAGGGAAATCATGATTTATGATCCAAGTTGCATTAAAATCTGTTGTGGATTATCCTTATCAATGGAACCATTGACAGTATAAGCCAAATTGGAGATGCTTTGTTTCGATTTAGAGGCCTATTTGAATTTAAAACAGCTTGTCCATTAGTTGAAATTAAACAACTTATTACTAGTGTAAAAAATCGATCAACTACAAGATGAAATTACACAGTTACGTAGTGAGGTTAATCCTATTAAAGGAGCAAAATCAAAACGACAACTCCTTTAACAAAGGGCGCGACAATACTGCTTCCAATCACAGATGAAATTAGCTGCAACCTGAATACAAAGAAAATAAACAAACCACAAATCCCAACAGTGAACGTGAAATTACTCCAGATATCTCCGCACAGCTCGATGCCATGGAGCCTTTTACCATATTTCTTAATGCTTACCAATAGGCTTTGCAGATATTATTATTATGTAATTTTAATTTGTTTATAATGTTCATGTTACTCTGTTATATATTTCAATCATTTAGATAACAATGTCTTCATTGTTTTGCTATTTTATCTTTTGTATGTATGATCATTCATTTTATATAATTTAAACTAGCTATGTTTTCATTTTGATTTTTAATATTTATTTTACCTGATTTAATTTATTTTAATCACTTTGATAAATTTTCGTAAATGAAATACGATAACACTTTCAAATATTTATTTTGTCGTTCGCGACAATTGTTTCGAACGACAAAATAAATATTTGTAAGTGTTATTGTATTTCATTTACGAAAATTTAACAAAGTGATTAGAATATGAACTTTCAACAACTAACAGCCTCAACTATTCCGTTATTAATTTATTTTGTTATTGCATATATGAAACTTAATTTTAATGCTGTTATTCTAGTATTTTTATTTTTTCGCTGGAAGATGTTCTTTAGAATAAAAATATATTTTTGACTTATGTAAACCTTTATAAGTGAATAAATTTTCTTTACTTTACTTTATTTAATAATAGTCTCAAACCATTTTCAAACCGCTCAAATTTTTGAACTTCTCACTTCAGTGTCCTCTTTCGAATACATTAGAAATAATAGACAATAACGATAATAAAAGTAACAAAAATTGCAAGAATAATACGATTGATGCAAAACTTGAAAATAATTGTTCATTCGTTGGAACAAAAAGATGAAACTATCAAAAGAAAAAAAAACATTAATTTAACAAAAAAAAATCATAATGAGTCACATCTCCTCGCACACCAATGCAATAATTTATTACCCTTCTAGGCACACTTAGAATCAAATGGTATACATCTGCTTTAGGCATCACATTCCAAGCAACTTCTAACTGAAGTCTCAGATTATCTAAGTTGCCAGGAGGTCTGGGCATGTTTCGAACTCTTTTACCCATTATATCCCAGACATGCTCGATGAGGTTTAAGTCGGGAGACCTTGCTGGCCAAGGCAACATTTGCAAATCCGCTTCTTCCAACAACACCATTGTAATTATTGCCGTCTGGGGTCTAGCGTAATCTTGCTAGAAAATCCTATTAAGTAGCTTCTGCATTAATGGAACCGCGACGGGATCCAAGACATTATCAATGTATCGCCGAAAGTTTAATGTACCTAGAATGAACACCAAAGGTGATTTTCGTCCCAAACTGATTGCACCCTTCTATGATCACCATTCTTCCATAAACAAAACCTGGATAGATCGCTAAACGCGATGTCTTTATTTATTTATTTATTTATTTATGTTGTTCCATTTTTCAACCCAACTCTGCCATTCTTGAAACCAAGCTAGACGAGCAGCTTTCTGAGGTGGGGTTAGTGAAAGACGTCTAAATGAACGGTGATAATAGAGGCCAAAGAACGCAATTCGTCGATGAATTGAAATCTACGGATTTTCTGCTCTTACCCAACCTGTGGCAATAGACCTAGTTGTTTGAAATAAGTTCTGAGTGGTAATTGGTCCCAGAAGCCGATCTTCCAGGCGAACGATGTGGCTGTATACATTCTTCTGACCAGGAAGACATCTGCTTGAGGCATCACATTCCAAGTAACTTCTAACTGAAGTCTCAGATCATCTAAGTTGCCAGGAGGTCTGGGCATGTTTCCAACTCTTTTACCCATTATGTCCCAGACATGCTCGATGGGGTTTAAGTCGGGAGACCTTGCTGGCCAAGGCAACATTTGCAAATCCGCTTCTTCCAACAACACCATTGTAATGTTTGCCGTATGAGGTCTAGCGTAATCTTGTTAGAAAATCCCATTAAGTAGCTTCTGCATTAATGGAACCGCGACGGGATCCAAAACATTATCAATGTATCGGCGAACTTTTAATGTACCTAGAATGAACACCAAAGGTGATTTTTGTCCCTAACTGATTGCACCCTTCTATGATCACCATTCTTCCATAAACAAAACCTGGATAGATCGCCAAACGCGATGTTGTTCCATTCTCCAACCCAACTCTGCCATTCTTGAAACCAAGCTAGACGTGCAGCTTTCTGAGGTGGGGTTAGTGAAAATTCGTCGATAAATAGTCACCATTGAAATCTGGTGATTTTCTGCTCTTACTCAACCTGTGGCAACAGACCTAGTTGTTTGAAATAGGTTCTGAGTGGTAATTGGTCCCAGAAGCCGATATTCCAGGCGAACGATGTAGCTGTATACATTCTTCTGACCAGGAAGACCATATACTCACCACAGTTGTGTGATCTTGATTAATTCTTCTGCCAATTTTTCGGAACAATAAACCTGCTTCCTTCATGCCGATACTTCGACCCCTATCAAACTCCGAAGATTGGGAACAATTTGGGTGTTGTCTTACTCTGGATATTATGAACTGTCACTGTGACAAATTCTAAGTAAATATTCTTCTTTTAACAATTTTAAGATAATCATGACGGAAAAACCTCAACGGTTCAACTTATTTTATTGAGTGTTAAATCATATTGTACCAACGATTAAACACCATGGTTCGCATAAATCGTATTATTTTTTCTGGGTTGCACTTCATATAAATGTGAGTGTATTTTAATTATTTCTACACATTTTGTGGCATAGTTAAAACCTAAAACTGAAAATATTATTTACTAAAATATCTATAACTATCATAATGATGGTTGCGACCGTTACTATGTGTTAATTCATAATGAACACTGAATAATACACATAGTAAGTGTTTTATTCAGTGTTCATCTATAACTATGTTTAAATATTTTTTAAATAAAGAAAACACATAACATAAAATACATTTTAAAAAAAATGATAGTGATGATGAAATTAAACTCAATAATTTTGTTTTCTATATAAATTATTTCATTGATATATAAATTAGGAAGATAATATGAATGCTAATGTTGATTAGCTCGACAATTTTTTTTTAATTCTTGAAACAATATTAATAATTAAACTTTATAAAATAAACCACGTTTGTTTTCAGTTATCTTTTATTATTGTCGGCAATCCCACAACTAAAATGGAAGGCTAGTATGGGACTGCATGCGAATTATCGACCAGTAGAGGTGCAGCGAATCTCGGGACTTTGACATTGTCGTAGTATCTCCAGGAGCGTCTGACTCGCTTATTTCTCCTTATTAAATACTATTAATTTATTTTTTTAATTTACCTGCTAAAATAAAACAATCGTTTTTTTACCGATTCTACGTACTTTTACGTATCTTTTATAATTTGGCAAACTATTTATACATCGAAAAGAATATAAGGCAATAGATTGTATTTTCTATGACCAATATTTGCTTCAATTTCCTTGATAATTGACAGATTACGCCACGCGTATTATGAACGCATGATTAATTTATTCCCATTCTTTTGACAATTCTACACTTTCAATATTTTAAAATAAATACTAAACCTGAAAATGGTAAAAATCAAAACTAGTGTTTCTTTTAAGAAAGTTCAAATTATGATTTCAACTTTTGTCTATTTTTTTGATTTATCCAAGGAATCCAGGAAATACTAAAATGATGGATTCGAGAGTCCAGGCAAAAGTGTATTTAAATCTTCTTAAGATTTTCCTATAAAGAATAAAATTTCTAACCGGTTTTAAGATACAGATATTTTCCTGTACAAAGAAAAATTATTTGAACTAGAAATAGAAACTAGGAGCTGAAAAACTTGTAAAACTTGTTTATTTATTTTTTATTTTTCTTAATAAGGCCAAACATGGTTTGTTTCAAATAATAGATCTAGATAATAAGAAATGTCGTTCAAGATTTTTATGGATATCTGAAAAATATGTCAATATTTTCAATGTGATAAGCAGTTATAAAATCTATGAGGCTTTATTAGGAGAAGCAGTCAAGGCAGTTTCCTTTATAGGTGAATTAAATGTGATTTATGAGGGATAATAATAAAAACAAAACCAGCGCTACTATAAAGCGTATAAACATGTTTCAGCTGCAATTTCCTTGCTACCGAAAGGTCTGGCATCAGATATATCAGTAATGATAACAAAAGGCACTTAAAGCGATAAAATTAAAATATTATGTATTATTATGCATCAAATATCAATTCAGTTAGTCGAAAACATAATCCTGCAAAAGGGTTAATCTGGGATTCAATTTTTGTTTTAGATACTTCTAGAAGAGGAATCCCAAACAGCAACGGGGTCCCTAATTTGTCGCAACTTATTATTATTTGTACCTTGCCATTCTGGTTCCAACATTGCCCTTTGTCACGTACGCTTGGAAATCACAGGCATTGATGATTTCCTTAAATATACCGCTCCTACGGTCATTGGCCTCTCGGTCTACCTATTAATTTCCAGAGATACCTACATGGCTGGGAATTCAATAATGTTGCAACGAACTTTGATAATTGCAGCGCCTTTAAGAGTAAATGTACTGCACTTTACAGTTAACTTGAACGTATGCAATTCACCTCTAATAAGAAACGAGCAACCACAGGAATTTAAGGCCATGGATGCAGCAGTAAATATTTGGCAGCAATCTCCGACTGTTTCCACAAAGGACAGGAACTTTTGTTGAAAAAAGGTGAGGTGTTGATGATTTGGGATAGAGGTATTCACACCTGGGCTTGCAACTTTCCATAAAGGGAGCAGAGTGTATGCCAATGTGTTTGAAATTACCTTAAACCTGAGAGGCATCCATAAAAGTTCGTCGACTTTTTCAAATACCTCTTTAGGGGTAGTGTAACCCTTAATAAGTGAGTAAATGCGGGAACGTTTTTTGAATTCAGCAATGATATTTCTTGTGATAGATCGTTTTTGCTTAAAATTTGATAAATTTTCTACAGTCATACTTTGTCTAAAATTGCTCTTCCTCTCCTCTGCACGTGTCATTCCATCATGGAACGGGGGCCCGGCGCAAGTCCGAGGTCTATATTATCCAGTTGTAGGTTTTGGTAAAAGACTTCCATTAGCATCTGCTATTTTCCACTTTACTGGACGACTGTGGAACGATAATGGGAATGTGGTCACTATCAAAATGGTCGGACATTACTTCCCACATTATACTTGTCAGTAATGCTAGAGACGTAAAAGTAAGATCGATACATGATAGTGTACCACTTGCTAAAGAGAGATGGATTTCTCTACCTGTGTTTGCAAGAGCAATGCCGTTTCTCTCCATTATATGTTCGATAAGACCGCCTCTGGAATTCATATAAGTAGAACCTCACATGTGACTATGGGCATTAAAATCGCCCATGATTATGAAGGGTGGGGGTAAGTTGTCAATAAGGTGTTTAAGGTCGGTCAGAGTAAACAACTGGCCAGGAGGCAGATATAGCGAGCATAGAGTAGTTGATTGTGTTAGATGCGCTCTTACAGCAATGACTTGAAAAGGAGTACCCAAATCAATTGAGTAGCAAAATATTCGGTTCGATGCGATAATTGACACACCACTTCCATGTTCGTTGCCGTTATAATCTTTTCTAAAAAAAGGTTTTACCTACCTCGTAAAAATGGTGTATAATTCATGTGAAAGTGTGTCTCCTGCAGACACAAAGCAATTGGTTGGACTGGATTGAAAAGCATTCTGATTTCTGCTAATCATACATTAAAATAATTATAATTCCATTGTATGAGTTTGCTCGTTTTAAGAAGGGGCTCTTTCTCTTAAGTTGAAAGCCTATTTGATATCCATAATGTCATCAGTAATTATATATTCACAGAGACTGATTAATCTCTCTTTTATGGATTTAGCTGCTTGGTTATTTAATTTCAAGACCACTTTCAATTTAGGCGTTGCAACAATGTTTGTTTTTCAAATACTTGTCCATATCAGAGTGAGTACCTATGATCGAAGTCTAAACAGCAGACGCTTTCGGAAATGAGTTTGTTTCCGAAAACGATATCGTAGGTGTAGGAAATGCGGTCCTCTACTCGGATCCTCTATATAGCGTACTCAGTTTGAAATTTTGAACATTGTCCAACATCACTTACAATTTTACTATGGATGGAATTCAAACCCGCAGGATATGCTGTTCCTCAAACACCAGAATCATTTCGTCCGCCGAAACAGTTAAGTTATTCTTGCAGAAAACCACAAGTCCAGGACACACGAAACCCATAAAGGAGGGACAGGCCACTAATTAAAATTAGATAACACATCCAGGACAAGGACACTTGTGGTTTAAGACTTGACACTTAGCCGGTACCTACTACAGCCTCTTACGACTTGCTGAGTAGGCAGCGATTGTATTCTACCCCCCCCCCCCAACCGAAGGGGGCGTATTTTGTCATTTTGTCTTGAATATAAATCAACCTATTACTCAAAAAGGTTTTCCAGTGATTAATATTTCCAGCATAAAAGATATAGTTGAATTGTTCCAATAATTTTTTTGTCAATATTGGATTGATCGAGCTGATACGCGTTGAAAATCTATCATAAACTGAAATAAATAAAATAATGTTTTATTTTAAATAGTTTAACTTCTAATCTAGAAGAACAACTCAAAATTTTTAATTTTCGAATAAATTAAACTTTTAGCATCAGTCTCTCTCTCTCTCTCTAAAATGAAAATTTTGAAATATCATATGAAAAAACTCTCCGTTGGTTTATGGTTGCTTATATTGGCCTTGAATATAATCATACTAGTTTTCTAGCGATGAAATTTTCATTATAAGAATATAGTTGAATAAGGCGTCTAGAAATTGTTTTATTAATATTCAATCAATTTTAATAAATCACTTTGAAAATATGAAATCCACTTTAGTGAATAATTTAAATTCTTACTAGTTTAAACGATACGAAAATAGTTTCAGTATATAAGACACTAACCTATGACAGCATATTTTTCTTAGGATGCGCTACAAAATCTATAAAATTCGCTACATGTTATGTCAATGTTTCATAATCAATGGATAGATTCAAGATAGCATAATGGTTTTATTAACTTAAGTTGTAAGTCGAAGATGCAAGAATCGGTCATAATTATGCGTTTTGTATAATCACAAATTCTAGGGATTCTGAAATAATATATTCCTCACAGGAGGCATGTAATGCGATAGAAAACATTAATTTCCAGCTCGCTTGTCCTAAGATGGCATGTTAAAAATAGTACGGGTGCTGAGAAAAGACCATAAGTTACTATATTTCAATATTTCCTCTGGGAGAAGGAAAACGCCACATTATAACTTATATTTCTGATATTAAGGACGAATATGATTTGTTCTTAATTAAATGAAGTAAAACCTGAATAGAATTGATTGTACGTCTGAAATTAACTTATTGATTACAGAATGATTGCTGATGAAGTTCAAATGTGGATAATTCACGAATGATTTTTTTCTATGTGATTCAGGTTAAAATATTCTTTCATTTAATCACTATATTAATATCTGACAAAAGAAAAAGAGTTGTATCTATAAGTTTTAATAAAGGAAATACAGGTTTACGCAAATAAAACGGTAATTTATGGAGAAACCATCAAGGGCATCGTAATTATAAATTTTAACTAAGATATATTTCCAGAATTAAGGCATAGTGTTCACTAAATGAAAAGAAAGTATAATGAAATTATTGGCATGTGATAGTTTAAGATTATTTTTTCATATTCATACAGCTAAAAATATTTAATGTAATTCGAGTAGCTTTATCCAAGTTCTTTATTTCGAGCATCTAAAATAACCTGATGGGTAAACTCTGGCCTTTGGTATTGATAATATTACAAGATACATTAACATCTTAAATGTCGAGTAAAATCTTGTTGCATTGCTCTTAAATGTTAGCCACTTCATTCATTCATTGGTCAAAAATAACTAGTTTCAGGTTTAAATCACGGTACATCGCGATTTTAATTTAAGTGTAGATATGATTTTGTTCGATTAAGTGATAACTAGGTTCGCACTGATTTATGAAAATATAATAAAGTGTGGTTTCTAACATAAAGTACCGTTCACGGGGGACTTTATAGCGTGATTTGAATGAAAATAATAAAAAAAAACCAAATTTGAACAAAATTTTTAACATTGCTTACAACCAATTAATCAAAAGTGACGAATTGAATGATCAGAGAATATTTCGTCAATGGAAATGTTTTGGAAATCAAGCGTTGTTGCATTAAAACAGATTTGTTAGGATCGTAGATAAAGGAGCAGTCGCTGTGCAAAGAGTAATATGCGTTTCATTAATATCAAACATAAGATTCTAAATTGGGATAACTAACTTATGAATATTTTAACTCTTCTATATTATCTGATCATTTTTCTATAAATATCGAAGTTCGAACCCAAAGTCCTATCGCACTTTAACTGCGGAAATATGATTGAGAGCATTTACAGCCTCCAGCCCTCCAGAAGCAATTGATTTACCAATAATAATGTGAAATGTATATACATAATAAAACCAATACATTTAGAATGCAACTAAATTATGCATGCCAGCGATGAAGGAAAGTGAACAAATATTTTAGTCAAATAGCCAATTTAAAAATATTTATTTGTATATTTGTAAGCCTGCGTCTTAAAAAATAATAAAAAAAGAACGCGGAACGCGGAAATTGAATTACCATAATATTTATTATGCACAGTATACTTAGTAAAAAAACTTATCCATATATACAAATACTAACAATTCAAAACTAAATACTTAGTATTGTGCACATAATTGCAGCAGATGAGAATATTAAATTCGATAAATGATTGTTAGCAACTTTCAACAAATAATAATTGAACCGAAATATACACTAATTAACAACTGTTTGAAACATTGATTTTATTATGAGATCTACGTATATAAGATACTGTATATATTTTATTAGTAGTAGTGTTTGGCTATCGACCACGTGGTCCTTCCGCCGCGCCGTGTGATTTGTGTATTTGTGTGTGTGTAAATGGGATCGCCCCCTCACTCTAAAGCACCATTAATTGTATCCCAATAGTGAATGGTACCGGCACCCATCCAACTACTGACCCCCGAACCAACGTTGCTGCACTTTAGTTCGGGGTCGCAACCGAATGCAGCACCACCGACGTATATATATATATATATATATATATATATATATATATATATATATATATATATATTATGGCGTCTTTTGCTTCTAAGATGGTATTAATTTAATTTTATTTTGATAATATTTAAGTTGCTTGACAATTCCCAGTGCTAGGCTAGCTCGCGGGGGGGCGGTTCAAATTTATAAGGCGCCAAGTAATCTTTATTTTTTTGCCCCCCTGGGAATTTGTCTCAGGGAAAATTACTAAACCCAGATGGAATTGAATTCAAAATAAAATTAAAAGCGTTCACAAATGAAAATAATAAATATAAATTTATTAATTAAATCAAAAATATTCGGTTGCCACAAAAATTACAATTAAATAAAGGTAGTCGTAGAGCGGCTAGATCGATTACTTAAAATCTCCGAATTTAAACTAGAAAATTGAATTCAAGCTTAAGCATTATAAACCGGAGGTTATCAGTGGCCACTGTTAAATTGCCGGAATAAATAAACAACGTATGCCAACCACCGGCGAAATGGCACGCTCTTCGAGATGACACAAATAAATATCTTAAGCCTAGTACGGTAATTAATAATTATTCAAACAAAAATTAAATAATAATAACAATTAACTAACTAACTATTCTCCTGCGTGTAGACTTAGATTCCAATCAACCCAAAAGTTTATAATAATCCACAATGATTCTCTTAGACAATTATTGACAAACACGTGTAAATTGCACACGCACACAAGTACGGTGTAAAACCAAAAATACAACAAAAATCTGGCCTGTTTGTTCCTCCTTGCTTCCCTCGTGGTGGTCGTTGGAAATGAAAGAAACCCTCTGGCTACACTGTGTTTCCGTCGTGGCAATGGTACTTGTTACGCAGCGTGACGGTCCGGTCTCCAACGGTGGCTCTGCAGTTTGAATTTCGCGCGTTCTCCGCAACCCAAGAAAAATTCGACGCTCGGCTCGAGGATCAGCAGCCAGCTAATTTCACAAATTCGCTCTCTAATTACGTAGAGCCG